>CM060248.1:13157544-13757544 GCA_030684275.1 Acipenser oxyrinchus oxyrinchus
GTACAGGTGTAGCAGTGATGGGGAGCAGGAGTAAAAGACAAACAATGTTACTTGGTGAAAAGCGTGCTTTTATTTGTAATCCCGGTCTGGCGACCGTCAAACCATAAATCCCCGGCTATACACAGCAATGTGTAAAGCACGGGAAAACGCAAAAACACAGTCCTGAACACAAAACAATACACGGTCACCAGTCCGGGTGAGTGCAGTCGTGCTGGTGCAGAGTGAAATCACAGGTAAGGGTGAACGTTTAGTGCAGTGGTGCTCGGATTTAGTGCTGACCTCTGCGACAGCTCGGAGGTGTGTTTAACTGTCTGGTGGTGGAAGACAATGAACAGTTAGACAGACAGACACAAACAAAGACAATACTTCACACACAAACGCTTCCTCAATCACTTTCTGAGAGCTCCTCTCTCAGTCCTTCTCTCTCCTTGCTCTACCCAAACGAAGGAAAAGATCAGCGTTACCCTGGCCCCTATATGTAGTCCCGTATGATTTCCAGGTAAACGGTTGCAGCTGCCTTATTACTTGCAGCTGCCCCTCGTTTACCTTTCACGTCAACACGGTCCTACAACAGAGTCTCGCTTCCTTCCAGGCTGACCCACTTCCCGGTCCCGGAAACGAACTGTCAGGCCAGCCCTTCCAGATACTTCTCCTCTCGTTCTTTAGCGCCTCACAGGTCGGGAGGAGATTTACCACCAGAACTCATTATATTTCTGTCACATATCCCACCGCTCAGAGTGGAGCCGAAGGAACACTCGGCTAAATCTACCTTTCCCATTACTCCCCTCCCGGGAAAAATAATCCGCATTTTGGTGGTCTTTCCTGCACGGTGTACCATATGGTACATGAAGGGCTGCAATGCCAGATACCACCGAGTTATCCGGGCATTGCTGTCCTTCATTGTGCTTAACCATGTGAGTGGGGCGTGGTCTGTGACCAGATCAAATGAGTGTCCCAGCAGGTAGTATCGTAAAGAGTGAGTAGCCCATTTAATGGCCAAACACTCCTTTTCGACTATGGAGTAGTTACGCCCCGAGGCAACATCTTTTTACTTATGTACACTATCGGGTGTTCTACTCCAGCTACCTTTTGGGACAAGACAGCACCCAAACCTACATCCGATGCGTCGGTGTGGAGGATGAATCTCTTGGTGAAATCTGGAGTAATAAGAGTGGGGGCCTGGCAAAGTCTACGTTTAATCGTATCAAACGCCCCTGACACTCAACTGACCATTTTATTAAATTTGGGGCACTCTTTTTGGTGAGGTCCACTAACGGGTTAACCACTGTGGCGTACTCGGGGATGAAACGGCGGTAATAACCGGCTAAGCCCAGTAGTGACCTCACCTGAGTCTTGGTTTTGGGGATCGCTGCATCAACCAAAGCCTGGACTTTGGTGACCACAGGTCTCACTCTTCCATTTCCCATTATAAATCCCAGATATTGAGTTTCTTGTTTTGCAAACGCACATTTTCTCAAGTTAGCTGTCAGCCGGGCTGCCCTTAGAGACTGAAGAACGGCTGCAACCCTAGCCAAATGCTCTCGCCAGGTGGAGCTGTAAATCACCACGCCATCAATATACGCTGCTGCATATTCATGATGTGGGCGTAAAACCTGGTCCATCAGTCTCTGAAAGGCAGCGGGCGCACCATGTAGCCCAAATGGCATGGTTTTAAAGTGGAACAGCCCTTCTGGTGTTGAAAATGCGGTTTTCTCTCTGGAGCTGCGGGTTAAAGGGATTTGCCAGTATCCCTTCGTCAGGTCCAGAGTGGAAATAAACCTCGCTTTTCCCAGTCTGTCTAAAAGTTCGTCGACCCGAGGCATGGGATACGATCGAACTTAGCAATAGCGTTTACCTTACGGAAATCAACGCAGAAGCGGTTGGTGCCGTCTTTCTTAGCCACTATGACAATCGGACTGCACCACTCGCTCCTGGAAGGTTCAATCACCCCAAGCTCGAGCATATCCCATACCTCTTTGCGAACGCCACTTCGTCGACTTTCTGGGATCCGCACGGTCTCTCTCGCACTGTGACACCTGGTGGAGAGATAATGTCATATTCAACTAAGTTCGCTCTGCCGGGCACGCCAGAAAAACATCGCTGAACTCCTCAATAAGCTTACGCAGCTCTCTTTGCTGATCTGGAACCAATTGTTCCCCATTGAAATCACTCTTGTGCGCGGGGTCTCTGGACAGGGGCCTAAATCATCCTCCATATTGCCTGGGGCTATAAACAAGACCTCCCTTGCCTGCCAGGGCTTTAACAAATTGACATGGTAAATTTCACGCTCATTCCGGCGATCGGGCTGTCTAATTTCATAATTTACTTTCCCTATAGCCCGAATCACCTCATACTGGCCCCTGCCATTTAGCACACAGTTTTGATTCTGATGAGGGAAGTAGCAGCATTACCTTGTCCCCTGGTCGAAAGGTTCGAATCCGTGCATTTTTGTTGTAATGCTGCTGCTGTTGGTGCTGAGCCGATCTGAGGTTGTCCTGGGCCAAACGACCGACCAAATCCAGGCGATCTCTTAGTAGGAGCACATACTTCACTACATTTTGGACGAGCCTTTGTGCTCCTCCCACCCCTCCCTCAGCAGGTCAAGAATGCCGCGAGGCTGCCGGCCGTACAGGAGCTCAAAGGGGAGAACCCCGTTGAACTCTGCGGCACTTCTCTCACTGCAAAGAGGAGGTAGGGAAGAAGCGATGCCCAATGTTTCTGCTCCTGTGTTACAAATCGTCTCAGCATCGACTTTAAAGTTCTGATTAAAGCGTTCCACCAGACCGTCCGTTTGTGGATGGTAAACGGACGTCCTGATGGGACGTATTTTTAATATTTTATACACTTGCTGTAACGTGTTGGACAGAAAATTGGTTCCGTGATCGGTCAAAATCTCCTTGGGAATCCCTACTCTAGCCATAATCTGCGCTAACTCAGTGGCTATTGCAGCGGCACTAGTGGACCTCAATGGAACTGCCTCCGGGTATCGCGTTGCATAATCCACCACCACTAATATATGCGTATACCCGAGTCAGAAGGTAGCAAAGGGCCCACTATGTCCATTGCAATGCGCTCGAACGGAGTGGAAATAATCGGCAGTGGGACCAAAGGGCGGGCGACTTCGACCCGGCGCTACTCGCTGGCAGTCTGGGCATGTGGCTACATATCTCGACACATCAGTATGAAGACCTAGCCAATAGAATCGAGCTAATATTCGTTCCCTCGCCTTCTCGGCTCCGAGGTGCCCCGCAAAGGGATATCATGCGCCAGCCTCATGACCTCGGGCCGACAAGACGGGGAACCAACAATTGCGTTACAGGCTGTCCTGTGCCCGCGGCTAGGTTTACCCTATACAGTAATTGCCCCTTGATACTGAAATGTGGATATACTAGCGCCCCAGCGCCATCAACATCCTTACCTTCAATGGACCGACCTGTCCCCAAGCGTGCACCAGTGACGGGTCGTTATGTTGGCCCCACACTAGGTCAGCGCTGAGTACCACGGGTCCGGTACATTGAGAGGGGCTGGAATAACCTCTGCTCTAGTTGGCCCAGTAACCTCGCTCCCTCGGTCACACTGCGTTCCCACTCCCTTCGACTGGCGTTTGTTACCATTGCCGCACTCTCCCACCAGACCCCAGCCTTGTCTCAACAACGCTCCCTCCCATTTTGCGGTCCGTCTCTCCTTATTTGTTTTTCTAGGACGGAAAAAAGGAGAAAACATTTCAGTGTGAAAAGGAAACACATCACCAATTCGTTCCTTTTCTCTCTCTGCCACGTTTACGTGTGTGGCCGAGACTGCCACTTTTTGCACTAAATCTCTGAATTTTGGCCAGTCTCAACCTTTCCGCCACCCCGACTACAAGGTGACGTTTTATCGGACCTACCGATAAATATACTTTTATTGTGGGGTATGTCGCCGTGTCTCCATGGATACAGGAGATGGCCACCTGACCTCGTGGCCGCCACGACACACCGCCCAGGAGAGCTGTCCTAATCAAGGTCTGCTCACACCCTGTGTCCACTAATGCGTGGGTTTTCACATTCCCTAAAACCACATTGATTAGACAAGGCCCCTCCCGACCATTTTCCCCACACTTACCAGTCTCAGGTGCCCAATTGCACGCGGCCACGCCACACTCCATGGCAGCGGGCATGACCTGGCCAGATGTCCCGCTGGTGGCACCTAAAACAGATAGGAGGGACAGAGGGGCATAGGGAGTAAATCTGTCCCGCTGCTGGTATGGCAACGGGGCAGGGCAGCACCTCTACCCCAGCTGGGGCCAACCTTGGTCTCCATGGGGGAGGCAAGGGGCCCAATGGGGTCGGCGTCTGGGAGGTCTGGGTCCTGGGAACACGGGGGTGGGGGTGGTGGTGTTGGAGGAGAGGGAGAGAGAGGCGATTGCTCGAAGGGCAGGGGTCGATAGGATCCCGATCCGGCAGACGTCAGGGAGTCCTCGAAATCTTCAGCCAATTTGACTGCCTCCTCCAGGGTGTCAGGGTTGTGGCGCCGTATCCACGCTTGGGTTTCGGCGCCGACCACATGGCAGAATTGCTCTACCACAATGGCTTCCCCCATCTGTTGGGCGGTCTTCTTCCCTGGGGTCAGCCAATGCACCATGTGGTCGCACAACCGCTCTGCCACCACCCTGGGGCGTGTCTCTGGGGCTCTCCGGTACTCCCTAAACCGCGCCCGGTGGGTCTCCGTTGTTATATTCAGGCGGCGGAGAATAGCCTGCTTGACCAGGTCGTAGTCGGTGGCGTGATGGTCGCTCATCGCCTGGTACGCTGCCTGAGCCTCCCGATCAGGCAGGGACCCAGCTGGCTGGCCCAGAACTCCCGCGGCCAAGCCGCGCGGTGGCCAGCCGCCGAACGCCACCAAATACGCCTCGGGTCATCCTCCGCCGACATTTTCATCGCCCGTGCCTTCGGGCGACATCAACGGTATTGTGGTAGGGGCTGTTGCTGCGGCAACGGCCAGCCCTACCCGCTCAATGAGCGCCGTGTAGCGCTCCTCCCTCCTTCTCTCCTCTGCGCCCCGCCTGCTCTCCAGCGCCTGCAGCAGCTCCGCCAGTGTGTTGCGGTCCATGATCCCGTGTTCTGACACCACGTGTGGCAAAGTGGCTAGTGAAGGGGTACAGGTGTAGCAGTGATGGGGAGCAGGAGTAAAAGACAAACAATGTTACTTGGTGAAAACGTGCTTTTATTTGTAATCCCGGTCTGGCGACCGTCAAACCATAAATCCCGGCTATACACAGCAATGTGTAAAGCACGGGAAAACGCAAAAACACAGTCCTGAACACAAAACAATACACGGTCACCAGTCCGGGTGAGTGCAGTCGTGCTGGTGCAGAGTGAAATCACAGGTAAGGGTGAACGTTTAGTGCAGTGGTGCTCGGATTTAGTGCTGACCTCTGCGACAGCTCCGGAGGTGTGTTTAACTGTCTGGTGGTGGAAGACAATGAACAGTTAGACAGACAGACACAAACAAAGACAATACTTCACACACAAACGCTTCCTCAATCACTTTCTGAGAGCTCCTCTCTCAGTCCTTCTCTCTCCTTGCTCTACCCAAACGAAGGAAAGATCAGCGTTACCCTGGCCCCTATATGTAGTCCCAGTATGATTTCCAGGTAAACGGTTGCAGCTGCCTTATTACTTGCAGCTGCCCCTCGCTTACCTTTCACGCCAACACGGTCCTACAACAGAGTCTCGCTTCCTTCCAGGCTGACCCACTTCCCGGTCCCGAAACGAACTGTCAGGCCAGCCCTTCCAGATACTTCTCCTCTCGTTCTTTAGCGCCCTCACAGGTCGGGAGGGAGATTTACCACCAGAACTCATTATATTTCTGTCACATGGAGATATAGACCAACACATATATTCATACATTTTTCAACAGGCACATATTCATTGAATAATTTAAACACATTATACAAACCTTTCCAGAATGTCAATATTGCGTGCCCTGTAATTATTGCTTTAGGCTAGACTAAAAAGAAACTGACCAAGGTGGCTTCTGGGGGCCTTTTCGCTCTTTGGCTACTCAGTAAGACGAAAGGAGGTAGATAGTTTAAAATACTGCATTTCATTTTAGTAATGTCTATGTAAAATTAGTGTGGACTACACATGATTATAAACCCCTACTGGCTTTTTATCTAGCAGTGGAATATGTCAGTCATCAATTATTTAGAAGTGAAACCATTTACAGTGATGCCACACCATTACATCATCTGAATCTGACTCTTCCTCTTATCTTTGTATTGATCCAGAAATAAGCTTGCTGCAAAGTGCAAACCAATATGCCATCTTCTTTACACGATGCACCACTTTCCACTGCAGCAGATATAGTGTAATTGGCAAGTGATTTTAATATACCTGCAACTTCTCTCTAGAACATAATGAAAGTGTGTTTTGAAGTCGTGCAGAATAGTGTATTGATATGCAAACAAATGAAAATGTTACTGTTCTTGTAGCTGCCCTTTTTCTACCATTGCCCTATATTACAAAACTATGTGCATTGCTACTCTGCGCTTGTGTAGATACGGTACAGTGGGGGAAATTCACAAATCATTTTACCTGCAAAGTGTCTTGAGCATAATGTCCTAATTGGCGCTTTTGTTCTTGAGAAAATAATGCAGTTAAAACTTTGGAATTTCTGTCTTCGTGAATTTCCTTTAGTACTTTATACGGTGCAGTTCATTTCTATATTCTGAAAAAATAAAGAAATAAAATAAAGAAATCAAAATGTTGTTTTCAATTAGGGATGCACCGAATTCAGTATTCGGTTTCGGATTCGGGCCGAATACCTACTTTTTGAGCAGGGTTCGGATTCGGCCAAATACTTAGGATTCGGTGAACCAAATCCGAATACTATATCCACCCAGACGCACATCCATTTTAATCCATCACTCCAATGTGTGCAGTTCTTCTTTAAATAAAAGACACAAATCCGGTATTGAACGTAACTGTTGTACTTAATAATAAGAACACGTTTGATGAACTCTGTCGCAGCTCTCAACTCCCTATTACTGGTGGCGCACGCACTAAAAACACGCAGCTGCCGAATGCAAACATACCCCCGTATGCCACAGCACATTCACATCACACTTTTCATGGAGTAAAGTTATGCAGTAAACCTGTAATATATAGTAATTGCAAACTGTTGTAGACTTATGTGTTTTGTTGCTTTGTCTGTCAAACGTGTTCTAAAGATCATACTGAGATAGAAAAATTAAAAAATCGGTGCACAGAAATAATATTTTTTGTAACTTTACAACTGTCAGATGTGCACGACGTTGTTGAAAATATGCTTTAGTAAATTGAATTTTACGTTATTGTAATGTCCCAATACAAGTTGAACCATTTGGGAACTGCTGTGTTTTATTAAAATCATTTTTAAACCATTTCACAGCCTATTTGATATGTGTTACACACACGGTGCATTTAAATCAACATGGGTTTTATTTCGCAGGGAAATCAGTGAGGTCACTCATCACGGTAATTTTCTCCTCATAGTGCAGTCTCAGATCAGGTGACACAGGCTGAAACGTCATTAAAGAAAATAGTGGGTTATGGCAAAGATGCAGCTCTCCTTTCTCATAAAGGTAAAGTAAGTGGTTCTGTATTTTGACGTTTCTGTTGTGGGGGAGGGGGCTAGTGGTAAATTGTGTACGTTTCAAACTGAAATCTTATTCAGGGATGTATTTCCATTCAGTAATAGAAATATTATTAACTAAAAGGCTCAAAACTATAGATTGTGCGCGTCCCTTGTTAGTAGCTGCCAGTCTGTTTTTCGTTCAATGGTTTTCTTTAGTTTTTGCAGACTGGGTATTCGGCCGAATCACAAAAGCTTGGATTCGGTGCATTCCTATTTTCAATTAGTTCAAAGCTGGTACTGTAAACAGCCTGCATTTCGTCCTATACATGTTCCACCAGTAGCCGTTGGAATTCAGGCCCGCTTGCCAGGGCATGTTTAATGAAATGCTGTTGGCAACCACTTTATTCCACCTGCAAGACCTCAGTTCTGTCAATGTTATTGCAACATTATTTTTGTCTGGACATTTATCATGCACATATAAGCAAGGCAATGCATCTGTATCTACTCACCTTCTAGTGCCAAATCTGCTCATCCTTACAGCGGATATTCCTTCCATTTGCCTTATACCTATAATCTTTCTTTTATTAAATACTGGCTACTCTAGCTGTATCTAGCACTAACACGCCTCATACATTTTCATGACAAGCTATTTCTGTAAAATACTGTATGCTTGGTAACAAGCAAAAGGAAACTGTATAACGCTTTCTATGCCCTGTGTCACCTGAATCTGTGTTGCAGGTTGAAAAAGGATGGCTTGTTCCTAGAAAAGGAAGACCTTGGTAACCAGCTCTTAAGGGGAGGTCCCAAGCAACATTGGGAAGGAAGAACTTTAGATTTCTTTATATACTTTTTTTAAATTCCATGTAGATTCATAACATAGGCTACCTGAAATATCTAAAATATTAAGCCATTTTATATGGGGTATAATTGCATGCGCCAGATAGGCAGCACAGATCCCCCCCCCCCCCTTCCGTTACACATGGGAGAAACATGGACACACATCATAGCTTAAAACATACACTTTTTTCCCCTGCAAATTTACAATGTTATCCCCAAAACACAAAGTGCCATACTAAGCCAGTTGCAAGGGCAGTCATTCATTCCAATCCCTGGGTCTCTGCATTGACCGATATAAGAAGCAGCTTTAACCTGTGCTTATGGCCACAGCAGTAGGATGCACTTTTGCTGTCTTCTTTGTCAACATTTTTACTAAAACACATTGTTAGTAGTAATACTGTAGTTTGTAATATACGTTCCTCATGTTCATTGCATCACAAGGACGGCTGACTGAATCAGACAATTGTGCGGGAATCTGGAGATGTGTGTGATTCTTGACTCTGCAAACATTTAAAATATGCGCTGGTTATCGCAGACTCCCATTTGTGTACCATCAAAAGTGGCACGTAGGGAATAGGACACTGATGTTTTGTTCCTAGTACCTATACAATGACATATTGCAGAAAGATTCCACTGAAATTAGAGCGGTCGGGCGCTATATAAGCATTTTATGAGCACAGTATGAGAATTGTCTTAATAGTGGGTAGGGCCATGTAGTTCCCATTGCATTTCTTGCAGGGAAACCGGTTTGCCTTGTTCACTGCTGTAGCATATTACACTTTACCACATATATTAGTATTCATTGCAGACCTGGCAAGTCAGTGAAGGAAGCAGAAGCAATTACTTCTGCCCTTTCTTATATACATGCGTCAATTGTGCCCCATGCTTTGATTAGAGTCCACATTTGTTTGTGGAATTCGGGGACTCTTCTGAGAGAAAAAAAAGCCTTTTGAACTGTCAAGACGTTTTGTGTATTGGAAAACAGCCAACAAGGGACACGTTGACTGAGTCACAAACTTTAAACTTGGGCTTCAGCCCAAATACTGAGCTCCAAATAATCAATCAAGTTGACGTATTGAGAATGATACCAGTATTGGAATTCACAAATACATTATTGTTATTTTAGTGTCGTCAACTATGTCTTTGAACTTTTTTATTATTATTCTGCTATGAATCCTTATTCAAAGAAGATTCATTCTTGGCAGCAGATAAAATGCTTTGAGATCACATCTGTTACATGCATTATTAAACTACTAGCCAGTTTTGTTGTACTTTGCTGTGAACGAATAACCACAAAAGTAAAAGCAACAATTTCACATGCCATTGTGCAGGACACAAATTTGGGCCTGTCCTTAATAAAAAGCAATATAAATCCAGTTGTAGAACACAAAACAAGTATAAATAGGCCCAATTAGCATTGCTGAAAAGGATATGCAAACGACACATATGCATACAAAGATTCCCCACAACAGTTACTTATTTGTAACCGTATATGTCCCTTTCCTGTTTAACACAGTGTATTGCCATTTTGTCATTTTAAATAACCACAACATAAATTAAACATATTGTGAAGGATTTCAGTCCTTCGGGTGCTTTTTCAGCACTTTAATGACCCAGCCACACACAGAACACCTGATTTTTCAAAGCGCGTTTGCGCTATTTTTATTTTCATAGACAAAAATAAAACAAACAAAAACAAAACCTAACTCTGTAAGGAGTACTAAACTAAACTCTTCCACAGGAACCTTACACTAACAAATCAGGCAGCTAGTCTGCTTACCGATTTAAAACAAAAACACACTTTGCAGAAAAAGGATTTACACAGTACCTTTTCTTTAACGACACACCATCGGGCTCTTCACACAGCAGCCCAGGACAGACTGGCTGCTGTCTTTTTATACATTACAACTGGCTTGAAATTACAATTATTGCCAGCTGGCAAACAATTAACAATTATCAATAATACAATTAACCACGTGGTACAATTAAGGCTGTTCAGCCTGTGACCTACTGGGAGGTGTACTCCTGTGCTCCCTAGGACTACACTTTCTCTGCTCCTTGTCTCACACAGCCTCCATTCTATCTCTTTTTGTGGAATTTTGGATTATAAATATATTATCTGGCTCCCAAATTCATGTCAAAAATGGAAAAGTCCAAAAGGATATTCTAAAAAGCATGCTGAGAGATGCATTGCCAGTTGGAGTTGCTGAAGCATGGTGTGGTGAACTGCACCCAGTTGGTTTTCCTCCAGACTAGACAAGAGGAGGGTCTAGTTGGATAACAGGACATCCACATTTTCAGTGGGCAATATTGGTGATTACTAAATAACTTCACATTAACAAATTCATACACTATAGATTAGTGTATATAACTACACTGTTCTGATCAAAACTGGTGGCATATATATTTTTTTATAATGGTTGATATTCATGTTCCTTCTTATTAATACAAATGTTTCAGAGGCCCTAGAGCACCAGCTTATATAATTTGCATTGACGGCTTTTTAGTTACTTCAGTAACACTTTATATTAATGTGCTGCTTATTAATGTTTTATAAATATATAATAGATATGTAATAACTATTATACAGTGTTAATAAAGCATTATAGATGGTTTATAACCATGCAGTAGCCATACGTTTAAACATCCCAAAGTACAATAGGTGGCTAAACACTGTCCCCTTTATAAAAACGTAATTCTGTCTATGGCTATTGCATGGTTAAACATCCCAAAGTAGAATAGATGGCTAGAAACTGTCCCCTTTATAAAACTGTAATTCTGTCTATGGCTATTGCATGGTTAAACATCCCAAAGTAGAATAGATGGCTAGAAACTGTCCCCTTTATAAAACTGTAATTCTGTCTATGGCTATTGCATGGTTATAAACCATCTATAATGCTTTATCAACACTCTAACATAGTTGTTACGTATCTATTATACATGTATAACACATTGATAAGCAGCACCTTAATATAAAGTGTTACCGTTACTTCTTATTAGCACTACCAACATTATCATGTGCTCAAAAATTATATTAAAAAAAAAAAGTCCACCATATTTTTCAATCTCATGACCCTCTTTTACAAGTATAGTACTTGATGCATAGCTTTGGAAATTATGCAGTGTTTTATGGCCAATAAAAATGTGGTAGAAAAGTATATTTGAAAAACAGGTACTTAATATGCCATTACAGAAGAGCCTTCACTGAGGCAGGGATCAAAAGGGATTATTGATCCCTTTCATGAGCAGACCACAGGATTGGAATTTGAAAGCTCTGTAAATGTGTGGTGACTATTGCTCACTACAAAGAACATCCCTATTTCAAAGGTGTTGCTTGTAAAGATATATGTACAACTTGAAGTGCACAGGATTTCAAATTTGCATTTCCCATACATTAACCTTTTCTGTTACTTTTCACTGTTTTAAATGTATAAGCAGTGCTAGTTTTGTACAAATCTCCATGGATGTAAATATATGAATTCAAAGATGAGCTGCCTTTGTCAAAACAATATTACTGAATGCAGAACGTTTTTCTTTAAAGATATAGGGCCAGATATTCACATATTCAAGTTTTGCAAGGGCAGCTGCTGGGATGGCAGCAGAGCCAGAACAAGACATTGGTGCTGTAGGAGACGGCTACCTGTCAGCTACCAGGCAGTATAACTAAAATCCATAAAGCTGTGTTTTTTTTTTGGTTTTTTTTTGTAAACATCATTTCCCTGCATCTTTATTGTATGTAGTAATGTTAATATGTGTGCATATAAATCACCCCTGGGGGTTAATACACAGTTAAAGAGTGGCAGTATTTAAACCCCCCTGATTGTCAGAATAGAAGTCTGTACATTGACAACATATAAGGTATTATAATGTGAGTGTGTTATAAATGTATTATATCATGTAATAGGTTTTCAGTAATCCCTTGATTACCAAAGAGGATCAGGTAAAATATTGTAGTTGGTGGTGTTTTTCTTTCATAAACCCAAACATTTGACGAGACAATAAATAAAACATAGCAAATTAGCATAACTTAAAGATAAACCCCAAAAATATAAATATTGAAATTAAATTAAATGGAACCCTGTTAAAAAAATAATATAACATACTGTGTTATACCTATAGATAAAATGTTATTGTGTATTTTCATTATCTACTTCTACTTCCGTTCCAAGAATTGTTTCCTTTAAATGTTTAATGTATACCTTTATTCTGTTATCTAATATACTGCAGTGTCGTAATAAAGAATATGTGCCCTTTCCTGAAGGGAACAATAATGTGTTTGCAAACCACCCACTTATCAAACAGTGCAATTATTTGACACATTACATCTACATTACCCGTTCAGGCTCCGAGAAATAAAAAATTAAACCATAAATGAAAGAGTTTTGTGAATAAGAAATAATTAGGTGCTGAAACAAACATTGATTATTTTTAGAAATGACAGCCTTTGTCTCATTAGGGTCCTGATACATGCTATCACTAGTTGCTTGCCTCAGATGGCAATCGTTTTTCTGGCATGCCATACAACTGATTTAAAACCAATGTCATCTTCCTTGCGTAAAACTTGGTAAAAATGCTAAACTGTTGCTGTAGGGTATACTGACTTGGAATCCTTAAATATGTGGGGCAGTCAGTAACACCTTTTTAGAATAGAAGATTTACAAATTCTAGTAACTAAAATGCTGAATCGGTTTGCATGATTCATAAGTACTATTTGACGCAGTACCCTCTAGTTTATGCACTGCCGAGAAAACATATGGCAAAGAAGTGTAACTGTCTCCTCTGCCTGCCTGTGTTCATGGAAAACAGTGGAGTGAATAAAATGTTGTGTGACTGTCAAAACATGGGACAATGATATCATCAGACTTTGCAGATCAGCTTAACATGCCCTACAACACTTCCATAGATTTCTACTGAACTAAAAGCAAAAGCGAGAACCCTATATTTCTTGCGTAACAGCTTGCTTTACTTACAACATTTGGCATCTGACCAGAAATGTAATCTTTACAGACTGTATTGCATCAGCTGCTCACTTTGCGTGCTAATTCCCGCTTAAGTCAGTTAATAATGTTCCTAAATGTTTCCTGGAATATTTTTACCAGTTAGTGGCTCAGCGGCACAGCTTCTGACACATTTCCATTACATGTTTATTTAGCATACAACTTCATTGTAGAAATGGTATAACATCAAAGTTGTTTTTTTTTTTGTTTTGTTTTTTAATAATGCATACATTCATATAGTATTTAATATAGTGAAGAACAACATCCAGTGACAGATGTATTACATTAAACTTCTAATTGATTCCAGGCATTGACAGACATATAATACAGACAGGATAGTAACATGGGATAGGTCACTGTAATGACACTGTATCTCCAATGCATGCTAACTTGTCTGGAGCCACGACTGAGTCTGTGGATTTAGTTAGACTGCAGTTCAAATACTAGGCAACAGTCAATTACAAAAATAATATATATTTTTTTTAGATTTGAGAAAAGAAAAGGGCTGACTACTTTTATCCTTATTTACTGTATGTTGTATTTGCACATGTTTACATTTTTTTGATAAAATGACCTTTGTTGAGTAATAAATATCTACACATGCCCTATGTGGGTTATATCTAGTTATCTTACAAAGAATGTCAGGCTTTGTTTTCCTCACAATTCTTTTCAATAGATGTACTGAGCTGATACCATGAGCGTCTTTCTTTGTAGAGATACATAGATTTTATCCTGCTTGTCATTTTTACTGAAGCCACGGTACAGTGCTGTTCAAAGGGTGAAATGAGGTAAAGTAACTTGCAGAAAAACAACTAGCAAAGCTGTTACTGTACTGTACTTTATTAAATGAGTTTGATCTTAAAATCCCATGGTTTATGGACATAGCCTCCTGTTTGTATCCTGTCCTTAATACAATCTAGTCTGAATGGAGCTTTCTAGATAATATGCTTTGTTAACAAGAAATGAAGCATGCTATGTTTGGCAAGGGCATGTGTTTTTGTCATCATTAACTGGACCCTATTCCTTTTTTAATTGCCAGATTGCAACAGGAAGTCAACAAGAATAAATAGGGATTCTTGCCATTAGTATTCCTAGCTACAGTACATGGCCATTGAAAGGCCCAGTACCGTTAATTTTGGAGGACCCCTGTTCTGTTGTGTATTGTCGCTTTTAGGACGAGTGCTGGACAAGGGCTACAGCCCTTACACGTTTCTTAATGGTGGTGTTGGTGGTGGGGAGGGGGAGGCCAGCATATAGTTTGGCCCCCCCATAGTTTTAAAATACAGATACACTCGAACCTCCCAGAGCATTTCACCTCAGTAATGTTTTTGGGTCAAGCATCTTACTGGCTGCAAAGCATGTCAGTCATTAGGGGAAGCAGCTATGTTTCTGTGTGGCGGGGTACCCCCACACCTGTGCGATTGCATAAATGAGTTCATGTACAGACTGTGCCGGGGTTCAAGTGAATGTTTCATTAGCAAGCAAGCCCCGGCACAGCGGTAGATAAAAGGAGCACGAATCACTCACTCAGGTTGGTGTGTTCAGAGGCGGAACGAGAGTCAGGAGGGAAAGCAAAATAAAAACATAAAAATTGCTACGTGTGCTGGTTATAAACCAGCACGATACTTGTTTGTTGGGTTCTGTGTCTGTTTGTTTAGGCCATCATGCTGTTTTCTTTGTTTGTTAGTGTTTTGTTTCCTGTTTGTTCAAACCTTTTATTTTGCTCATTTATTATTAAAACTTGCACACCAGCACATTTCACTCACCAGTCCTATCTGTCTAACTTCCTGGTCTGACATCACCACCAGCCATCCTGGTCACATTCTACCAAAAAAAAAAAAGAGGGGGAGGAGTCATTACCATCCACCACACCCGCTAACACCACCCCTGTTCAACAGTGCAGCCAGTTTACAAAATCTGAACTATATCAATATTCGCGCAAGGCCATTACTCATTCACTTTGTGGGCTGATATCATGTGGGATTTTATGTTTCTGCAATACCTTATGTATGTCATATATCTTCAATAAATAGAAGACTTTCTTATCCCACTCATATTCTCATATTTTTATCCCACTCATTCTTTTTTTACTTGTCAAATCATCGCTCAAGATGTTTATGGCATATGTTTTCTTTAATTGGACCCAGTTTTGCAACTTATTCAGAAAGTATGATACTACTGCTGTTGTTTACTTTATTAAAATGCATTATAAGCTGTGTTCCTTTCTTGTCTTTCTCATTGTCATAGTTTGCTCATAGCCACCGATATTGGTACATATAGGACTGAAATAAAAAAGACTGCATTTCATTGGCGAGTATTCATGAGATGTGTTTAGCAATGAGCAGTGGAAAATAAATATTGAACCTATTTACTTAGGGGTGTAAACTGTGACAGTGACAGTGACAGGATGCAAGACCTTGGTGGAAAGAGCTTTGACGTAGTTCTCAAGTGACTTTGGTTCAAATCCCAATGTACTCATTACAAGTGACTGTTTACAGTAAAATCTTGATGCAGTTGTGTGAACTGACTTAAGGGAATACGTCTATGGAAGTTCATTTTCATGTACACAAGAACATTGGTGCCAAAACCTTTCTAACACTATATATTATAGCTGTAACTTCATTTCCGGAGATGTGTTGTTGTATTTTTCAGGCAACAGCAGCAATAGTTGCTGGCCATGCCAGTTCTTTCTAGGTATCTAGGTACAGTAATAACTTTTGCATCTTGTCTTCGAAAAGTGGTGGATGATTTACAGAAATCAAAGCCAAGAGGTCAGACTGATATGTTAGCTGTTGGGTATTTTGGTCAACTGTTCCTCCACACCTGAGCCACGATGGCTGCCAGCCAAAAAACACTCACTTTTACACACAGAACATTCGCTACAGAAGAAAATAACATACTTCAAGTGCTGAAACATGCCCAAACATTTGAAATATGTTTTACTGACAGGCGGATTGTTCGCATGTGTATGTTTGATTATCCTATCATGTTCTAAGGCTCATGATTAGATCAGTTTTTAGAACTGGCGGTATAATATATAATTCAATAAAATGATGTGTAATACGAATTGATCTATGAAACTGTTCTACCCACATTGTCCTATGTATACCCAGGAGGTAACTCAGTCAAGTAAGAATATAAAGTCACTGGTTTCCTCTTCAGCACAGTTTAATAGCACAATTAGGGATACTCACAAAAGAGGGGCAAATTAAAAGAAGGTTAAGATTTAATTGCTTGCTTATGTTATATTGCTATGAATTTCTTGCGTATATCAATTTAGTACAGGGTCTAGACAAAAGCCTTCTATCCACACACTCCATGACCTGACACTAAATCATTTCCACAGCTTTCTTGTGGTACAGAAGCAGTAAACAAACATCATTATTGTGATGTTTCAGCTTTTTGTAGCCTCTTAACCCCATTAGGCTGTTCAATTCCTTGGCCTGACCACCCCATGATAGATATGAATTTATAATACTAAACACAGGAGACTGAAAAATACATTTAAAAAAAAAAACCCACAAATTTGGATAATTCTGTCTATTGTCAGCATAACTCCAGGAACTATAAAGTATCAAATCACATTGAATGTAACAATGCTTTGTTTGAACACAATTACAATGGACATTTCTAAAAATGTCAGTGTGGCAAACTGCTTAATTGTGTACAGGTGCAGGTGATTAAAGAATAAACAGACAATTGTAATCCAGGTGAAAAGGTTTGTTTTTATTTAGTTGTTTTTGTCCAGTGCCTGACGGTGAAACAAACAGGAAATAATAATGATGGTAAGTAATACAGCGGCGTGTATTACTTACATTTATAATCCCCAGGCTCTTCCCGAAATAATAGTCCCGTTCTTGTATCCCCACATTAAACACAAAACACATACACAAGTCTGGTTAATGCGTGAATTAGTGATTGTGGTGCAATACAGTTTTACAGTGGTACAAGTAAAATGCTGTTCCGGGTTTGTGCAGGCCTCTGGTGACAGCTCTGGAACGTGATAGCCATTTAGCGAATACACTCAACAATAGACAGTACAAACAAACACTCACAATTTATTTCACCAACAGTACGGGTCATTCCAGGTAAATGACACAATCAAAACGAAACATCAAAACATTGTTTCGACCCCTATTTATACCGTTACTCATGACCCCTTGGTAAATGATTGCAGCTGCTTTTTATGATCTGCAGCTGCCACATCACTTCCCCTCCGGGTCAATGAGTTTGTGTACCGAAGCTCCGTCTCTTTTCTACGTGACCGGCTTCCTTTTACCCCTCGGAATGAAGTGTCAGGCCAGGTAGTCCAGAGTATTCTGTTCCTGTTACTTAGTGCCCTCACAGGTCGAGAGGGAGATTTACCACCAAGAATCATTGTCTTTCTGTCACAGTCAGTAATACTAATTATACTATAATACTGGTAATAACAATATCAGTATCAGTGGGATCAACATTACAGTACAGCACTGATTTGGATAACAACACCGTCTACATATACTTTATAACAACAAGCAGACATAAGAACCTGGAGTGTGATGTAACATTTCAACAAGCATAATTATCACTGACAAGTGCCACTGGCAAGATACATCAACACACCTAATCACCCTGTACATTTTATTTTTATATATATATATATATATATATATATATATATATATATATATATATATATATATATATATATATATATATATATAGATTGACTGATTGATTGATATCAAAGCTGGTGTGTTAAAGATCCTGGAAGGCGCTGTGTAAATACAATTTGTATTTCATTCAGTTTGCAGTACAGTGTATGAAAGGCCAGTATACACATTCAGGACTAATTGCTCCCAAGCCCTGCCTATCGGGCAAAAATAGCTTACCAAAGACAGCGTGCATGGAAATTCCCCTGCACGCCCTGCATGTGCTGTGCAGTCAGGCTGTCGTGATTATAACTTGCCTTCTTTTCAGTCTGATTTGCTATCTTTTTGTATGATTTCCTCTCCACACATTTTTGTTTACTTTTCCCCAGAAGGGCTTTTTAACATTGAAGCAACAGAGCCAGTGCCCAGCCCTTTTGGGTTCAAAACTGCCATTAGAACATACAAATTAAAGACTACCACAACAGAACAGCCCAAAGGAATATAGACTCTGAGCTCCATATGTACTGAATCACTGTAGGTTGTGACACATATACATCAGCAGTGAAACAGGTTACTAATGGAGTGCACATTTGTATTATTCAGTGTTTTGTATACTTTTGTATAAAGGTACCCAGGCATGTCACACACACACAACTGCTACATATAAAGTAGCATATTTAAATAACAGTATACATACAGTATGATAAAAAGCAGCAATTTAAAAGTTACATTAAAACCCACTAAGATAAGAAAGGCATTTTAGAAAATTATGTTTTCAGTCTTGACTTAAAAACTGTAATAGTCCCATCTTCCCTGACGAAAGAAGGGTTGGAATTCCATAATTTAGGGGCTCTGCATGAAAAAGCCCTTTCTCCCGAGTTAATTTTGTGACCCTAGGAATAACCAGCAGCTCTGCATCCTGTGATCTAAGAGTGCGGTTCTGATGATACAGGGTCAGTAACTCCTGCAAATAACTAGGTGCTAATCCATTTAGGGCTTTATAAGTTAACAGCAAAATATTAAAATCAATTCTATACTGCACAGGGAGCCAGTGTAAGGAGGCTAAAACAGGGGTAATATGTTCACTGTAACTTTTAGTCCGAATTCTAGCAGCGGTATTATGAACAAGCTGTAAGCAAGACATCACACCTTTTGGGATACCAGAGAGAAGTGCATTACAGTTATCAATTCTAGATGAAACAAAGGCATGCATTAGTCTCTAAGCATCAGATACAGAAATAATCGGTCTAAGTCTGGCTGTATATCTCAAATGGTAAAAAGATACTTTTGTAACTTTCCTAATATAAGTCTCAAATGATAGACCCCCAAATTTTCCATTTCTAGTTTAAGATTTAATGAGAGATTACTAGGGTCGAGCTCATGTAATTCCACATTTTCAGTTGGTTCTGAAAGCCCACAAGCATAACCTTTGTTTTATCTGAATTTAGCATTAAATAATTCTGAGGCATCCAACACTTGATGTCTGCAAGACAAGCAGCAAGTAACCCCAGCAGAAGTATTTCCTGGCTTTAGGGACAGATATAGCTGGGTATCATCCGCATAGCAATGGAAGTTCACTCCATGTCTGTGGATAATATCACCTAACGGTAGCATATATAATGAAAATAACAAAGGACCTGGAATAGAGCCCTGTGGAACGCTGCAGACAACTTCAGACCTTTCAGATTTTGCCTCCACAATAGAGACAAACTGAAATCTATTGGAATGATAAGATCTAAGGCAGGATAGGACAAGGCCAGACAGTCCCACTGTGTTTTCAAGACTATTTCTAGACGATTCAATAAAACCTGCATGCTGTGATACTGGCTCTTGCTGTTGCTCCTGTGTTTATCTTTTATGTGTTTTTTTTATTTGTTTTATTTGCAATATTTTAAAACTGATGCTTAGGTCACACAGGACTCTACCAGGCGAGCTAGAACAGTGTCTCCTTCAGTCAAGATGATTAGAGTGCCATGCATTCCCTGTTTGTTCAGCTCCTCCCTTTAATACAGCACCCCATCCCATACATCCTGCTCCAGAGGGAACTGCTTTTCTTTGCCCTGGGCTTGGTAAGGCTGCCACCAAATGAAATAAAGCAGCCTTGCACGTGATATCTAAGGATTCCAAATTCCAAATAAATACATTCCGGAGCAGTTTTGGGATAAATAATCTGACTTGAACATCAGAACTCTGGGAAACTATAATTTGCCACAAGTTTGAATTATTGTTCAATTTTATTATAGCTTTTTTTTTTTTGCTTATACTGGTTTAAAATAACATCCTGCAACCATGCAGCATTTTATGTTGTTGATGTGTCAGGCAAATATAAATGCAAACGGGAAGATGGAAAATAGATATGCATCTATTCAGAGGCATTATTTGCATCATGGAAGAAAGGTTTTTGTTATTTTTTCTAGTTTCTAGGTGCAGGTTATCTGATGGTAAACATCATAGAGGACATTTAAAAAAAGGAGATCTAGATAGCTTGTGGTTATTTTGTTTGTTTTAGACATGTGCTTGTGTTTCTTTATGTGTATCAAGTGGCAAACACAGAGTACAGCCAGAGACTTCCGAGCAAGAACGCAAAGTCCTGAAAATGACCTGGGTGGCGACAGGGAGTCAGCTGGCATGGGAAATAGGATCTGCTGGGCCAAAGCAAAATTGCTTCCTTATATAAGTTTACTCAAGGCAACTCTGGATGTTAACAAGAACAAATATTGGCTAAAAGTACTGGAGTTTGGCAAATGATGGACCCAGACCTTTCCAATAAACTATTAAAACCCTCATTCGGCAAAGCAGATGATACTGCAAATCCATGTGTTTGCAATCCTTTTATTAAGCATCTTTTGCGATTGAAAAAACAATCAGCAACATTTCTGTAATAATAATAAATACTTACTATTACATACTGTGTTATTGGCATTGGCTTATTTGTCAGAGATTCTGCTGACCACTAGAGTGTGGCATTACCAGCGTTAGTTCTTAATATTACTGTATGGATAATGTAGAGGTTTTACTGCCTACTCTGTGTGCATCTGTAGCTTGTATTAGCAGCATGACATGATGCATCCATGTATTCATAAGAGTGCTTTTTTAAGTAATTAAATTACAGTAGAAGTTGTTCATTGTTTCCTTTTAAATTAGCATGTTTAGCATTATTGAAAAGTGACTTTCAGTTCATAAAGGTAGGCTAATAAATGTTGCTACATGTTTTGAACTTACAACAACTTGACAGTTATGACCTTTTTTAATCAGACAAACATCTGAGCTTTCTTTAGTAACATTTTCATTTTCAGGTGTATTTTACTGTAGCGGACAGTGCAGTTAAATCAGGTCATTGCTGGATATAATATAAACTGTTTAAACTTGTTTGAGAAAGCTGCAAGTTAATGTTTTTTTTCTCTTCCCCCCATCCCTTGCTCAAAGTAGACAAATGCAGCTTTGTGAAGCGGAGTCGTAAAAATTCATTTATCAGATCATGACCCCTGCTGGACTGACAAAAGCCAGTCCTGAGCTAGGAGGACTGATGAATCAAGTTGACAAGACAAAGGAAATTCAAGTGAACTTACAATCACGAGCTGTGGGCAAGGCCAAGGAGTGGCACAAAGATGAAATCTACCAATATGGAAACACGCTGAATAAATGGACCGCTAAGGGTTAAATATCTACTTGCTGAAGCAGTTTTTTAAGCAATGCACTAGCAAAAGTCACAGGGCAGTGATGTCGGCTCCCTAGCAACAAGCCTCCTGTGTTGGGAAAGGATTCTTTCAATGCAGCGGGTTTGGGCACTTGAGAAAGGAGAGGAAGATTCATGAAATTAATTGGAGATTTAAGTTGATGAGAAGCAATTGCCCTCCGCAGTATGAATTAAAACGGTGTGCTACTTTTTATATGAAAAATTAGAAAAAGTGTGTTGCTTAGAGGATTTATATTGGACCCTGACGCCCCCGATAAAACGAGGGAGTGGTTGTACAGTATTTGTTAGCCTAGTATTTGTCTTTCTATGGGTCTCTCGCTATATCACGGCCCTTGATATATAGCGGATTTGTATTGGACTCCGACACCCGCGATATATCAAGTGGGTGATATATATTAACCATGTATGCTAATAATGTTATGGTCGTTGTAATCGTTTGACTAAGAAATCAATGAACTGTATACTATTCACACATTTCTCTAACCTTTCCTTTCTGTAATATTAGATTAGTTGTGCACCCTTTTTATTCATAAATAAAATCTTGTTTTATATTTCTGACACATTGTGTGAATGTCGATTATTGTCAACGTAATTCTGGTTCTGCATGATGCACAAGTATATATGTATTTCAATACATTGTGGCTTCCCTGGGTGGGCAACTAGAGACTTATTTATTTTTAAATAAATTGCATACCTAATTCACTGCATTACTTACAGTAGGCAGTAGGTAGTCCAAGCAATATATTGTTATTCTAATATTTTATGTTAATAAGATGATTTTCTCAAAGTTCACTTGTCAACACCCCCTGTGCTTGCCAGTACATCTCGGTACATTGAAGGCACTGTATAAACATTGAGGTTAGACAGCTTATACCATGACTGAGAAATTCCACTAATTTCTCCCCAATTAGCAACAATTACCTAACTGGGGAATGGCCACACCTATGATTGCTGGCAGGGATAGATTTAACCCCATCCCTGCCAACCTTACATTCCCACACACACACTATTTACAGCAGCAGGGCTTCTACCCTGCCACAGTGGTACATACAGGGATTTACGTTGCCTGTTCAGCCTGATTTTTCCCTGTGACTGTGTGGAATGTCCGCAATGTTCTTGCAGGTGTGTCTTAGGTAACATTGCATATCCAGTGATAACCCAGTATTGAAATCTGCAGTGTATACTCATATAGCAATACAGAAAATGTCATGCTTTTGCAGAAATAAAGCTCTCCACTGTGCACAACTACATAAAACAGGTGTATTTCTTTTCACATTGTTTATAGCCACCCTACTGTGCAACTGAGGTCAAGTACTTTTTTTAAATTTAATTGTGTTATGTATTATATTAATATGAAAAAGTGGTGTTGGTGTACATTGAAGATACGTTTGTAATGTTTGATTGAAACATATTTAGTCCATATTTAAACCATTGCTGTAGTTTTCATTCAGTGTACATTGCAAGATTCTATGGATATATTTTGTTAAGTGTTTTTGGTAAAGCACACAAGAAAATCCTGCCCAGTGACACTGTGCCTCTATCTCCACACACAAGTAAGACTGTGGATAAGTATCCATCCAATCCCTAAACTACAGTTTATCTCTGTTGTTGTATAAGATTTAATTAACTTAAGTTAAAGTAAAATATGTTATTAGTTTATTCTCTCTTATTTTAAGACATGGTAAGAGAGTGTCAGTGATTATAATTTCCTTAAGGACTGTAGCTTGCCTATTGAAGTTACACACACATTGTTTTTTGTTCCACTTCATACCAGTATGCTGCCATAGGGAATTCCTTGATAGACGAGGTTGGTGGAAGACTAAACAATAATAACAACTCTATAATTGTGATAACGAAGACAGAGATTGGCACAGAAGGTCAATGTATTCACTTTGCACCTTGCAATTGGTACTGGGCATCTTTGCTGGCAGTATCAAAAAGAGAGGCCAAATATTGGACGGGCATCAGAGCGTGGTCCCTACTGGGCAGGCCAAAAAGCTCATGTTGCCTTTGTTTGTGCTACCCATGCTCTGTGGGTACACAGAAAGGACTTTGGCTTTTGGGGCATTAATGAAAACTAATATTAGAAATGAGGCAAAGTAAATCCCCATTGACAGTTCAACATTCTGGCATTATTAGGAAGCACATCCTCTCCAATCTCCTGAAACGTTTTCAATTATTGCCCTGATTTCCTACTGACCTTCTGGCAATGTCTTATTACAATTCATATGGAACATCAGCAACTCTGTGAAAATGGTTTCCATCAGCTTGGAGATAATTAGCAGATGTGGTACTGACTCATGATGTTTTCTTTGATTTTATCTACAGCTATGCATTAGTCATCTGAGATGTAAAATGAAAAAAAAGTGTTTTTATTTGTATTCTTGTGAAGTTTGCATCACATGAGTGAACTTTGAAATTGATTTTATACAGCTACGGATTGTATACAGCTACATCAAGCTTAAAGGTAATCATATAGCTGTGCTTTCGAGTGTTCAGTAGTTAGTTATCTTGCTTGATGGACAAATATACATTTTCAGAAACGTGAATCTATGAGGGCAACAAAATAAAATCTATTTATTACTGTGTGCTGGAAATCCTCCTTTCGGTTTTGCTATGTTATTCGAGTGTGTTTTTAGCATAACATACAGTATATTGCTGCATTAAAGATACATATCTCCCTACCGTTAATCTTCCATGTCCCATTAATCATTTGTCTGTATATACCATAACTATGCTATATAAAAATCCTCTACCGTTCAGCTTTAGGTGCACTTTTTTTATCAAAAGCAAGACCAGGTATTTTGCACCTTGTTTGTTTGCATTCCACAAAGGTAGAGTATAAGTAGGGATTCTGTTTTTCAGTTGTTAAATTTAATTAAATTTTTCGGTGCTTCTTTGTAGCAATTTTCGATTTTTATGTAAATCTCTTTTTTTTTCCCCTGGACTTTTGTTTTTTTTTATATACTGTGTGAAATTATTGTTTTCGGTTACTTTCCTAAATGCTTGGGCATTTTTTTCTGTCAACATATGTATAGCAGTAACTCGACAGTACTTTGCACAGTTAAGTTGTACCTTCTTTCCTTTGCTGTCTCCCACAATGAAATCCTTATGGCCACGGGGACATTCTTCTGGGGGTTTTGTGTGTCTAGGCATTATTTTACATTTCGCCACAATTTGCATTTCTTATTTAAATCTTAACTGTAATAGAGCTTTAAATCCCACTAAACAATCCTCCATTCCTAATTGTAATCCCGTTTTAAATCTCACAAGCGGAGTCTCCAATAGAAATGTAGGAATGTGCTGTCACTCAATGGTTGGGGTGGGTTTAAATATTCAGAACGAATCAATGATAGATATGAGTCAGGAAGGAGGGACATTGGTGGGAAACCACTTCCACTGTTTTTCTGGTGTTTTCCGGTGTTTATTGGCTATACATCGATTTAATCGTTTTTTTATCTGGGGTGTTTTATCGTTTTTTATCGGTTAAAACCGAAAATCAGAAGCCCTAATTATAAGACATAAAACTTTGTAGTCGATCAGTACAATATATAGAAAACCTCAGAAAAGAGCTTTATCAGATGTTTAAACAACTATATATGGATTTCTAGCATATTAATACAATAAATAAAAGTAGCATGCCCACATTAGACAGAAAAAAATAAGGTACAATGGTAATATATGAATAGATTTATTCAAAAGTAAATTGTTAACATCTGTAATTTAAAAACCATTAATAACACATAGGTGTTATTCTTGACCCCTCCCTCTCCTTCTCTCAACACACCTCCCTGCCACACACTTGACGCTTCTTGCTTAGCAACATCTACTGACTGTCCTTTTCTCACTACTTATTCCACCCAGCTCCTGGTCCAAGCTCTTGTACTCTCCAGATTAGACAACTGCAGCTCTGTCCTTGCTGGTCTCCCTGCTTCAGCTATCTGCTGCTCGTCTTGCATTCTCCCAGCCTCTCTGCTCTCATGCTACCCCTCTGCTTCGCACCCTCCACTGGCTCTCTATCTCTGCTCGCATTCAATTCAAGAGCCTTGTTCTTGCCTAGCGCTCTCTTCACCACACAGCCTCTTCCGCTCCCTTGTGTCTCCCTACACCCCATCTCGCCCTCTCTGCTCCTCCTCTAATGCCATGCCATCCTTCCACTGTCCATCCTGCTGTGCCCGCTTCTCTTCCCTATCCTGTCTGTGGTGGAACCAGCTACTGGAGAACTTCAGGACTGCTCCATCTCTCACCTCCTTCTGCCGTCTCCTCAACACCCGCCTGTTTAGACTGCACTTGAATATCTCTTGCTCTACCGCTCCTAGTATGCACTGGACTTGCCTGACCTATACACCACGTTACTGGATCCTCAGCTAATGCACTACCCTTGCACTATTATGTCACTGTAGATATAAGAAGTGGTAATTCTAACTTGTTGCATGCTAGTTCATATTGTATTTTTGTGGTATGACTTACACTTACTGTAAACTACACTGTATTTAAATATTAAGCTTGATTTTGTAACCCATTACTGTCCTGTAACACTTGTATAAAGGTGTCTGCCAAATAAAATAAAATAAAATAAAATAAAATAAAATAAAATAAAATAAAATAAATGATGAACCCTTGAGATCAATCTGCTTTGTCTTTATTTTTTTTTATTAATAATTTACAGTACCTCTGTTTAAATAGTAGCCTATGCTTCAAAAACGAAGTCACTGCTCTGGACTAATGGTTTGTGCACTTTACATTATGTTTTTATTTGGATTTGAAGACATCAGCCAAGTTCAATCAATAAGGTTTTAATACAATTTTGATCCAGCAGTTAACAAATCGGGCATGTCAATATTATGTGGAAGTCATACCATAATAGCGCAGCCAAGATAACATTTTCCATATTAATTCAGAGGACTGAAAGCACAACCGGGACTTCACACACCTCCCCTAGCTGACCTAGTGAGTACCCTTGAGCTTCCACTGGATCTTTCTCAGATGTGTCTGACTGTTTTATTACTGTTTTTAAATAGCTAGAAGACAAAACTTCCTCTCATAATTATTTGCTCTTGTAAATAACGCTTTTCCATCCTATCAGAGTAGAGAGCTGAATAAGATTCAGTGTGTTAGAAAATGGAAAGACTGAGAAAATGTCAGTGGTTTGGAACCTGATACTGTACTTAGATCAGTGGTGCATAACACTGAGAGCAAAGCTGGTACATACTTACCCCAAAAGACTTAAGGCTGTTATTGCAGCGAAAGGTGGCTCTACCAAATATTAATGTGTGGGGGTTGAATACTTATGCAAGCAACATATTTCAGTTTTTTATTTTTCTTAAAAATATTTCCCAACATAAAACCAATGTCACCTTACAATAATTGATTTTGAGTTTCAGTGTTTTAAAATAAAATATCAAACAGAACGAAATTTCAATGTACCATTTGTAATTCAGTAATATGAGAGAATTGGTCAGGGGTCTGAATACTTTTGCAAGGCACTGTATATGTATGGTTAGAACATTAGATCTCAGTGGAATATTTTCTGAAAGGAACTCCATTAGTGAAAAACATGAAAAACATTGCCTTTAACTGTTATGAACAACGAACAAAGAAGCCATTATATTAATTAGTTTTAATTCAGTTATTTCTCACTTTATTCTCAATAACTTCCCCTGAGGACAAACTTCCAGTATATGCTATTATATTTTTCATTACAATCCCATTTTCAATACGAGTGGTGTGAATAGGGTATTACTGTAGATGATCATTGTCAGAATCAATCTATATGTTATGTTGAAATTCTTAATTTCCACCTAGGGATTTAATGAGTTTGCTTACTATACCAGAATCTAAGTCATTAATGTAGATTAGGAATAGCAGAGGACCTAATACTGATCCCTGTGGTACACCACTGGTTACCTCGCTCCATTTTGAGGTTTCTCCTCTAATCAGTACTTTCTGTTTTCTACATGTTAACCACTCCCTAATCCATGTGCATGCATTTCCTTGAATCCCTACTGCGTTCAGTTTGAGAATTAATCTTTTATGCGGGACTTTGTCAAAAGCTTTCTGGAAATCTAAATAAACCATGTTGTATGCTTTGCAATTATCCATTTTCAATGTTGCATCCTCAAAAAAGTCAAGTAGGTTAGTTAGACACGATCTCCCTTTCCTAAAACCATGCTGACTGTCTCCCAGGATATTGTTACCCTATAGGTAATTTTCTATTTTGGATCTTATTATAGTTTCCATAAGTTTACATATAATAGAAGTCAGGCTTATTGGTCTGTAGTTACCTGGTTCGGTTTGTCTCCTTTTTGTGGATCGGTATTACGTTTGCTATTTTCCAGTCTGTCGGTACAACCCCTGTGTCAAGAGACTGTTGCATGATCTTGGTTAGCGGTTTGTAAATAACTTCTTTCATTTCTTTGAGTACTATTGGGAGGATCTCATCCGGCCCAGGGGATTTGTTTATTTTAAGAGCTCCTAGTCCCTTTAACACTTCTGCCTCTGTTATGCTAAAGTTATTTAAAATTGGATAGGAACAGGTCGACATGTCGGGCATGTTGTCCGTGTCCTCCTTTGTAAAAACCTGTGAAAAGTAATCATTTAATATATTTGCTATTTTTTTTCTTCATCTATTATTTTGCCATTTGTGTCTCTTAGACATTTAACCTCCTCTTTGAATGTTCTCTTGCTGTTATAATATTGGAAAAACATTTTGGAATTGGTTTTAGCCCCCTTAGCAATATTGATTTCTATCTCTGTCTTGGCTTTTCTAACTTCCTTTTTGACTTGTGTTTGCAGTTCCATGTACTCTTTCTGTGTACTTTGTTTTTGGTCCCTTTTAAACACTCTGTAAAGTGCCTTTTTTCGCTGAATATTTTTTTTAATTGATCTATTAAACCATTTTGGCCATTTTGTTTTAGATTTAGATTTGTCTACTTTTGGGATGTAATTGTTTTGCGCCTCTAGTACTACATTTTTAAAAAACAGCCACCCTTTTCCGTGGATGTTTTCTCTATTTTACTCCAATCTACTTCTGTTAGTCTCTGTTTCATACCTTCATAGTTTGCTTTTCTAAAATTGTAAACCTTAGCTTTAGCCATTACTTTTGGGTTTTTTAAAAATACTTCAAATGAGACCATGTTGTAGTCTGAGTTTGCCAATGGCTCTCCGACCTCTGTTTTAGTTATTCTGTCTTCATTATTTGAAAAGACTAAATCAAGGCATGCCTCCCCTCTAGTCGGTGCCTTGACAAATTGCGTTAGGAAGCAGTCATTTGTCATTTCCACCATTTCAATTTCGTCCGTTGTGCCCCCCATCGGGTTTTCCCATTTTATATGGGGGAAGTTGAAATCCCCTATTAGTATGGCTTCTCCTTTTCTACACACATTTCGAATGTCATTGTATAACAGATTATTTTGCTTAGTGTCTGAATTTGGCAGTCTATAGCATGCTCCTATTATTATGCCCTTTGAATTTGTGTCCATTATTCTGAGCCATATTGATTCTGCATTGTTTTCTTTGTCCTGATTTAACACCTGGGCTTCAAGACTATTTCTTATGTATAGCGCTACCCCTCTGCCTCTTCTGTCCTGCCTGTCTTTCCTATATAGTGTGTACCCACTAATATTATATTTGTCTCCATCACTCTCAGACAACCAAGTTTCTGTAACACCTATCACATCGTAGTTACTTGTTAGTGCAGTAGCTTCAAGTTCTAACATTTTGTTTCTGAGACTTCTAGCATTAAGATAAATACATTTAATAGTTGTTTTACCTGAGTTGTTGCCTTTGTTTTGATGTGGTCTCCCTTCTGTTTTTTTTGTTTTCTCCCCCCTTCCTTTCTAGTTTAAATGCTTCTGGACCTCCTCAAGGATCCTTTCTCCGAGTAGATTGGTTCCCTTTCTGTTTAAGTGCAGGCCGTCCAGTAAATCCTATTGAAATCTCTACCCACTTCTCTGCAGCGTTGACATGCGGTTTAGTTTTGATTTATTGAATTACTCTGCTGATTATTTCATCATCTTCACCATGATAGCCTGTGTGATAACTTGATGAAGCACAGCATCTGTTAGTGCCTCATAGTGGATTAAACACTCTCTTGTAATCATTTTGAAAATAGTTTACAACTTAATCACACCAATTATTTGTCTTGTGGCATGGTCTCTTTGAGGTAGCTCCTGCTAGCCAAGAATTACAGTAGCTTTGTATCCAAGGGATACGGAAAATCCTCCTGAGATTTCTCTCTCCAGAAAACGCTGCAGATCTGCTGTATACACAAGTGAATAAAGCTAGAATAGACGGAAGGACACAGTTAAGAGCCCGTGTTTAGAAATTCATACCATCATCTTATAAAGAATATTCATAAGATTCAGATAGTGGCGGCTGAACAATATCATCACATATTTCAAACTTCCATTCACTTTACAGAAAATGCTTAGTTTCATTCACTGACCCACCACACACCCAAAACATAATACTATTAACTAACTGAAAAGCCTGATTGAACCAATTTCATAGGAAGGTTATCTGAGGCTGCACTGCGCTAAAATTCTTTAACTTACGGGACAGTGATTTAAGCACTCTGAATTTGAAAATCTCTAAAATATTTATAATGGAGTGCACATCGTGTACATGGGTCTTTCTCTGGGTGCTTCGATATATGTGCTATTTACTTTTTTGTACATTTCCCAACATTAGTATTTGCTAATGACATTATATTCCAATCTGTAAAACTGTTACAATAAAAAAAGTCAATCATACAATAGAGTTGTAGGCTTATCTCAGTGTTACATCTCTGAGGCTCGTGGTTTTCATGGAGGGCATCACAGAGAAATGCAGCAGCGTCCTTCAAAGATCACACACTGACACTATGACTATATACCCCGCGTGTTATCTAAGTTCACAACCTCACATTTGAATGATTTAGGTTTTTATTCATTTCTTAGCAGACACCCTTACCCAGGGCGTAGTGTAAATGATTGTGATATTAAAAACAAACACTGCAAGGGCTGTTACGCCCTAATTATCACTGTTTCACAATCTTGTTATTGGGCTGCTGTAGATCAGGAGTGACTTCCCAGCACCGGGACTGGGACTGTACACTATGTTAACCATGAAGCCCATACATCATGTATACATCATGTACAGTATGTCATCATTGTAAAACACTGAAGCCTGATAATGCTTCAGGGAGGTGACTCTGGCAAGTATTCAAAAAGCACAGGCTACAGATCCATACAATTTAATAAAATACAAATTATTACAAACATAATTCAACCTATAGTACGACGGTTTGTAGAACCTAATTTTCATATAATTGCATTGGACAGAATACTAACTAATACAAAGGAAATAATAATTCCTTGAATTAAATGTGAAACACTGTTGTATCATATTTGAGCTTGGAACATAACTTTAAAATAGTTTGAGAATTGAGCTCTTCATGGTGTAAAACAGATTTTATAAAACATATTGTTCATTGTTAGTGATTTTTTTGCTTTAAGTCATTTTGACTAAGTTCTGGTTTTTTAACGCATGTCTCCTAAATCTCCCTTACTGTCCTCGATGTTCTGTGCATGTGGGCACCACACTGATCTCCATTTCAATCATCAGGAGAGTGTTAAGCATCACATAACTCTTCCTAATCTACAGCGACGAGGATCAAACGGGTTTAGTTCACCTTTGGCCTTATGATCTGGAAACTATGGAATTACATGGTGAATTAAAGGCTGTAAAAAAAACTGTGGAAACTAACACTTTTAAAACACACATACAGCTTTAAAAAACGAAGACTACTGTAACTATAACAAGTAATATTCTTTAGGTAAATTATTCCAATTTAATGTATAGTATACAAATGCATGTTGCCAAAAAAAAAAAAAAACACCCACATACAAGCATTACACTCGTGACTATATAGAGACTGCATTAAAATGACAACACCCAGTGATCAGACTACGGTAAGCAAATCATCTTGCATTTCCTTATGCTCCTGCAAAATCTGAAATCTGAAAATCTGGGGTTAAACTTGACGTTTTCCTTTAATTGATTACTCACATGGTATATGGAATTTTAGCAACAGTCTACCACCCAAAATAGTCAGTAAAATAAAACATGTATTAATGTATTGATTAGAACCACTACTTTTATAAAAACATTGTTCCTCTGCTCAATGAATTATTCTGCACGTCTGCTCAATATCCAGTCCATCCAGTGAGTCACCCTTCTGCCACATGTTAGGTTTTTACTGTTGCTTGAATTACAGATTGATGGTTTACAATGCATTAGAATTTCAATTGCATCGTTATTGGTTATATAAACTGTTAGTATTTAGTTAGTCTTCAATGTGTGTGTGTTCTTAATTCCATGGTAATCTATTCCTTTAGCCAGCTGTCATAAAGCTCATCAGTCTCTATCCAGACTGCCTTTTCATATTTATGGTTTCTAAAACAAGGAGTTGTTATCAGCTCCTTGGGTGTCCTATTTGGGTCATATGTTGTATAATTATAACCGTCCCATAGTCATATGAATAATACATTTAAAAGTTTGCAATATGTTCTCTTTTATAGCTTCGGGACACAGCAACATTAGCTGATCAGTCACGCATCCTCACAAGGTTTTTAAATTATAAAAACAACAACAAATACGCGGCGCTTTGATCTGCGCCGCAAACAAAAATACAAATAATAATAAATCAATATATAGGGGCGGGACACTCCGCCACAGGCACCTAGATTTTTACTGCTGTACTGCCGTACCAAGCCTGTAAACTGATGATGGAAATATATGGATGGAAATATATTCCAAAACATGGAACTGATTTATCCTTAAACTGGAGCTACCACTTCTTTGATGAGTTTAATCACAGATAACACCTTGCCCAGGACTTCAATCCCACAGTTCACTGCAGAGATGACGCATTTCTAAGAAAACCAAGGCAAGTGAAAATAAAAAAAAATTATATCAAAAGGTTACAAGAAAGGTAAAACAAATAATTGCTTATAAAATATAAATTAGTTTTAGTTAGTTTAATTACGGCAGGTTCTATATTAAATAATCAGTTTGTTAGTGACTGATTTGCAATAATTGAGTAAACAAGGGAAACCGAAGGACCGCATTGTTTTGTGTTGAGTAATTAACATGTTTTATTCCATTTAATTAATAACTAACAACTTCAAATTTCCTAAAGGCAATTACTCAGAAAATATGAGTATTGGCATATCGATATTATGGCCACACTCCCCTAAAAATTCTATATCACCTTTAAAATGAATTCTTTCACAGGACCCCAAGATAGGTACAAAACCTCTGGGGAACCTTAGGTATGAATTCACACTTTACTTGTAGCATCAGGTGCATTGTGGGTGAAGACCCTTCTGCTTTCCCATGGTTTTTTCACTTGTCACTACACACAGTAGTAGAAAATAGCCTGTTTTGAGCCCATTTCACAATGATTGTCTGCACTTCCAATGCTTTTACAGAGCTGTATCTTTGAAAAAGCCAGTTAATTTGAGTGGCACATTGGATTATAAAAATATGTTTTGCCAAAAGCACATCTTTATAACAAAATGAAATGTTGAATGTTTTAATTTACAAATTAATGAATGTATTAATTTATTCATTTAAAAAAATAGCTGTAGTATGAAGAAAAGAGAACAAGTGAATGTATATGTAAGCTGTTCAGCCTTCAATTTATATGTATGTAAAATAGATTAAGAATGGCATCAGGCAATTGATTCATTGTGCATAAAGATCCAGTTCTTTAAAGAGTAGACTGTACACACTTTTCACTGACATGCAGTTGTTTTTGTTGTTTTATTTTAATATACAGATCAAATAAATAGGGAAAAAGAATCACTGAAATCATGGGCACTTGACATGATACGTTTAAAATGTGGTCTGTTAGAAAACAGTTCATTATAACAAGAACAGTTGCCTTTTCAGAAAGTACCATAAGAAATAAAATGTGGAAGTGTGAAGTGGAATATAAATCACACAAGACATCTTAAATACCACGCTGTCACAATTTATAATATGTGTGATGATATAATTTACAAAAATAAATTAAAATAACTGACATGATACGAAGTGAAGTGTTTGTGTTTTTTTCTTTTCTTTCCGAGAGTCTTATTTAGGGTTGGACGTCATGAAGGGACGACTAATCAATCAATCTTTACATTATTACCATGTTCAATCACGTGCACATTCCTATCACATACCTTGCCATCACTAGTGGAAAAAAATGAATTCAGAGTCACATTACCACTGAAGCTTTTTTTTTTTTGCAAGTACAATGCTTTTTAAACAGTGCTTGCTTGGTGTTATTTTTCATGTTTGGTTTATGCATAATAATGGAAAAACATTTTTTGTAACCGTAATTTAAACAAATAAAAGCCAATCTCTATATCTAGTCGATCTTTAGTTTTATGTTTAACATGGATGTTGCATCTAATTATTGTTATGTTGATCTCAAGTCAGACCAAAGCATTCTGCATATGAGAATCACCCTGGAATTTGTGTTTAAACCCCTAATTAAAACAATTTAAGAGTTGTACTGTATAGATTTTTTTTTTTTACCCAGCTTCAATTACTTTAAATAATTTCTTTAAAAAGTTTTTTTTTTTTAAAGAGGGATTAGACGTTTCTTCTCAGAACTGTTAAGCCTAAAATAGTATTGAGTAATATGGTCTCTCTAGAATCAGTATCGATATGTTTTGCCTGAAGATTTTCACATTTTCTGGTTCAGTCCCAACCTACTGATCAAACATAGTTTGGATTTTGTGACTGTGGGGCACCTATGTATAACGAGTCCACCAGGTTTTTATAGGTATCATTAAATATTTAATGATAACTGATTAAATTGGTTCATATAGGTAATTTACAGTAGGGTACAGGTGGAAGAAAGACCAGGACTGCTGGACTGTGAGGAACAGAATTGTGCAATTCTTATATTCATTGTGGAAGTCAAGAAAAATTTACAATAATACATTCTCAAAGAAACCAAATCTAGAGTTCTGACTTTTTCAATATGAAAGTTGAACCCTTTTATGAAGGGACCTACGTCTTAAAAGCTTGTATATTTTGATCCAACAAAAAGTATCAACATTCTTGCTCTCTATTCTAACATGGTTAACATAACAATGTGCAATATTTCAATACATTTTACAGCAAATCTGGATGGCTTGCTTACTCGACCATTCTACTTTTAAATGTACTCTTTTTACACACAGAGAGGGACTTCAGATTTTTCCTGAACTGTATTTTACGGTGGGGTCAAAACATAATATAATGATTCTAAAGACCCCATATTTGCCAGATGGAAAAGCTTCTTAACTGTTATGTATAAATGTCAATGGCAGCTTAAGGTCAAAGGCCAATGTGTGTCTGAGGCCCAGGGCAGCCTTGTCTGAACATCTGAACAGGAAAGAGTTGGGAGACTTGGGGTTTGAAGTTTGGTGTTTAGGGATTTGATGGTAATGGATGGCCTTGTCGTCACTATGATAAAGTGATTGCTGTTATTTATAAATCCCATCAGAATTAATGTTAATACTTTTTTTTCGGAACAAATCTTTTAATTATGTATAGTTATCTGGAATTTTTTATTATATCACATTGTGTGCGTCATAGAAAATGCCATCTGAAGACAACCTAAATCCCAATAACAGGTTTCCAAATTTAGCGAAGTCTAGGACAACAACCTTAATCAGGGTTAATAATACTTAGAGGCACATTTTAGGCCATTTTCTAGACTATTTCTATATTATGCTTTTGCCATAACTTGCACTATCTGTGGATTACCAGTGATTACTATGCTCTGATAAGATACAGAATACCTAATGCTGGACTCGCCAGCTGTGGGAAATGAATGTAGAGCATGTCTCTGCATGACAGGATTGTATTAGTGAGGTATTTTCCACTGCCCCAGAAAGTATCGAGGGTCTCTAATTTTATACTTGCCCAATGGAAATATGCTGCACTGGAAACTGCTTTCAATAGCTTGTTGTTTTGTTGAACTATCATTAAATATTTTTGTAAAAATAAAATAAAATTAAAAATTAAAAAAAAGATTGAATGTTGTTTTGTTAAAATAATTTGCACACAATGATAGTTCAACAAAACAACAAGCTACACATACTACTCAGAATTTGCTATCGTTCACTTTTTAATTATCCCTGGGCTCTGGCAGGATGTACACTATGTTGAACCTACAGCAATGACCTCACATAGGGGCATGTGCAAATACCTACAATACTCAAGCCCTACAATACTCTATTCTAATTATAAAAGTATGGATGTCATATTAACCCGACATAACAACTTACACCTGTTCATGGTGCAGTTTACTGTGTAAACTGTGCCTCAGCAGAAGAGTACTTTTGGACATACTAGATAGTAGAAACTAAAAACCTGATAAACAGAGATTTCATCTTCAGACAGTCTGGAAAAAACTAACAAAAAAGAAAATAATGAACACGAAAACAAAAGCCGTGTACATCATCGTACATGACCAGCTATTGGCGTAAACAAGATACATCCACAAAGCTATAAACAACACTTGCTGTAGTTATTTGACATTTTATCCATTTGACTTGGCTTATAGACACTGGCCGGGTTTCCATGCAGCTTAGAAAGTTGTCACTCTGTTTCCACAGTCATTATTTATGTGACTTAGCACGCACATACCACGCACATTCCACGCGTTACAGGAAGTGTGCGTCTAAAGAATTGTACGACTTTAAGGGGTGGGTAAATCGTCTTTTCATTCTAAAAAGCTGTACAATTGACCAGATGTACAATTGTTTTGCCTGGAAACATGTCCGGAATTCGTACATTATGTTTACAAGACTTCAGCAGTGCAAATCCCGTTTGTGATGTAACCTCACGCAACTTTCTAGTATAACTGAAGTCTGTGCCAAGCTTCTCTGACCAAATATATTTGACCAAGCATACAGAACGAGGCGTTTAAAGACCTGTTCATTCTGTTTTTTTTTTTTTTTTACATGACACCATTTATTCAACATTTGAGATTATTGCCATTTGACTCACAAAAAGTGCTTTAATACAAGGATAGTACTCAATGCTTTCTTATGGAATGCTTTCTTTTATTATTATTTGTATAACACTATGTCTGTGGTTTTTTGGAGGTTTTTTTCCCCCATGCTTTTTTATTACATTGTTTTTGTGGTCAAATGAGGCAGATTGAGAAAAAGGTGAGACTTATTTTTCTTTCTCTACGGTAAGGAAATTGCCCCATTGTAATCTAAAAGGTTTATCAATCAAGGGGGATTACAGCTGTTCCAAAACTACACAATGGTTTTCAATACATAATGTTCTGCGTTTCATATCTGTAGCTACAATGCCAAGGATATATTTAAAATTAGAATCGGAAGAATTATGAAACTGATAAGTACACCATCCAGAATATCCCAGCTATTCCATGGATGTGCTTTCCAAGGTCTGCATGCTCTGTCCCTGACCAACACCGAGCAAGCAGCAGAAATAGAATAATATCAGGATAGTCTTGTTAGTTTTTTGTCTGTGGTAAATCACCAATGACAGGCAGGGCTGGATTAACGCAGGGGCTTTAGGGGATGCAGCCCAGGGCCTCAGATTCTGTAATATATTATAAATATATAATTTATAATACAATATCTAAAAAATGAATAAGTAGAGTGTGACTGTATGGATCGGAACAACATGTCTGTTTCACCACGTCGTATTGAGTTGGAGGAGCAGGGACTGCCTGAACACACTATTTTAATACAATACAAATACAGTACTAACAAATGTATGTGAAGGTACCAGTACTCAACAGGAGGAAACGACCTAGCTTTATATGGATTACAGTGGGGCAATCTCCATGGAAAAATAAAAATAAGGCTCACCTTTTTCTCACTATATTTTGGTAGTAGTTTCAAGTTGTGTGTGTTTCTAGATAACTTTTACGACAAGAGTGTCTGCAGTTAGCATTTCCCATTTTGTATTTGAAACTGCCAGTTGCTAATGCTGTGGCCAATGCTCATTCTCAAAACTGGCGCTAATTCAAACATCAAATCAGGTAAAATCAGCTAAGACTGAATAATTTGACATTAATGTTAATCGAGCATGGTGGTAGTAAAACAGTAATGGGAAGTAAATGAATATGCAAAAAGGGGCCCCCAGGAAACTTAATCTGGCCCTGATGACAGGGGAGAAGTGTGATTTTGCTTAAATTAAGTACACCCACAGACTGATAACTTAATTTAAGTTTAATGTAGCCCACTTATTAGAAATTAAGATGAAAATGAATGGAAGAGGGCCTGAGAGTTGTGAGGAGAAGGGGCTAAACCACAGAAAGATCCAGCATTGTATTTTAAACTTCATTGTTGTACATTCATACTTTTTCAATTATAAATACGTTTATTTTAGCTGAAAACATTTTTGTGCTCTGTTTTGCCATTCTCTCATTTTCCCATTTTGAAGAGACCTGCCTCCTTGCTGGGTTACCAGAATGAATCCATGCATTTCCAATTTACTATAAAGACTACAGGAATCAAGATGTACCTGCTCCTTCAAATAATACCACTGTGTCAGTGTAATAGAATGACACTCGGTTTAGCTTTTTTCCAAAAATGTTTTAAGGGTGTCTAAAATACAAAAACGAAACACATCTAAAATAGATAGGTCATTCATTCATCCCACACTGCTGCACGTGATTCCAGCTACTTTCTGTAGCATCACATATCCATGGCACCTTAAAGAGTAAGTAGCGGGGTACCGAAAAATATAGTACATCCCCACATGTTGCTACAACACTTATAAACTGAAACTCTGTCTGAAAGGTATTTACAAGATGTCTACTTAGTGGACTCGGGTTTGAGATCAGAGGTGTGTCTTCTCTCTGATCACTGACGAAGTTTACTCAAGCTAATTTTATTTTCCTACCCGTATTCCTGAAGAGACACTCCCCAATGAAGCTTGGGCTGAGGTGCCCAACCAAATTAGTCACAAAGGAAATTATTCAGAATTTCAAATGTTTTCTGTGTAAGATAAATTGCTAGGATATGGCCTGTGTACATTTCATAACTGGGCAGCAACAATGCTTATGTAAAAGAGATGCAAACAGTGAGGATTGAAAAAGAGTGCTGACCATGCAGTCCTGAAATTGAATCAAAACAGGCTGGGAATTTGGGTGCTGCTGGTCATCTGCATAACAGTGTAAAGAGCATTTCTGAACCATGCCAATACCCGAAATAATCTAACAGCCTGCATTCTTGTTTGTATTCCATTGTACCAGCCCCTACATACCAGCAACTTTGCCTGAGTTAGAGTTTCACACGCTGAAATGTTACACTGGCAAAAAATGCATAGACAACTAATCTCTTCATCTTTGACGGGTTCTGGATAAATATAGCAGGCTGTTTTTAATGACAACATGCCACAAAGATGGAGCTTTCAGATATAGACATTAACATGTTTTCAAGTCGCTGTACAAGGTTCAGTTTATAACATTTGTTTATTACAGAGATTGCAAAAAAGGGAAATGCAGCAAGGAGTTGTGTATGTATGGATTCTACTCAAAATGATGTTTATTAAAAAAAAAAACATGTTCTCCATATAAATGCAGGAAAATTTCTTGAAAACCATTTATTGGTGGTTGTGTTTTGACTAATATTGACCACCGTGGCTCTCACCTTGTAACGTACTGTACCGTAGGTTTAATTGTAACCTTTGTGTGATTCGGGGGGGGCAGGAGCTAGGGCTCCACCTAGATTATGTCCCGCCAAAATATCAATTAATTACGCAGGCCTGCAGACCCCTACTTTTTGTTTCCATTTTCTGCTGTCTGTGCTTCCCTATGCTTTACCAGGCTTTCACTTTGCATTGTTACACTGTTCTGGGCTTTTGCTGTAGGAAACTTTTATAGGGGCTGGTTTGCCATTATTTGTTTTTGATATGCTTTGCCTTGCCTCTTTTGGTTTTGCAATGCTGGCCTATGCTTCGCCATGCTCTATTACACTTTGTTGTGCTTATGGGAAACTTTTATCCCCTACTTTCGTTTCCCTTACTTTTCATTTCCTCTTGGAAGATGATCAATTTAGCTATAATATGGTTACTCACCCGCTGCACTTTTCTTGCTCTTCGGAACCTTACTGCATTTCTCCTGTCACTGGACATCATTCAACTAAAAAATCAGGACCGTCATATCTTGTCTCCTCGCTCTGTAGACTACAGTAAAAAAAATCCTGCCCACCAGAATATTGCTAGTATGCCTGTAGTGGGGGCCCATCACTCCACCAGGACCACCAGAGGTTTCCTCCCCTTTTCCACTCCGCCAAACAGGGAGGTAAGTCCTTAAAATATATATATATATATATATATATATATATATATATATATATATATATATATATATATATATATATATATATATATATTATTATTATTATTATTATTATTATTATTATTATTATTATTATTATTATTATTAATTGTCACTACAGCCACGCGTGCCTCGTCCCAGGAAAGTTCTCCATGAGCCAGAGGGGACCCACAGCCAATTCCATCTCTGTCACTCTAGGTTCCCCTTGAGGGAAGTAACGGCCGCTTCCCAGCCTTAGAGGTCGATTGGTTCAGTCTCACCTCTACAAGCCAAGGGGAAATCCTGTACTCTTTACTAACCAGCTGCTTTCATCTGTGCTGGTCTACCTCTCTGGAAAGCCCTTCTTTGCATGTTAAAAAAAGACCTTTAAAAAGTTTTGTGAATTGGGTTCTTAATGTTAAATTACACGAATCAGTGTTAGCTGCAGCTTTTTTGTAAAGTTATACTCCAATGTATATCTAATAAAATCATCAGCATGTTGTGATGTTTTATAATAATAGAAAACACTAGTGGAGGCTTTGAGTAAATTGTTGATGCTCATAATGCATCAGAGTAGATAAATGCAACATGTCTAAGACTTTTACACAGCAGTGTATATTACAACTTTATTTATTAGTGCAATATCAGAACCATTTTCAGTGGGTATTTATTTTTTCTTAGATGGGATAACAACAACACCAGTTAATTTTACAATTCAAAGTCTCTGAAGCAGTCTTAAGTAGTTGTGTTACTCATTATTTAATACATGACATTTTCTCCTTTTAAAAGTCATTACAGTAGTGCACACTCCTTGATTCCTTTACTATACACTGATTGTATGAAGTATTCACACCTCTGTATACTATTGTGATTTTAGGCCTATATTTTGTGTTTTATTATGGATTTGCTATTATTGTCTTAAAACATTGCATTTAAATATTCCTTTCAATATAACAGGAGAGCCATGTTAAATCATAACCAAGTTCTTCTACGCCTTTCAAACCATCTCACAAGACCAGCTACAAATATTGATTTTTGAACTATATTTGAAGCCAAACATACTGTAAAAAAAAAAAAAAGTTTATTTTTGCACAGAACAGTACAGACTGACCAGTCGCTGAACTTTTCATTCCTGGGAAGATAACATGAACCAAATTAAACTAAAGCTGAAAAAAAACACAATCTCTTTAGTGCAATTATTGGCTTACATTCAAATCAATTCTTTGCCGAATCACTTAAAGCTTGCTTAAAACTAAAGGAGATATAACATTTGCAATAGCTCCATTAAATACAGTATACTGTATTAAAATGTTCCTTTTTGTTTCTTGTCATAAACAAAAGGAATCATTTTAGACAGTATTGTGTCCCTACTGCTGTTCTCTAGTGAGGCGCTCCATTGTAACCATAAAAGAGTTGTCAAAAGTAATGTAAGTGACGGACCCTTTAACATTGATGCACTTTGCTACTCAAAGGTCTGATAACCTTTTTCTATCCTCTTTTAGTACTTTTAGTACTTGTGTTAGAGATATGCATTCAAATGAAGGTGCCTGCTTTTGATGATATCTGCTATGGTAGCACAGTCAGAGATAAAGCACTACTGTACATCAGACAAACAGGACGGTTATTCTTCATAACAAGTGGCCCTGTGGCACTATATGTTAGCGGTGAGCTCCTCTGATGATAATTGCTGTACAGTATGTTTCTGAGGTCAGAGTTTAACTAAACTGAACATTTCCAATTCATGAGCAGAACTAATTAAAAAAAAAAAAAAAACCTACAACTGTTGTTTGCCATTGGGAATTTGGGAATGGCTATGGTAATTGTTGCTACTTTTTAACCGTCCATGATACACACCTCAATATAAGCAACTGACTTTAAGTCCTACATTTGAATAGATTTTTGGTCTGGGGAACACGCTGATGATATATTTTTAGATATACATTGGAGTATAGCATTACAAAAAAACTGCAGCTACCACTGATTGGTGTAATTTGACATTAAGAACCCAATTCACAAAACTTTTTAAAGGTCTTTTTTTAACATGCAAAGAAGGGCTTTCCAGAGAGGTAGACCAGCACAGATGAAAGCAGCTGGTTAGTAAAGAGTACAGGATTTCCCCTTGGCTTGTAGAGGTGAGACTGAACCAATCGACCTCTAAGGCTGGGAAGCGGCCGTTACTTCCCTCAAGGGGAACCTAGAGTGACAGAGATAGAATTGGCTGTGGGTCCCCTCTGGCTCACGGAGAACTTTCCTGGGACGAGGCACGCGTGGCTGGGCCTCTAAGGTTGGGAAGTGAGATTCACTTGTCTCCAAAAGAGGATGAAGGGTTAGAAAAGAAAATAGAGGTTAATTAGTGACAATTAATAATAATCAATAATACAATCATCAATAATACGAAATATCTATCTATCTGATAGATAGATAGAGATAGATAGATAGATTTAAGGACTAATCTCCCTGTATGGCGGAGAGGAAAAGGGGAGGAAACCTCTGGTGGTCCTGGTGGAGAGATGGCCTCACTACAGGCATACTAGCAATATTCTGATGGGCAGGATTTTTTACTGTACTGTACTGAAATTGAGTTATGGAGGTGTAATCTAAATATTATTAATGAAGAAGTGAAGCAGAGAGCTTGTCATGAGCCCTCCAATTCAAAAGCAAACTGCTATAAACCAGTCTTTTGAGGTATTGAGGAATGCCGGCTTTTGTGTGAAATCATGCTGTCAGCAATCACTGTATGGCTGTGGTCTGGTTACGGGATTGAAGCAAAACCTTGTACATTTCAGGTGTGACTGCAAATACATAACCGGTATATAAAATCCAACAGATTCACTCACAAAGCTCAACTTAGCCTTGATCTGCCATAGCTACGTACATTAGCATTGCTGTAGGCAAATACCATCCTGTCCAAAGGATGAATACTTGGCAGCCAGCACACCTTTTTAGTGCCAAGTAGTATTAATCATTGCAACCCACTTCATCCATTCGGTCGCTAAGCCCCTGTACAGTAAGTATACTGGTAAGATACAGAAGGTTAGGTTCTCTGCCATGGCTCCCACAACTGAGACAGCCGTACACTTTCCATTGAGCGCAAGCTCTCCATTTTTAAAACTAGTAATCAAAGAAACTACAAAATGATATAGCAAAAGTCTACCAGAAGCCAGAATAGTAGTATAGTATTTCATGTTAGATTTTAAAATGTCACATTTTCCATTTTTGTCAGTTTTTTGTTAAGTATATGGAAACTACAAAGCGGTATGCAATTCAAATATGTTACCGTAATATTATTCAGCAGGTTTCATTCTATTTTATGAAGCAAAATGAGTTAATTCTATAGGGTGATGCAAAACTTTTGGCCATAGCTGTATTCACCCCCCCACAGAGAAGGGGTTCTAATACCTTCAAGCATAGGAAGTGAACATGGACAGACTGGCTTCGGCCTAGTGAAAGTGAAAAAAAGGCCTGTCTACAGTAAGACCAGATTAGGCATTTATGAGAATGACGGATGCTTGGATATCCTTTAAAGGTTGATGGAATGAAAACTAAAATATGCAATACAGAAAATAATTGATGGAAAAGTAACGCACAGCAAGATGCTCTCCATTACCATAAGGGCCCTTGTGTTTCCCGCACAGATAGAACTTAACAAGATGAGCTGCTAGCAGCCTTCCACCTTCTTTCATTCTAATTATTATGCTGCCAGTTTTTTCTCTTTTCCAAAGTTGTCTGGCTATTAATGGTCAGGCACAGCTGCAATCTTGGAAAGCACATCCCCCGAGTGCATGAAATTCTCCATATGATATTCTTTTCAGTTTAATGGCAACTTGGATGATCACTTTATTATATAAAATGAAATGCGGACTCCTGTCAACATTTGAAATCCATCTTTTTTTTTCATTAACCAGCAAGTACCTTGGCTTGGGAGGGGCTGGGGGTACTTTGGGGCACCCAGTACTGTATGTTTAGATGGCCAATAATGTTCCACTAGTACCCAGAATAGTATTATAGTCATGTAAACAACATATTCTGAATATGATAGGTGGAATGTTAAATAATACTGGAGGAATATTAAGCCATTACCTGTATGCAATAACTGAAGTCAGTTTTGTCAAATGATGTCACCATTCGGGGGATTTAAAAAATTCAGAATACTTGATCCATGTAAATGTAATTGCTGTGAATGTGTCTGTACTTATTCTACAAGCAGAGAACAGCCGCTAGCCTCAAAAATCTTTTGATTATACTCTTAGTTTTATATAAGAATAAAGTTATCGTTTCCTCTGTATTTTTTTTCAGAACACTTCATTCTGGGGGAAGATTATATAACCAATTACTTAAATATAAAAAATAAACAGTTTGTGGTTGGAGTCTATGCGCTTTGGCTGTGTCAAAAGTTAAAATAAATAAGCAGATGTTCTCTAACTAAAACACATATTGGCCTTGCTCCCAGAAAGCAGAGCTAAACTAGCAAAGAGTTCATGCACAAGGGCGAATATGTCATTCTTTAAAGTCTTCAATTGAACAACAAGCATCGGAATATGAAATGCTTGTTGTAACATGTACAAAATGCTACATTGTTACCTTTAAAGTTCGATTTTCAGTTAGAGAGCAACAACTATATAGAATACTAGATCCACAAAAGGAAAACTCAGCAACATAAAATATGTACTTATTGTTGTACTTGTATGTATAAATGTGTTTCATGGTCAGTCCAGCTGCAAATCTGTTAAAGCGCTGTGGCGCCCTCTACTGGCTATTGAGTTTGCACTTAAAGCAGCATAGCCGCGGTGGAGCTTGTCTTGCCTAAAGTTACCACACTCGAGTTATCGTTTGTTTCTAAATTCCCAGTAAGTTCTTTCCAACAACTCAGAGAGCGTAACTGGCAGGGTTGTGTGATGCTTGTAAAACAGTGGGGGAAAAAAACAATCGTCCTGGAAGATCAGTTTGTATGGTGGTGAAGAAATTTGTCCGAAAACCATGATTTCACTGATCCACAGCCAGCCTGTTAAATAGACTCATTGCCAAAACAGAGCAACTCCGATTCATATGATTGAATACAATGGCTTTGCTAATAGTTGCTGCAGTTTAAATTAAACAGGATTGTACAGTACAATAATACCAAACAATGTTTAATGTTTATTTTAGGTGTACACAATGTAATCCATAACTTTAATCATAAAATACTGTAGCCCTAAAAACACACTTAGTTAATCAAACATTGAGAAGTTTCTGTCTTTTATGTTAGGTTAAATAACGGAAAAAGAGGCCTAACCAAATATCAAACAAAGTTCCTCTCATTTTAATTAGAATACAACTTTAAAAGTTTTAGAACTTGGTCTCATTTTAATGTAGAATGGTGTTTATATGTATAGAATTATAACAGTGGTAAAGTACTGGAATACTAAACACCTTACTCTCTCTAGCGACACTAGAAGAGAATTGGAGGTTCTTCAGGAGACCAGTAATGTGTGCGTTTAGGAAAGGCTGACAGCTCTAAATTCTAGCCCTTATTGTGGTATTGCTGTGAACACATCTGGTACTTGTTAAATAAAATGGGGGCGGGTGTCTATGAAACTCATTCTAATCTAGTTTAGGAGGCTTGGTTGCTTTTTAAAATATATTAAAACATTTTTGAAGCCCTCACATTTTTTAGATATGGCCTGGTCTTGTTACATTATTAGATGTTATTATCTGTTGCAAACTCTTTGCCTCTCGTGTGAATCTGGGGTAGGTTTTTTGTAGACCCAACAGTAAATATTAATTGCAACAGAAAGAGGCATGTCTCCTTTGACTGAAGCCTGGCTTCAGCCCAAGAAACAAAATGTACTTGAATGGGCTCCAGCTTGAAGTTAACTGCAGCGCAAAGCTAATTTAAGTGCCTAAAACGATTTGCAATCCAGTGACAGACTGTGTCAGTGTTAAAATTAACTCCCACTTTAGAATGCTGAACATCATGCCAGCTCATGTTGTATTTGTTTTAATACTATTCACAAGGAGCATAACTGACACTATAACCTGTAATAATTGTGATATTTATTTTACAAAATGGCAATAATAGAGGGAGCAATCTCATTGAGGTTCCAACCTGTGCAGGTTCGTCACCATACCAGGACAGCTTGGAACTTTTAGAAGCATTCTGCCCGATTCCCTTGACAACCAGTTTTCTAAATATTCCAAAGTCTGCAGGCCTGTTTAAAGACACTTGGCATGGCTTCATGACGAACAACACCACTAGGCTTGTGGATATTGGACCATATCTGAACACCCTGTCGTGTTTCTGCTTTCATAGAACTAGGATTCTTAACATTATAAAAGGCCCCGGACAAACTGCTTCATCCGTCATGACTTTAACGTTGCCATTTCAGAACCCCCGTGAGACTGCCTCGATACCGCCTTTAGGAATGTTGATTGGGTATAATGGCCCTTGTGAAATCACCAAGGTCCTTCAGATTTCCCATTACGAATACGTACATTTTCTAATAAATTTGTTTTGAATTTTTTTTTTTTTTTTTTTTTTTAATAATCCTATTAATGGTGACTTGCACTTCAACATTGGTACCTAATTATTCATCATGTTGATACATCCATGAAGATTACAATTCAGTCATAAAAAATATGTATTTTCACATTCTAAGCCCTTTCTTCACCTTGGAGTTCAATTATCTTGTAGCCGAGTTCCAGTGATAGACAAGGTTAACAGGGATGACAGGCACGTACAATTATTTTTAGCTGAACAATATTACTATTCTAAAGCAGAATGATGAAGGAGGCCTGTCTTTCATTGTTTGTAATAGAGACTATTATTGATAGTAAAAAAAAAAAAAATGAAGCTTAATAATACAACTTCAGCTCTAAATTAATGTTAACAGAGACTGCCTCACATAAACGATATTTATCATTTCTTTTATTCTTAGTTCTGTGATTTAGAAAGCCCAAATTGAAAATATAACAAATACGACACTTGTCTTGTACTTACATCTTGAGGGAACAAAATACGATGATAACAACCCAACAAACTTTTTAAACCTGTGGGAAAGGTGTTTTTTTTGTTTGTTTGGTTTTTTTTGGCAATGGGGTGGTCACTGAATGATGAAGTGCTGTACCTATTATTGCAGTCGCTTGTTATCCATGTAGGGCATTTGGTCCCTCAAATTTCAGAACAGCAGCACTTGGGAGATGCTTGTTTCCAAAAATATTATTAACCCAGATGCACGGGGGCACTAGTTCAATTCGTAAAGGAGGTTGTCAAGTTTAGTTAAAATGCAGGCAGATTGAGAGCTCATGGTTTCTTGGTTCCCCATGCGGTTCAGTCACTGATGTGTAATTGAGCGATTTAGGTCAGCAGAAGCCTGCTGTTTGGTCTTTGTGCAAAATCCTGTTCTGTTGGACCTTTGACTCCATTACTACTCTGTGGAGGATGACAGTTGCTGTGGTGCCCTAAATACTGTATATTATTTTCTGCCCCATTTAACTGGGACCCCTTGTGATTTTTAATATAAATATTCAAAGAGGGTTATTGTATTGTAATGCAGTAATAGCCTGCTAAATGGTATTATCAGGACATATGTACAGATGAACCCACATAATCATGTCTCTGCCCTTTCCTGCATGTATGAACAGCACCCACACTGGCATGTTGCGCGTCAGCGTGGCATAAATGAGCACAGCAGCCTGAAGGCAGTATGTCTGAAATCACACAGAACAGCCACAGTTACATCATTTAATGTTTGTATATTTCATGCTGAGTGGACAATTTTAATTATTTGAATACATTTTCATCCTGTGGCTTATTTAAATACCTAAAGAGATGGTCTAACAGCGAAGTAAAAGCCACTCTCTATAAATGACTACGCTAAGTGCTCTTTCCCCAGAATTTGCAGTCAATTTGTGTTAAATCAAAAATGCCTCTGCAAAACATACGCCTGGAATTGAAAGCGATTTGCAGTCAGTTTGTGACCATGAGCAGAAGCAAAGCAGTTTAAATATGGATTTTGATTAAGCAGTTTCTAAATCCCAGAAGAAAAAAGGGGTCATCAATGAAATATAGCACCAGGGAAATATTGGAGATCGGTGTATTTGTGAATATGAATCATACACAGTTGTGATAATTTAGGACAGTTTTAATTTATAGTTGTATCTTTACCCTAATAACATAAGGGGAGCGGAAAAATGCTGCACATATCTCTCACCTTTTATTTCAATTAGAGTGAACACACATTGACGAAAAAATAACGTTGCGGAAAAGTGTCACAGCGGCACAATTTTAGAACAGAAAAATATCGCTCGGCGAGCAATATTTTGCTGCTCAAACATTTTCCCGCAGAGGAAAAATCTGGGTCTAGCCAATCAGGGCCATGGTGTGGGATACGTCTTGTCTTGATGAACTCAAATATCCATCAACATGGAGGAGCTACTGATAGCTGAAGTTTCTCAGCATCCCGAGCTATTTGATTATAAAAATAAGAATTTCAAGGACGTTGGTTATGGGTCTATTGAATGATCCAAAACAAATACTAACCGCTTACACCCCGCATTAATCCAGTTACTTGACATCCTGTATCATTTGTCAGATATACACATCATGTAATTAACCATTTGTCAGCCGACTGATTATTTGTATACCATTGCGACGAATGTGATCCATTTTTTCCTTAATAATAGCAGCTCCTACCTATATTTCTGAGTGGTGTTCTGATATGGGAACTTATAACGTTAGATCCTGATAAAAAATTTCTGGAGGTGGACACGGTCGTTCACTCTGGGTTCAAGCAATAAAAGTTCAAGAATGATATACATTTTTTGGGTTGTTGTACAGTGCTGTGAGATGGTGGGCTGTCTTTCTTTTTATCGCTGCGTCACAACCATTGATGTGTGTCCACCAAGCAAAGCAGTATTGCTGCGCGCCGTCCCGCTTCGCTCCCCTCAAGCGGTGCCGCGCCGCTCATGTGTGTCCTAGGCTTTAGCCTCCTCTAGATGCTTTCGATTGCATTTGGCTATAAACCGACAAGCTTTCAGGTACCCTATATATTGCATGCACTGATCTATAAATGTTTTTGCACGTGCTGGCCACAACCTGATAAACTCCCCTGAGTTTGATTTAGCACACCTTGCTGCATCATTCGGAAAAATAGATTTCGACGCTTGCAGGGAGGAAGGGGGAAGGGGGGGGGGGGGAGTTGTGCTCAAAATCTGTGTATTTACATTTTATGTTGTTTAGAAAAAAAGATAATGTTCATTTCCATTCCCATAAATGTAGTTTTCCATTGAATTGCTACCTGCTCTCTACTGAATGGCCTTTGTATGACACATTGTGTATCTCTCTCATCATTGCCAAGATCTGCTGTTGCATAACTGAAAAATTCACATGGGCCCCAAGGCATGAAATATCCATGGACAAGAGTCAATCTATTGATATTGTCACAGCCCCATCTAATGGCTCATAAATGCACTACAAACACTGTATACCATGTACAAATAGCTAGGGTAGTGTAACTGAAAGCATTCACAAACTGCTTTGGATGTGGCAAATCATGTCTAAAGCAGCCATTTGTTCCTCTATTTTTATTTTTTTTCCCCAAAGCATATTAAGACAGTTCAACTTCATTTTGACTATCAATAGTTGCAAATCTTTGGTACTGTACATTCAGCCTTATGTCTAAAAGCTCCTTTGACTGATGTAGTAGTTCACATTATCCACTAAATGCATGTTGTTCCTGTGTATCCGAATAGGTGGAGAAGAATCAGATGAAAGCCTTTGTTGCCCAGGTAACAGAATCAGACTCCCACTGTCAAAAGTGTAAGCAAGGATGTGATGTTCCTTGATGTGATGTGACCAATCCTCAGTGAAACTAATTTGCAAAAAATAGATGCAGCTTTCATACTTTCATAAGTAATTGACTCTATTTGCATAACAAAGTCCATTAACACAAATGCTCTACTGTATTGCAGGTATTTGTTTTTCCCAGGATACACCGATCACACTGTCAGACAAGCAAATCGTGATGCCATAGTTTCAGGACCTCTCGAGTGGGGAAAAAATATCTGTCATCAGACTGACAGGTTACATAGGTTATTATTCAAAGCAAGCATGTGTCTAGAAAACAGAACAGAGGTGTATAAACCCCAGCGTTTTAGCTTGAGATTCTCACTGGATGTTTTCCTTGCTTACGATCCACGGTAGGTTTCAGCCCTGCAATGTGTGATGTGGTCTGATGACTCTCATTTCAGTCTATTCCATAGCTACAGCTTTGACAATGAAGGAAGGCACTCAACAAGGTGGGGCATGTTCAGCTTGTACAGTTTATAGTGGGTCTGCTGATCATCTTGGATGACTGAGGTACAGTACCTGCTGTACAGTACCTACATTTTGGCAGGACAGGTTCTGTCAGGAAAGTGCCAATCATTCCCCACAACTATAAGCCAACTATTCACAGAGCTGTCATTCTCAGGGGACTACAGTGAACACTATCCAGACTTTCAGCACATCCTCTGGCTGGTTACCCAGTTCAGAATTATAGAATGAGTTAGAACACTCTGTACATCATAGACAATTGCTGCCATCAAGTCTGCCTGACCTAACAAACACCCCTAGGGGGAATGTCCGGCCAATTCCATTAGAAATGCAAGATGGCACCACAAACAAAGGGCAGCTCAACACAATGTGGAGTTCAGTTATCAATTCAATGCCCAAATGGTGTACAAAAATCATAGAACAGTGTAAGATTGGGGGTTTAAACATTCCATACATGTCTGCTCCCAGTCATTCATTATCAGCTCTAGTATATGCTGCACATGTTGACACTATGTTCATTTTATTGAATTATTCAGGTACGCTTTTAATATTGATATTGTGCAGACAGGTGTGTTCATAGTATGAAATACACAGGTGTACCCATTATATATGAGCTGCGTAATGCTGTATGAAAGGACTTTATAAATGTTGTTTTTGTACTAGGCAGTGTTTTTTTGTGTTTTTATTTGGTTAATTCTAGTATCCTGGCAACAGCCCTAAAGAGTGTTTAAAATGTATGATGTAGCAGACATAAAAAGCCATATCTGAACTTGTGAGCCTCGTCTATATATGTTGCTTTGGTAACGTGAAGTTTGGAAAATGGTTTTATGGGTGTTTCTAAGTATTCTGGAAAAAAAGGTTACCACTAGGGGGTGCAGCTGTAATTTCTGTCCTCAGTAATTGTGTAAACTCTAAAGATTCTTCTTTTACTAACTTGTACAAATTGTAGAGGGTGCAGAAATTACAGTTACACAGCCCAAGTGGAGGAAAGAAGAAAACAGCAATAGAGAATTATACAAAACACACATAACAGGATATTAAACTGCCAAGAAATCAACATTCCTGAAACGTAAATGTTATAAAGTCTATGCTAACCTCAATAAGAGCAGTTCTGGGCTATGCAAAAAAGGAAAAACTGTGATGTAGAGTCTGCTGGTACTGTACTTTGTGTATGATGGGAAACATAAGGTTCCCGGTTTAGACAGCAAAGGTCACACCCTGTCTGGTGGGCTGTGCCACGATCTCCTCTCGGCTTCTCTACCATGCAATATGTTCCTTAAATGAAACATGTGGGAACTATTTTAATAACATAAAAAGCGTCTGAAACCGAGATGGATGAACGGATGCAATATAATCATGGTAATTACAGCTCTTATTTCTTAGATTATGAAAGGAAACAAAGTGCTCAAGAAATCAATTAACTGGCCATAAAACAACCAAAAAAAACAAATGATTAATTTGGGTTAAAGATATAATTTTCATTGTTGTTTTATCTTTACATTCCTGTAAGCCTGAACTAGGGGAAGCTATCCATTTTATAAATGTGTTACACCCACTTTGGTCAAATGGTTATGGAACAAAGAGCTCAGAGCCAGGCGACCCTGGTGTTAAATCTCACCTCAGGCAATGACACACTCTGTGATCAAAGTGCATAGGTTGGAAATAAAAATGGAAGCATCTTACATGTAGATCCCACTTTTGAAAAATCCCAAAGAGGGTAGTTTTTACATTTAAACATCATTACTTGGTGTAGTGCATACTAAATGTCTGCTAAATGTACTGAAAGGGTTTCATAGTTTTTGAGCTAAGCGTAATGAAAATTGGGAAGGCACAGAAACTAATTATGGAGACGACATACATATTTCACACACCTACAAACATGCTAAATGTGAAGCATAACAGACATGTACAAGAAGGCATTTATAACAGAAGAATATTTGCATTTTCCCCTGGGTGATGCCGATAGTAGAATGCACACACATTCAAATATATCCCCCCCCCCCCCAAAAGTACCCCCTGTTATTTGTCCCTATTTTTGCTTCAATTTATATAAAATATCATCACAAACACTTAGAAAGACACTAGCATGGATTTCATAAACTGTAGCAACAGACCCTAATATGCAAGTGTGATGAAACAGACAACGTAGGGTAACATGGGCGAAGACGCCCCCTTAAGGGAAATCTCATTTTATGCCTGGAAAATGATTGAGATTTTAAATGAAAGTATACACGTAAAGTTCATAAATCAATGTACAAGTGCCATGACACATTTTCTAAGAAAATAAAGAGACTAAATCTCATGAACTGTATTTAAAATCACAAATGTTCTTAAAACATTATGCATTTAAGAATTAGAGTGGTAGACCACGTCTCAACACGAACTGTATCTAACTCACAAATGTTTTTAAAACATTTTAACTTAAGTATTTAGGAATTAGTGTCAAGTTTTACCATGAACTTTGTCATTTGAAAGTAGGCCATGAAATGCTTCTCACTCTGTGCATAATTCACATATGAATCCATCACCAGAGACAGCAGCACAGTCCGCGTGTGCCCATCTATGACATCCATTCTCCACCACTGACAAAATATACTTCTGTGCAATATAAACATTCAGCATCATCATGTACCCTGTCAGCTGTTCTTCTGACATTGGTTTGTTATTGTTTTCCTTTCTTTGATGTTTCTTTTGTTGTTTCTTCTGGGTTGCATCATTTTGAATGTGCACTTTTTTTTTTTGAGTGGACATCCACATACGTCAAGAAAATATATATGCATACATATAGCCTATCATCCATGCATTCATCCACCCATCTATCCTTAGCCAATGATTCGATGGCATCCAAAAATATCCAGGTCTGTCTCTAATGTATAATGTATTGCATTACCTGTTTTCAAACATAAATTATGAATGTAAATAATCTCTTCTGATTATTAGCCATACGTTGACCCAACTAGGGTACAATACACAATTTGGGACAAGATGCTCCCAGGGGCGTCTTCCCCAAAATGGGAGGGGACAACTTGCTACATAAATACCGATCAAATGTTTGGGGCTACTAAAAATCCCCTGTTATCACCCTGTGCTTTAACTCTTGGATTTACACTCATAAGGCTTTTCTATCACCAAAGCACATTGTCCAGAACAAGCTGAAACTATTCATGTACACCTGCAACTGATTTTCAAAGCTGAAACGTTATACAAACTTACCCAAAAACGTTTGTATCGCTCAAGCTTCCACGTGTGCGTCACTTCCGGTCTAGATATACATTGAATAGGAACAGCAGAGTCTGTTTACAAGAGATTTGGCGCCATTAAGTGTTAAGAACACAAATGAATAGGGGTAGGCATCTTACCTCATGGGGATGTCTTCCCCCATGTTACCCTAATCTGCATACATAATAAAACTCAATCCAAAGTAATATTTTGTAAACTTTTGAGTTTAATTAAATACAGAGCTAAGGTACTTTTGCTTATTTCATTATGATGGCCAAACTCGGGGATAGTTAAAGTGCACTGGAAACGGTGAACTACTGTAGCTGTGTAAAACATACAGCTACATAACAGCAACACTGGTGTTGTATTTATTATAACAGACTTTGAGTCACAGCTATTTCTTCATTTCTACACAGTCTATTGGTTCCACATTGTGACTGGAAACAAAACACACGTTTGAAGAATTAAACAAAGTACACACTGTATTGGGGTGATAGATTACCAGATGTGTGTGAGTCACCTGCAGTTACTAAAGTAAATGACTTCAAATAAAATTCATATTTTTTTCTGTCCTTCTTGCTTACCTTTATACAATGCTTGCAATCATGCCGGGTGGTTATTAAATCGTGCAATTGTGGCTTTTTTTATTTTACTTTTTTATGTAGTCTTTGACAAGTTTTGGCCTGGGTTCAGAAGCTGTTGTAGTTGTAATATGTAACACTGGCTGGATAAACCAAAGTGTCTTTGTGTTTGCAAGATCCAGCACTATCCGGTGATCATCAAGTTTCCTTTTGTAATGCATGCAATAAAAAGAAGGTGTTCGCAAGACTGTTCAGGCTTTTACTCATGTAAATACGCAGTTTGTTAATTCTACTTTAACTCACACTTGAATTTTTACCTTCAGTAAAAGCCCAGTAGAGAGTTAACACGTTTTTTAAAATCTCTCATCTAAAACGATTGATCCTTCTGTAAAGAGATTAAACTGAAACTTGGGAAGCCATGGTTCTCCACAAAAGAGAGCAATAAAGTAATCTTAATGCAGTGTCATATTTTTTCATTATCTAGCCCAGAGGTTCTCAATCCTGGTCCTCAGGGACCCCTTGTGTCTTTTGGTTTTCATTCCAGCTGAGCTCTCAATTACTTAACTAAACCCTTAATTGAACTCATAATGATCTTAATTTGTTTTCTGCTCTTAAACAGTTGGAGATTTCAGCTTAACTATAAAATGTAAGTTGAAATCTGAAACTTTTTAGGAGCAGAGAACAATTAAGGCCTAATTAAGCTACTTGTTAGTTCAATTAAGGATTTAGTTAAGTAACTGAGATCTCAGTTGGAATGCAAACCAGAAGACACAGGGCTCCCTGAGGACCAGGATTGAGAACCGTTGATCTAGTCCAGTGTTGTCCAGTAACCAAAAGTTACAATTGTGGTCAGTTAAATCAGAATTTTCTACACATCATTACCAGTAAACATTGTATTGTTACTTATCCCTAGACTAGTTATAAAGTGGATCAGTAGATTTTAATACATGTATAATAGGCCAGTATTGAATTGGACAAACAGACTGAATACAGGGTACTGCACATGGACGATGAAACATCAGTCAGTGCTACAAGGTCAGTGAAAAAGACAATCAATTCAATAATAAATGAAGGTACTTACTGACTGTATGACGAGGGAAGGCAGCCGGGTAAATACATAGGTCAACAAGGTACTGGTTTTAATTTTTTATAGCAAAACAGAATAATGCACAAGCAAGGGAAGCTGGGGAGGGTGTACAAAGTACAAAATATGAGGAAAATAATTTGTATAAACAGAAAAGTAGTATTGCAATTCTCAATGAAATCAGAATGGCATTGCAGGAGTAGGTTCTGGATGTATTCATTTATTAATACGCCGCTCTGCCCATAACAAAGGAACCAGGAAAGATGTTTCATTTCCTTGAGAGTGTTTGCAGGTTAAAGGCCTTACCCTGTGGTAAGGGGTGTTCAGATTGAACCCGGAGTGGCCTTATGTTAGATGACTGATGGACTGTGGTCCACAGTGCTTATTCACTGTGATGTGTTTCATATCTACCAGCCATGTTCCCCAAAGGAAGGATCTAGTGGATGACTGATGCAAGCTCAAAAGTTCACATTATCAGGAGCTATTGTTATCAAGAATGCACTATGGAGCTTCCATTCTTCTCCTTTACAGGATGTTCATCTTATCTTCTCAGTTCTAACAAAGCATTGTATTTATAGACAGATGCACAATGAAAAATGCAACAGTCTATGTTTTACATCAATAGCTCATTGGGCAAATACATTTTAAATAGTGAGCAGATAGGTTTGTTGATTGTTTGAGTAGTATTGTTCCTTGGGATAACAAAATATTGAGCTCAAGTCATGTGATTTCATAAAAACGCCAGGTGCTCAGTGTTTGGTATTTGAGTTGAGTTAAAATTGCCAAAATGAGTTGATTAAGAATCTGTATAAATAGCCATTCGAAAAGACATGATTTTAATTAACACAAGAACAGCGAAAGATGCGACTATGCCCCACTTGATTAAAGAAGATCGCCTGGTTGCTATCGGCATGATTGAAGGCGGCCTGTCTGTGAGAGAAGTTGCCCGGAGAATGAGATGTTTGGCTTCAACAAATCAGCAGACTAGTCCAGAGAAACCAGGAAACTGTCTCTGTAAGGAACAGGCCACGTTCTGGAAGGCAGAGGGTCACCACACCGACCCAGTACTGTCACATCCGACTGATCCATCTGCATAATCGTTTTCTGACTGCAGTGGCTACAGCACGAGAAATTCCAGGAAGAAATGACCCACGCATCAGCAGAATGACTGTAGCTCATCGTCTGCATGAAAATGATTTGCATGCTCAGAGGCCTTTCAGGGGTAACATGTTGACAGCTGAGAGATGAAATCACTGTCTTCTGTGGGCCAGAGAACATCTGAGGTGGTGGCAGAGTGGTGGAGGGTTTTATTCACCGATGAATGCCGTTTTGCCCTTGACAGACTTGACAGAAGACAACATGTGTGGAGACGTCGTGGTGAGTGTTATGCTGACTGTTGCGTTGTTCAAGCCAACTGGTGGGGTGGTGGAAGTGTGATGATGTGGGGAGGAATCTCCTTTAACCCTTAGCGGTCCATTTATTCAGCACTTGTCAGGTACATCAGGTCCAATTTATTTCCACATGTGCTGTTTATTTTACACACACTGTTTAAAAGTAATTTTATTCAAAGTAAAACAGGTTTAAAAGGGACTGTACTGCATCTCCAGCCCCGCCCCACCCCTTGTTTGCTGTATTTGTCACATACCTCTTCACAGTCGTGCATACTGATAAATAATCTCCTAATCACTCGTTTTAATCACCAAACTCCTCAATAATGTGATTCAAGTAATTATTCAATTACTATAACATCTCAAAAAGCTTGGCAAATGTCTGTGATATTCTTTGAGCGCTGGATGCGGAAGCAGCTATCTTGTTTGTTTATATCCGTGTTAAGTCTGTGGTGCAGGGACTGTGTGTATTGCTCAGATCTGCCCCCTTTTTTCCCAGCTTCTCTCGGCTCCTATCGGTCTCACTCGGCCATTGAAAGGTTTTCTTTGCTTTTTCCGGAGAAAAACGACTAGAGACCTGTGCTTAACGTCTTTTTGATGATGTCGGACAGAGTCCGACATCAGACTGGAAAGGGAAAATTGTAATGACGGACCTGGTCCGACATAGGACCGCAAAGGGTTAAACACAAGAACGCCTTTGGTGCAGATTGAGGGCAACCTTACTGCTCAGCGATATATTGACAAAGTCCTTTTGGCAACAGTTTTTCCGTTCCTGTAAGCCAATCCGGAAGTGTTGATTTTCCAGCAGGACAATGCAAGACCACGAGTGCCAGGATTACAATTGCACGACTTCAAGAAAAAAATGTCAAGGTCTTGCCATGGCCAGCTTTTTCTCCTGACCGGAGTCCAATAGAACATCTGTGGGACAAATTGCAAGTGCCATATGCAGGAGACAACCGCAACCAGCCAACCTTCGCCAGCTGCCTGCAGCTGCACAGGAAGAGTGGCGGAACATCCCACAGCAGTCTATCCAGAGGCTGATCAGGTCTATGCGTCAACGCTGCCAGGATTGTGTTAATGCTCAGGGAGGTCATACCCGATACTAACTTTGTAATGTTTTCATTTTGACAGTGTGCCACGTTTCACACTGAAAACGTATGATTTTTTATCTGTATTTTTGTTCACATTTTCTGTGATTATGTTTAAAATATTTCATTAAATCCATTAGACCTGAGTGTTGCTTTTCTTTTGTGCATCAGTGTATATGGCGATACACTGTGCATTTGTTGTTACCATTGATTACAAAGTAGTATAAGCAAGATCTAAACATGCTATAGAATATAAATCTAACCAACACATTACTCTTAGTAGGTTGCATGCCAACATGAGTTATTTTAACTGTAAATGACAAAACACCAGAAATGTCTCTTTGAATTCAAAGGCATAATTACAGACATACTGTGTGTATATTTTAGCCTTTTACTCATAATATACCAAAACCATTTAATGTTCAAATAAGAAGACATAGCAGCTGGCCAAAAGGAGCCTTCCTAATTGCTGTTGACAGGCATGAACAAAGAGACCTGAACACTTTCATTTGTGTGAATACATGCCAGAGGAAAAAGCAAAATGCAAAAGGAAGTAAATCCTAGATAATGAAGGAAATTAATACAATATGTGGAATTGTAACAGGAGATAGGCTGTATAGTGAGTCTTTTCTGCAATTGTGTAAAACACAAACTAGAAATGGTATTTGCCTCATTATAAATAGAGAGCTTTACCAATATACCACTCATAGTGTTGGAAAGTTTTCTGTGCTGTGGGGAGGCAACTTTCTACTCTTAAGAGTAGAGGTGTTTGTTGGCATAATCCAATTCAGACCCCTGAAGCTAAATCCTCCAACCCTGGCTATTCCGTCCCACTGCTTTTGTAAATGGAGGCTGAATATCCCTGTAAACAAAGTGAATGAAAAAAAGAAAAAAAGAATACAAGGGATTACATTTACACTTGTGATCTTCCTGATTTAGCAAAAAACCATAGCTTATGATTTCACAGGAAATTTCACAAATTAAATTTCATCATCAAAATACCCAGATTAAACTTCTGCTTTCCAGGGCTTCTCAAACTTGGTCATGGGGACCCCCATTGGCTGCTGGTTTTCATTCCAACCAAGCTCTCAATTACTTAACTAGACTGTGTGGGTACTTCTGCTTTGGTCTTTTCCGGAAAGTTTCATGCTCTGTTTTTGCACTGCAAAAGAAATTAAGGGTAAGCTCGCCATAGGTTACTTTTTGTTTCCAAAAATGAATCAAGGTGATTTTTCGCTTATTGGGGTGATTTTAAATTTTTCTGGTTTTGTTCAAATGCTGGAATTCTCAAGGATGGAATGCTCACAGGTAAACAATGACTAACATTCATGTGAGGCTTATATAGCAGAATAAAAAAAGCGTGATAAGGCTGTCAGCAACTTGAATGGGATTGGACGATAAAGACTGTTGAAGATCAGCTGCACTATAAATGTGATTACACATCTGTTAGGCAGACCTGTATCATTTATAATTGATATCACATCTTGTATCACCACAGCTGAACTAGTTTCAGTGCACAGTAAATGTATGATTTGCATGTTGCTGTCTGACTCGTGGCGTGTGATAGTATCAGAGGAACTATTGGTATTTAGGCTGAATTTTAGATGGCTTCCAGCAATGTTTTTTTTTTTTTAATCTTTTTTTGTGTCAAATGTATTGAGATGGGTGGTGGAAAAACATCAGTATTTCATATGGATTTTCAGATGGATTTCCTGGTACAAGATGAAGTACCACAGGAATCACACGACAGACAAGTATTTCCTAACGTACCACAGTTATACAAGCACAGTTCTAGAAACAAAACAGGAAACTTTCCTTAATTGATTTTCAACAGGCTGCCCAGGATAAAACGTATGACTGTAGCGGACAAGGACTGCTGAGTATTCCCGATTCCCTTCCACCTTACACCACAGGTTTAGATTTCAGCTTCAACACTCTCCCTTTCATTCACAACTCGACCTTCATCAAACTGAAGGAACTCATCGATCTGGATTTAACAAGGTGCAGTACTGATGCTGGCATGACTGGGTGGCAGTGGGTTTAGAGAAACGAAACAAACTGGTTGCTCCTTCTCATTATAATGATCAGTGGAAAGGGAATTAGGTAACCTCTCCATTTCTGTTTATTTCCGATGTCCTCTTAAAGAAACTAATATTTCTTTCCCCAGATGGTTCAGCCAATGGTAGTGGTAGCTGTAATTAGGTGTACGGTGTGTTGCAACACATTGTAAAAGACACATCATATGCGTTTATAAGTGGTGGGTGGTTTCTTCTGCTGTATGTTTAGAAGTGTTCGGTGGCTACCTCAGATCAAGTTGAGAGTGTATTTCTCACACACTCTTTGCTGTGTCAGGCCCACGAACGAAGCAAGTCGGGTCTGTCCTACAAAGAGTGCAAAAGAAACCTGTTGCGATTAAAACATTTAGAATGCTTTGTCATTTACATCCTGATTGCGAGATCTACACTGTCAGCAACATAATGTGTAGCTGCTGCTAACATTTTGCAATGAGGACATGACTTAGGATTTTATTTATTTATTTATTTTTATTTTTAAGAACAGCTTAATTAACTAAAATGACTTCAGCCTACTGAACTGACAAAAGACAAAACTTCAAACCGGTGTTTTCTGAATTCAGTTTCTTGAATACTGCGAAATAGTCTACCAAACAATAAAGAATGAGAGTTGAAGCACTGTAGTTATTTATTATGTGTCAGAATTGATGTATTCAGTATAGTTCACTGAGATGAAGAATACAGTACTGCAGTTCAGAAGAGCACCACTCTGGCTCTAGTGCTTCTTACTCTACTAATAACATTAGAGGGTCATTTTTTTATTCATAATCTTAACACTTGAGTCAAACCATTTTTTTAAACATTAAGCCAATACAGTTAGCACTGATAAAGGCTGACTGACCCATGTCAACTTGGGCTGTAACACAGTTGATTTTGTTCCCAAAATAACTCATGTTGACTGTTACTCGTTTTAGGTGCCAAATTAACTGGATATATGAGGATGCCTTCCAATACCAAATCAACCTGCAGACACTTGTTTTAATTGGAAACCAATTCATGTTTATTGCTGATAATGCTTTCAGTGGCCCTGTGAAACTGAAGCATCTCTTTTTAACCCAGACAGCATTGAGTACTCTGCGATTTGTACCCAGCGAGAACCTGAACTGGTTGGAAACCCTGGATTTTGGTAATAACGACATTTACTCACTGCAGTTTCTCAGCAGTTTTACAACAAGGAACCTGAAGAATCTAGATTTCCAGTTGAACGGCATTCAGAAAATACATGCTACTGATGTGGAAGTATTAAAGCATGCCGTAGGACTCAACTTAAACTTCAAGGGTAATGACATTATTTTTATTGAACCGGGAGCCTTTGATTCATGTCAGTTCAACAGTTTGGACTTCAGCGGTTGCCTTGATGAGGCTGACTTGTCCGTGATTTTACTCGGACTAAAGGGACTCAGCACTAGAGTTCTAAAGCTAGGTACCTATGAGGATACTCCAGAGCCAACAGATATAACTCCTACATCACTCCAAGGGCTTTGCGATATCACAGTAGAGGAACTCAGTTTCCAGTTACTTCATTTCAAGGACTTCAGCAACACAACATTCCAATGCCTGACCAGGCTTCGAAAACTAGACCTGACTCGAAGTCACATTAGCTTTCTACCTTCCAACATTCAAGGTATGGATTCCCTCACTCACCTAATTCTAAACGAGAACAATTTCCGCAATGTCTGTTTAACTTCTACACAAAACTTCCCTGCTCTGACCCACCTCTCCTTAAAAGGGAACTCAAAAATGCTACAATTCCATCAGGGTTGCTTGCAAGCTCTTTCTAAACTTGAACACCTGGATATGAGTCACAGCTTTCTTCAAACAGGTAGCTGCTGTGGTATTCAGCTTAAAGGCCTGGGCAGTCTGCTTCACTTGAATATGAGCTACAACAGCAAGATGAGCATGCAAGGGCTTCCATTCAGCGAGACCCCAAACCTGCTGCTCCTCGACTTGACTCGGACGCCAATCACCTACAGTGCATCTCGGGGGCCTTTCCACAACTTGCATCAGTTGCAAACTCTCAACCTGTCACACACCTACACAAACACAAGCAATGTGTACCTGTTGGAGGGGCTTCAAAGCCTACGTGTCCTTAGTCTGCAAGGAAACTCATTTCAATCTGGCGTTATCCAAGACAGTGAAATGTTTAAGTGCGTGCTTAAGCTGGAGATACTGATCCTATCTGAATGTCAACTGACTGCCATTGCAGACAAGGCATTCGAACCTCTTAGGGAGCTAAAGTATGTCGACGTAAGCAAGAACAATCTTTTTAAATTCAACAGTCATGCCTTTGTTGTTCTGAAGGACATCCAACTGAATTTCGCAAGGAATAACATTGAGATCATAGCAGTAGAACAGATCAATCTAATGCAGCCCAGCAGTAAAATAAGGCTGAGCTACAACCCTCTATTGTGCAACTGTTCCAACCTTCACTTCATCACATGGTATCAGCAGAACATGGATAAGATTTTGGATCCAGAAGAGACTGTTTGCGGTTCCCCCATGCCAGGGACCAGGGTAGCGGATGTCCACCTGTCTTGTGGCAATCACCTGTTACTGATCATTCTACTTGTGCTCTCTGCAGTGCTGATAAGCACTCTTGCCGCTGTGGCTGGGAGGAAGTGCTGCATACAGTCAGTGCATGCAGGCTCTTGTTCATACCAAAGGCTTGAAACGTATCAACAACTATCTTAAATGATTGTTGTCTTGATAAAAATAAATAAATAAATAAAAACACAACTAGGCCTGAATCCTTTGATGGTTTCTCCTTGCTACATTACAGATTGCTTTTTGAGTTTTTTCGTATTAAACACAGGCACAGATGTGGGTTGTGGCCTCCTCAGTCTGTGTCGAACGTATTTGTCTTGCTCTGGTTTTGAACATGACTAAAACTGGGGGAGTGCCTTATTTTTGTTCTTTGATTTTGTAAGTGAAGTCTAGGCACACCTGTGAAACAAAATGGTACAAATCTTTATCATGTTCTTTCACTTGTATTAACATAATATTTTCTGAGGAAATATTAATTTCATAAGCGAAAAAAATATATTAAATGTTCTGAGTAGTTTCTAGCTAGTTTTATACCATTTAATTTTTAATTCTGATATTTTTTCTTTTGCCTTTGCATGATCAACAAATTATACATTATAATTGTGATGTCTTAATGAAACTTCATAATCACGCCCTTGGTTGGAGCTTGTTTATAACGCAGAAGTACAGTAATTAGTCAAAGTAAAGAGCACACTGTGCACCGCAGGTATAGCTGCACTCCTGCAGGCACATTATTCAAAGGCCTTCTTGTGTGAAGTAGACCAGTTTATTGAAACATACTGACAATGAAGAAAAGAAAAAAAATCAGTGATGCCAAAGTATCCACCACAAAGGGGAACATCTGAAAAAAAACAATTTGACAGCAGATTATAGCATATATTTTACATTTACTCTTGTGTTCAGATTCCTGCAAATATACCCAGGGTGTGCAGTTTCTGTACTGTTTCGGGGATTATGCTGAAAAACTAGCAAGATTATAAACAAAAGCATATCTTGATTTGCAATTGGAAATTAATCTATAGTTTGTTTTGCTTTTCAGTGGAAGTTAGCAGTACAAACCAAACAAGATCATTTGTTTTAATAGGTTTATTTTTACTAATTGTGTGATGGTTTTCGGTTACCAAAAATGCAAAATAATTAATTAAATAAATAAATAAATAAATAAATAAATAAATACGCAGGTTGTTTGTTTTGGTGTACAAATGTATTTTTTGTCATCATGACAAAATACAAAGAGTGAGATACCTGCACAAAATGGGCTACAGTCTCAAAGCCATTTACTCCAAATTGTCGTTAGCATGTTTCCAAATAGTAAAAACACAACTAATATAATTACCAACCCAGAAATAAACAGCTTAGACATGGTGATTAGTCTAAAACTGTTTATTATTCGTTATAGAAATCCAAATGATGGTTTTTTTTCAGACAAAAAAAAAACACTAATGACGATTCGAAGTAAATTGCTTTGAGAATTTAGCCCAATGTTCGAGTACTTTCAAATTGAACCATTTCAATACTTTGATAAACGACCAAGACATCACAACTTCAGTCATTCATGCTTTTTATTTTAGTGTTATGCAACTGCAGAAGTATAAATATTCATTTAATATACAACAACTATGACATCCATTGAGAGTTCCTTGGAGAAAATACAAAATGCAAACACTTTTTTTATTGCACAAAATCCTAAAAGACAAACCATTTTAAGCAAGTTCATCTACAGCTGGTAATACTAGTCAAGAAAAGAAAAAAAAAAACATGTATAACTTGACAAACGATTACACAAGACTCTAAATGGATACCACACAGCCTTTTACTAAACAACTTGCTGGTAAGATGAACCACGAAGACACAGTAAACTACACAATCACAAGCTATGTTCTGTGAGGTTTCCAAATGCAGCACACCGGTTTGGCAAAGTAGTAACGTAATATACAACATATACATCCATGATGCATTTGTAAACAAATGTTGAATGTGCTTTAAATTTTTTTTAAGGACAGTCTTTTCAAAGAAGTGTCTCCATCCTGATTCTTTATGTAATGGACAACTACTGAGCTGTCATTCTACGATATAGCAACTATCGAAAATATTCTTAGTTTTCACCTGCAATGATATCAAAAATATATATATATATTTATATTCATGGGGACCCTTTTTTTCCAATTTTTTTTTTTTTTTTTTTACTGGGAAGAAGTTACACAATTCACATCCTGTTTTGCCCCATTCGGTGCATATTTGATTTTATACCTGCTTTAACCCAAACAGAAATATACAAATAAAATGTTGCCCTTTGTTCAATAAGGATATGTATGCTAACTTCTCCCAATCTTTTAGTTTAACCATGTGTTGTGCTTTCTGTTTAAAAGTTAAGGGTTTTTACCTATAACTTCAAAAACAAACATCATAATAATAAAAAAAAATCTTCAGTGATGCTAAACTTTAAACACTGAAGACGATTTCTCAAAATTGTGTTTATCTTAATTCTTTTGTATCATTGAAAGTTAGGATTGGAAACAGATACTCTAGTCTAAACAGTAATTGAATTCTGTCTCAGCTGGGTTTTTTTTCTCTAATTAACCAGTCAAAAAGCCTTACAATGAATGTGAATGCCAGAATATGGAGTTGTATTAACATGTAAGTGCTTCTGCCTCTGACAAATGTTTCTATACATGTGAATTTTACAGAAGCTTATTCAAAGGAAACCATAAACCAGGCAGAATAAAATATTACATAATTACAAGTTCTACAATATGCACAATTAAAGGCTTAGCAAAAGTGAAAAAAACACATTCAAGCATCACATAAGCCTTTTATACCTCTCCTTTTTTCTTTTACAATTAAGTGGTGTCAATAGTTTCATTTTTCTTTTTGTTTTTGCATACACGTGAAACATTACGATAGGAAATGTAAAAAGCTACTTAATGCTTTTTAAAGGAATGTGAATTTCACCAAAAATTGCTATCAGCAAGCTTCCCTCCCCTTCTAATGCAATGCATTTTACAGAACCTTATTTTATATTGAATGGTTGCAGGTATGTGGCAGAATACAGGGTCCTTCCGTGTACCACTGCCAGAAATAGTGCTTCTCAAAATGTGTATGTTTTTTGTTGAGTGAAAAAAACAAAAGAAATAAACAATAATAATATTTGGTGACATTCGTTAGCATTAAAATTCCCTGACCAGTGAGATGAACTAGTCATGCTTCCAGTCCACGACATTGCAACATTCAGGGGAAACACAACCTTATTTCATCACTAGGACATGTTACACCCTAACGCTTTTAATGGGTGATACTAAAAGTGTTGGACTTGACTGAAACTGACTTAGACAAGGTTAGAGAGACACACACACACAGACGTTTAAACCTCTAGTGGTCCCAGTCAAGTACTACAAGTGCAATTCAAAGCCACCCATAATTGGCACAAAAATTATAAACTTAAAAAGGCCTCTTCACAATAGAGATAACACATCCTTCTCTGTGAACACAAACGGATATGCCACCCCACAAGTATTTCCCAAACGAGTAAACAAACAGTAAAAATAAAAGTTACTTTTGGTAAATGATGAAAATCAGCAGCAAAATGTGTAGCCTACTTTGTCTTTAACTTATTACTCCTTTATATATATTTACAGAGAACAGATACTACCCACACACACACACACACTCACAACTCTCACACAGAAAAAAGTTACATTAAAGACACTGTACAAATACTATGTGGCAACAGTTTTACCGGTTCTTAATAAAGACGGTATGTGGAAAACAAAGCCATTTTCCTACTGATATTGCGCACCAAAAAATGCAAGCCTTGTTTGCTTTCAGACACTACACAGTACATGTTTAGAGCTGCAGTAAAGATAATGTAATAATTGCGTTGGCTGATGTGTCTGGTTTTTCCTCATGTCCCTGCGTTCCCTGGCTGTGGTTTTCTGTGTGGATTTCCACGTGCTGCCTCCCTGGCTCGTTTCTGCCGGTTGGAGTCCTTCTCTAAAGGTATGCTGGGAAGACAGCTGTCTTGCACAGTTAGGGACATTTTTGACGTATCTTTTCGGACACTCTTTACAAGGGGCGTTTGCGAGTGAATTTTCTCTTTCCCTTTTTGCTCGGCTGCGTCTTTTTTAGGAGTGGACACAAGCTTTTCAGGGTTGGGGGTTTTAGTATTTTCGCAAGTCCCTTGATTCAGTTCAGCCCTGATGCTGCCGACAGGCTGTGAAGGTTGTTGACACTTCTGAGCCAAAGGCTCTGTGCCCTCAGCTGCTTTCCTGGTGCCACCCTCCACGGCAAGAGTCACCCGTGGTTCACCTTTAACATTGACTGTGCTGGTGTTAACCTTGGCTGAAGGTGTGTCACTATGCATCTGTGCTTCTTTTATCTTCTCCCCAGGCACTTGCTTCTGGAGAGGTGCAACATTCTTCGTTAGGTCTTTCTGACCATGCAGTCTGTCTGGGTTAGGCAAAGTTGTTGGCTCTCTTGGTCTCCCATCAAGGTTCTCTTTTTTAACAGCAGACTTTTCTGTGCATTTCCCTTCACATTTTGCAGAACCCCCAGAGTTTCCATTAATATTTTCTCTTTGCTCGCATTTGGAGCTTTTGTCACTAAAACGGGCCTGTCTGCCTGCATCCATCCCCAACGTTGAACTTGTCTGACTGTCTTGAGCAGGAGGAGGTTTTAAGGAGGACCGCATTTTAGGAGCAGGTTCTTTCGTCTTTAAATCAGTGGTCTGGAGTAAGCGGTCTTCCTGTTTAGCGGCACAAGGCTTTGGCTGGGATTTGGGTTCCACCATGCCGCTTTTTACTTTGAAAGACTCTGTCACTATCTCCTCTGTCTTATTAGTGCACATCTTTGGTGGATTGTTATTGATGTTTTGCGTCACTGTGCTGGGCTGTCTTTGATTACTAACATCTACACTGTTTAACTTTTGAGTCAACATGGTTTTCTGTACGCTGTCTGTTTTAACTTTAGATGTATCGCTTTTGCCCTCTACTTTTATACTTTGTTCCTGGACTTTAGCCCCCTTGTCTTCAGAACATCTATAGTTTTTCTGTTCTGTTCCAACAGGCGAACCAGAAGGACGATTGTTATCTTTCAAAGCAGATGTGCTTGGTAAGTCTCCATCTGCGCTTTGAGGTTGGGAATTAGAGGACTCTGCCTGCACAGCACATGCACCACTTCCCCTAAAGTCTGCCAAACATTCCCTTTGAGGTGCACTGGTTTTAGTGTCACTGGTAACAGCCTTTTGTTTCCCTTGGCTCTGTTTCGCCTTGTCGGAAAGAGCCCCCTGTTCCCCCCTTCCCCTTTCCTGAGGTGCAAAAACATGCTGACAGCTCTGAACAGTGGGTGGCAAATCTTTTCCACTAGGTTCCTTGCTGCGTACACCTAGCTGTCTATCAATGCTTTCCTTCACTGCACTTGACTGCTGTTGGATGACATATTCCTTCCCTTTGTGCTCATCAGAAATTTCTCTCTGAACAGATGACTGCTGCTTTGGGGTTTTTGGACTGTTTGACACTGGGGGCTGTTTGATTTCAGTCTTTAGATTAAATGCTTCTAGGGGTTTCCCCAGTTCTCCACTACCTTCTGCCTGCACTAGACTGCCAGCATATTTTAGTGTAGGTGTTCCGATTGGACTAGAATGCCCGACTGGGGGTGAAGCAGTGATATTTTGCACCACACATTGCTTTGCATTAGTCTCTGTTTTTCCCTTTGTATCTGGGGTAGCTTTCTTTTGAGATCCACAGCTGATGTCAGTAGACTCTTCAGTGCGGCTAGGTTTCTCTGTTAAAGTAGTGCTGTGTTTCTCCATTTTACTCTCTTCAGTTCTAGGGTTTTTGTATGCTGACATTGCAGCCCCAGGGGTTCCTGGGCTTACGCGACTGGCCATCGGTTTGCCTATTGCCTGTTGCTGGCTTGACAGTTTTTCAGTGCAATGCTGGTTTGTCTCCACTGATACTCCAAGGCTTGCACTGCTTTGGTTTTCTGCCACTTTAGACAAACATGTTTCCGTTTTTGAAGTCCTTGGTCCAGATAGCATAGCTATATCAAGAGTGCCTTCTAAAGGTTTTAGAGAAGACACCGAGCGACTTTCCAGTTTATATTCAGAGGATGTCTTTCTCATTGGGCCCTCAGTTGCTGAAATCAACTGAAGCTTCTCAACAGCGGTTTCTCCTCTCCCACTCAGCAACTTCGGAGTCAACGAGTCAGTGTTAATATTGGATGATGTATGAGCCGCACTCACTGGTCCTTTGCCAAGATCTTGAGCAGAGGAAGGATCTAGTTGCAAAATTTTGGAATTCAGTTGACGGCCCTCGTGGATCGTTGGAGAAATTCGATTCTTGGGTGCAGGGCATATGCGGTCATCTCTTTCCTCGAAAGAGTGCTTCTTTCTTACAAGTTCTATATTCTGGGCTTTTGCCTCCAGTCTTTCGTATTTACTAATTCCCTTTGTCTGTCTGGCTAGCTGCTCCATGTTATCTCTGTACTGCCTCTCTGCCGATGGAGGGGAGCGGTCTTGAAGTGTGGAACTGGATGGGGATCTGGAGCAGTCATGCAGTACTGGAACAGGCTCTGCGCCCTTGCACAACGCTCCACAAAGAGAATTCTGTGGCTCAGTAACATTCTCGTTAGCTCTTGTGTTACATTTTTTGTAAAACGTGTCTTTCAGTGGGCTACTAGTAGTGTTCGGCTCCAACATTGATATTTCCGGACTGCTCGCAAGTCTCTGCCCAGCTCTGACAGAAAAGCTTCTATCCGTATCATCTGAACTAGAAGAGGAGACTTGCTCTGGTTCAAAGCTGGATTCCTGCAGGGCATCCTGTTTCTGTAGCGACTCACGCCTCTCAGCCCAGTCTTGCCTCTTCATGACCACTTTGCCTTTCAGTTTCTCCCTGTCCAGCTCATCGATGGACTCCTGCCTCCCTATTTTGCGTGTGGCGGGACGCTTCAGGCAGCCCTGCTCGGCGGGCCGAACGCGGTTCACTGTGGGGGTTTCACATGCAGTCTCCTCCAGACTCTGCAGGCTGGGTTCTCTCTGCAGGGGCTCATTCTGCGCTTCCTCCTGGGTCACCTCCAGGCTGTGCTTGCGGGGGCACAGGTGCTTCTTATCGCTGGGGTAAGACGGGGAGAGCTTCTCCTCGGACTGCACTCTCTTGAGCAGGGGGGATCTTGGCGGCTCGGCACTCTTGGGCCTCACCATGTGTCGGACAATGGTAGGGGGGGAGTGCATCTTCGATGGGAAAGTCTGTGTTGTTTTTGAGCTCCCAAGGGAGTGCGCCAGCAGGGGTGATGGGGATCGCTGAGGCGAGGTGGGCTGTGGAGTCGGGGAAGGAGTGCGGGCCAGTGGAGAGAGGGGAATGCTTCCAGCTGACTTCCTTCGGCCCTGTCTGTACCTCTGTCCGCTCAGCTTTGGGCCTAGGCCATGGAGTGTGCTGGGCCTGATGTGACCAGAGCCAGCAGGAGAGTTAGGGGCACTGGAGCTGGGGGAGCTGCTTTGAGAGGATGTAGCACCTGGGTGAAGAACACAGCAAAGACATGCACATTAAAATTCATCACAGAAAGCAGAAATGTACATGCACAGTCAAAATAAGTAACTTTAAAAACACACTTTTTTAAATGCAACAGTACTGAACTGTTTAAAAAAAAAAAAAAAAAAAACTCGGACACTGCTAGAGTAGAAAGAAATGCCTTTTGGCAACTTATTAAAAAAAAAAAATGGACATTTTACAGTATTATGAGAATTAAGCTTTTTCTGGAGTATTTCTAATAAAATGTGAGTTTGTCTCACCTGATTGATTGAAGTCTGGTGTGGACTGAAAGCCGGCAGTGGGGGATCTGGGGGATAGGCTGTGTGTAGGGGAGCCAGGCAGACTCTCTCCTGAAGAAAGGGACCGATTCAGAGAGGTGAAACTTCTGCTGGTGTGCAGCAAAGGAGAGGGCTGCATTGCAAATCGCCGGAAAAGCGATCGCCTCCTGCAGTAGACAACAAATTGCAATACATACATTTACTCCGACAATTACTGAGGTCTAGGCAAATATCCTGCACTACTTTCAGTTACTTTTTAGATCGTCTCGCCCTAATTTCACAGATTTAAATTAGAAAATGATTTATTTATAATAAATATTTGTATAGTTAGCCATTTTTTTTTTTTTTAAATATAAAACAGTATTTAGGGCAGTTGCTACAAATTACATGGAACAACAGTGACACCCAGTGGTCAGACAAATATAAGCACTTATCCAATATGTAAATTCTAAATAGGACAATGAATATTTTAAAGTAGTACAGCATTGTTATAGCAACTGCATGTATCTCCACAAGGTTTGGCTGACAACCACATTTATTGCTTATATCGTACCGATTACATATACAGTATGTACCTCTGTATAAATGAAAACAATTTATCAAGGTGGCCAAGTTCATCAAAACAAAAAATGATTATTACTAATTCCATTCCTTTCACTCATCTGGATAATTTGAATGAATAAAGACCAGATAGGACCCCTCCCTCCCACACACACACACACACACACTGACCTTTCTTGGGTCTCCTTCTTTTTAGGTTTCTTGCTGCGTCTCACCATCTTGCTTCTGTAGCTGTTTCTCCTGGCAGGCCCGGTTTTAATCGACGTGTTCTCAAATGGAGTTGTTGTGATGGCTACTTTGTTTCCGCTCTGCAACAAAGTGATCTAGAATTCATTCAAAGTCACAATTTTTCATTCCACAATACAAACATAATCCTACTGCCCAAAGTATCGTGCCTGGAGTCGTTTCCCTGGGGAAATCAAGTGACAGCCAGTCACAGCAGAGATTAAAAAAAAGTTCCTAATCAAACTGATTTGGTTGCTTAAGGGGCAGGGGTAGGACAAACAGATGATAATATTGCTGCCACAAAATACATGATGATCCACAGAACAGACAACAGACAACCACTGAAACGTATGAAATGACTACAGCTTGGATTTACAACAGAATGCTGCTCATTTCAGGTGATCGGTGACCTTAAAACATTCAAAGCCGAGCCCACCTTTAACAGCAGCTCCACCACTTCAGTATGAACCAGCCCGTGCACTGACTCCCCGTTGACGTGTGTGATGAGGTCACCAGCCCTCAGCCCAGCCTGGTGAGCCGGTCCACCTTCCTCGACATTCTGAAATGGAACCAATTAACAAACAATAAACCCACCTCGGGATAGACTTGGGCTGGATGTCTAATGTCTTGTCTCCATGGACATCTCCAAGTTCAGTTGTATTTTAATTTAGATTGTACACTTGTACTATTGGGAACCTAAACACATATCGGCTAAAATCGGCAAATGTTATTTTAGTGGATAGTGTACACCGATATTCATGTTGAATTTCTTCCAGCACAGAATGTAATGTTTGGTCAGACACGCTTACTAATGATACAAGAACACTGAGGCAATCATTTTTTTTGCAGTGCTGTATAACGTGCATTCAACCTGCAGTAAATATGTCTCAAAAGAGCACTGCTCGGAATTTTTTTTTTTTTTTTTTTAAAGATCTGAAGACAATAGTATAGCCGAGTTGTGTGCAGCAGAACAGACTCGATGCAACATTAAATCCAACGATGAACTGCGAGTAGAATATTTTTGCGATGCTTTTTTTAAAAAACATTTTTTTAGGTTGAATCCTAAACATTGATGGTTTAAAGTTATTATTATTATTATTATTATTATTATTATTATTATTATTATTATTATTATTATTAAATGTACTTCAAAAATGACCTTTTGTAATTTTTGTTGACCTTGCTTAATCTGCATTGGTTGCGGGTGTATTCGGCAACATTTTGTTACGTAACAAATTCAAGCTTAACTGAATTTTGTATCCGGAAATGTTATATTTTTATGAGATCATTTTTTTTGGATATGTGAAGAATTTAAGTTGTGCTGCATTTTTAATCAGTGTGTGCTTAAAATAAGAATTTAACAGAAGTTGTTGTAGTTGACATTGCACAGGCTACATTTTTTTCCTAAGGTACAGTATAGGTAGAAGTTATAATACGCAATGTTTGATAGCAAATTGCTATAAAAGTTAAATGTCACATTATATATTTTTTTTTAATACAGAAATGTTTTTACTAGTACAAATGCAAAATGTTATTTTTGTGTGACGGTTGTAAAACAAATGTATAAATTGCTCTCAAGCACACACACAATAATACTACGTTATTCTTTTTATTCATTTTCTGAAGTAAATGCAACAAGTTAAAATACCTGTTCATTTTTAACATCTATAACTATACAACAGTTTAAATTGTTCTAGTAGTTTAAAATAGCTTACCTGCACTATCTATTATAATCGGTATCGGCCAATATGGGCAGATAATCATCGGCCACCGTATCGGCCAAGAAAATCTTTAAATCGGTGCACCGCTAACTATCTTTGATAAAGCTAGAGTCAAATGCCAATACTCTCACAAAGATATTTAGGAACACTCCGAAACAGATTTGCAGTCATTATTGTATCTATGTCTAATGTAAAGCTTACTTACCCAGACCATGTGGTAAACCGTGTACACGTCACCATCGCAAGCGTACACTCTGATGGCACGCAGTGTGAAGCCAAACTTTTTTCCTGCGCTATGGATGACGACTGGCTGTTTGGGGCTGACGGCAGAGATGGAGGAGTCGCGGCTGGGAGAGGAGTCTCGGGAGGAGGGATCTGAAGACAGGGAGTGTGGAGACATCGGGCTACTCAGCGGAGACGCACCCAACACGTCTGGAGGAAAACAAAACCAGACAAATGTGTTTGTAAAACACTTCATAACATAAATACATTGGCGAAAAAGATACATACATTTTTTGCACAAGTCAGCTGAGTAAGAACAATTTAGGTCTGAAGTCACCGGTTTAGACATATAGTCTTGATTTGTTACAGCCAGTCATCTTACAGTAAATGCAAGAACCCTGTTTCAAGAGACACAGGCAGACTTTTTAAAATTATTATTATTATTTTTTTTAAAACATATTCCCTTTTAAAGAATTTGTGATTATGTGTATTATACCATTGCCCGGCACTGCCCGGCATAATATCAACAATATTGTTGATATTCTCAGTCAAATGTAGAGATCATAATAATTTAACTTCACGTTATGGCTATAAAGGGTTAAGTCATAGCCAGTCTATACAGAAAACCAGTATTCCAAGTGACACTTTCCTGCTTCCTGTTGGCAACAAACATCAGTGAACTCTTCATCCATCATGAATGTCAAATTGAGGCTTTTTTTCTGCATCTCTCAGAGGTTTACAGCAGAAAAACTCTAGAAAATGCGATTAGACAGGGATTTGTGGTGGTGCAGGTGATTATTAAAATATATGCTAGACCTTGTGAAGAAAGACCTCCCCATGTAAAGAGCTCATATCGAGCAATTTCACAGCACATATATTTCTCTTTACCTCCTGGGATCATGAGGGAGAGAGTGCTGGCAGACACAGACTTTGTAACTTTGCGGGGGCTTTTCTGTTTCTCTGTGCTTTCTAATCGCTGATGGGCCAGGTGTGTGCTGAGGTCCTCCAATACCACAGAGGTGTTATCTGGGCTCTCCACACCTTCACTCCTGGTATGCATCTGATCGAGATGCTCAGAGAAGCTGGCCACTGTAAAGATGGAAAAAAATACATTCAAAAGAAACTCATAGCAGCACAGATTGAAAATATGTTAATGATTTCTGGACATCTACTGCTTCTCTCTTTTGGTGATTATTTCCATTTACAAATGGAGATTGATCCCTTTAATACATTTTTTTACATTTATAATAATTTAAGAGTAGGAACGATACTGAAATTCTCAAACTATAAAGCTAAATATTGTGATAATTGTGGCATTTACTAATATATGCATATTACTGGGATTTTAATATGTTCTATGTTAATGCTGAACATTTTTAGTTTAAATGCATTTAGGAAATAAGATTTTTAATTATTTTTTATTCTTTAAAAAAAAAAAAACACACACATTATTGAAGATTAAATTAGTGGGTCCTATTTTTTCCCCAAAGTCTGCATTTATGAATAAAATAAAGCATGTTATTCTGTTGTTGATTGTAAACTTAACTAAACGAAGCAACCACATGAACATCATTTAATCATTAAAGCCCTGGTGATAAATGGCAAGGTTAATATTTTACTATTATTATTATCCCAATAAACAAAAAAAATAAGTTAAGATAAAATGCAAATCCAGTTGTTCAATAGCTAGACAGACCACAAGCCAAAGGCAATGTCTCCTCTATGTCCAGTAGCGTGGAGTTAGAGATGTGCAATATTTAAATGCTCTTGATGCAGCTGTCCGCTGTCTCCGTTGCAGAAGCTGTACACTCCTGGATGGCTGTGAGCATTGCTGCCCCTGGGGGTTGTACCTGAAAGGGTGGAGCCACTAAGTGTGCTGCCTGGAGTGGTGACCTCAGGCTCGTCCTGTGGCTGCTCCCCGATGGTGAAGGCCACTTTCTCAGGCTCTCCCGGGGGCTCCTCCCCTTCTTCCATCTCAGCAGAAATGGCGAACTTCGGGAGCATCCCAGACCGGCGTCCCAGACTGCTGCTCTCTGTGTCTGAGGAGTGCGACAGCGAGGGCCTAGGAAAACGGGCACAAAATAAAGTAATATTTCCGTTTATTTTGTAAATGTGCATTTATTTAAAATTAACCCCCCAGTATTATCTATCACTTAATAAACATGGTCATGACTGACAGGGGGCTTCAAGGACCGTGACATCCAACTGGCTTTACATCACGTGGTCATCCTTTTTGGGGTCTATTGTTAGCAAGACATCTGGGGAGGGTTTGAACCCTTAGCCTTCCATCCATCTCTCAGGAAACACAGCCAAACCTATTCCAGCTTACATTTCACTATATTCCGGAGTCCAGCTGAGGCAGTCCACAGTCACAGGGCTCCCACTCTTTGTTTTGTCTCCCCCATCTCCCTTGTCCTCTCCTTGGTTACGAGATATCTGGTCCATACTGCTGTAGACCTGCCATTGACAGCACAAAAGACAGTTAGGTTACAGTTTTTGGATAACCACATGTTACAGACATTACATAACTTATAAATAAATATATAAATAAATAAATTACAGAACAAATAAATAAATAAATAAATAAATTACAGAGCATATCAATTAATTAATTAATTAATTAATTAATTAATTAAAATCAGGCAGGAGAACGCAGCATATTTTCATACAGGTTAGAATACTTCCATATTTACGGTACAATATGAACTAGAATCCTGCAGCAACGGCCAAGTCTGCAGTCACGCAAAATTTCAAAACCTTTAAAAGGTTAAAGTAGTAGCATCATTGAATAGTCCACAATGTAAAAATACAATAAAAAAGAAAACAGAAGTAAAGAAACTGTCAAGAATGGACTTACTTTAGAGAACCTGTGTGAACAGGATGAAAACTGCCTGATTTCCACCTTAAAATCTTCATCATTAGTCTCTTCCTCCTCCTCGGTTTCCAAATGGTGATACCTCTCAGACCGAGCTGTGTGAGACATCAAGAAGAATAAATCAGCTCATTACTTCGAGTGATTACACATCTCTTATCTGCTCACAATGGAACAGTCTTTCATGTTCCTTCAGATTAACAATGACATCACATCTAAATGTGAACCCTCAAAAACCCATACAATGGGATTTTAAAGGAAGCATCTATTACTGGAAAATAACCCAATGTGGTTTATTAGTACTGCTGTGCTCAAGTCCCTGTACTCTCCCAATGCAAGCAGCACGTACTGTCAAAGTAGCTTGTATCATCTTCCGACTCCAGCTGTGGGATAAACTCTGCCTTCTGCCGTAGCAGACTGTTCCAGTCCAGATTGTGGAAAAACGGATGTTGCTTTACTTCATAGGCACCCCCTAAAGGCAAAGCAAGAAATTCAAATAAGTAAATCGTACCGCACTTTTAAAGTCAAGAAGAAAAACAATGTCTCCATCTGTGTAAGGTGACAAATGTAAATATGGTACTTGCACAGATGACACTGCTTGCATGAACAGTATAGTATCTACTTGATTTCCCAATAAAGTAATGAATGAAGCGCCACCCCCTACCTGTGCCCATCCTTTCCAATGGGTTCTGCCTGAGCAGCAGTGTAATAAGTTCTTGGGAATCGGGCGGTGGTGCATCGTCACCCTCGGGCCAATTGATCTCATCTGATTGAGGAGACAGGAGAACAGGAGCAATTTAAAAGGGGGCCTCGGGAACAACATTTCTCAAAAAATGGACCATGGTGGTTGTAATTTGCGATCTCCAGGCTGCTATATTAACACTTTTTTGGTTTTGTTGCATTTTGTCAATAGGCCATGAAGAACGAACAATACTGGATTGGGTTCACAAAACGTTGGTCCTTAAAGGGTTAAACTACCTGTTGCCTATTAAAACAAGGTGGCTGCCACTTTAAGCTAGCGAACCCTGGTGGTGAAGCCCAGCATGGCTAGTCTCCCCCTGGCCTCGTCGGGCAAATGGCCAGTAGGCGATGAGGTGGACTAATACAAGCTGATTTTTCACCCTAACCCACGGGAGCTCAAAGGACAATGAAGTGCTCACTATGGGTCCCCAGCCAAGATCGGAGATTCAACACAAACGGAATTCAAACCAGGCTTACGTGATTTACCAAGCTCTGGTGCTTTTACTAGGTCTGCCACCAGAGACCCTGTCTGCTCTATATTCTGTAGCCAACTATGCTTATGTTTTTAGGCTGAAATGAAGGTTACTCTCAAAACATGGACTGCAATTATAAATTTTCCTTTCTACCAACTGAGCCTTGGCACCCAGACATTTAATTACCAATGGTGCAGGCATGTGCTCGGTTATGGTGTCACATTACAAAATGGACTGAAGAAATATTACATTTTTTGAAATCACTGTTTTCATTTCTTGGTTTTTACAAAAGTACTTATTACCAGATGTTTTGTTTTTTGTTTTTTTTGTTCCGGCTATTAAATTACACATTAGGGCAATTCCCAATTTCTCTTGACAATGTTTTATCTGAACCTTTTAATTTTCCTTTGATATCCCAATCCAGAAGCCAACATTACAATTTAACATTTATCATTCAGAATTTAATAAACAGAACAATAGAAGTCACAAAATGCATACAACAGTTTACATTTATTATAACAAATGGAAGCACATTTGCATATTCTTATAAAGAACGGCCCAAGGACGTGTGAGGCAAAGCAATTAGAAAATTGAGTTATTTTCATGATTGTCTAGCCAACAGCTTGTAGTGCAAAATTTTAATCAGATTTGGAAGTGAAACATGAATATGCATTTATACCCTAAGGCAGTGGCAGAATATCCAAGTGCTCACTGCTTTGCTTAATTAACAGTCAATTCCCCTGCCCTTTCAAAGCTTGGCATATAACAACAACACAAAAAAGAATATACATCCATAAATTGCCAGTGCTGTATACTGGGGAGGCTGAACTTATCTGCACTCTCTTTTTATCTAACAAATTACATTGCATAATGAGTCTCTCCACAACAGTCGTGTTGAGGATGGGTGATGGATGAGGGGTACCCACTTTGCTGTCAGGCAATATTGAAAATACCCATGCTGCTTTAAAAAATACTACCAGGACAACTACAAGTCTGAACTGTTAGTAAAACACACCATTACAGCAGAAATAATTGGGACTTCATTACGTTCCTGAACCTTTGGAGCTGTGTTATGGAAAGCCAGGGATTTCCAATGCTGTGAGTGGATTCTGAAAACAGCAGGCTGGAGAGCTGGGGATTCTGTATAATGATCATGTATCTGTGCTGCAAGGCCTTTGCAGCCACACTGTTTGGCTTAGGGGCTTATATTTGAAAGGTTATTGAATTTTAAATGTGAAAGGCAGCTGTTGTATCCATCCCCTCCCCCCAAATTCACTTTAAACCATATGCATTTTTCTGGTTTAAATGATCGCAATTGATAGTTTATAGTCAGGGGTTCACATAACTGGTACGCAGGTACGCATGTGCAATAGTAAAGAAAAAAGCAGACTTTTATATTGTTTTTAAGTAAATGCATACCGTCAGCACAGCGAGGGTGCTCACGATTGCAAGGTCAAGCATTTTATCTGGCTGTGACCCATACCTGCCTAACCTCCCGATTTTCTATCGAGTTGAGTTAACTAGGGGGGGGGGGGGCAATAACTTTTTCACACCTGAAGATTGCATGTTTGATTACCTTGCACACCAAACAAATGAAAGAAGCACCAAACTTTGGTGTCATTTTTTCTCTCACACTCCCTCAATATACTACTACAACCCACAAAAAAATCTGACCAAATACATTGTGAAAAATGTGCAAAAATGCAGAAAATCAGACCGGGGGCAAATACTTTTTCACGGCACTGTATGTACATGCAAAACTGTAAAAACAAAAGTAGTTTAATTTAAAACGAAAGTAACATGTGTCAGCTCTTGCGTGTGTCATTCAGTGCAGAGCAAGGGCATCTAGATGACATGGTTCACACCCAACAGCGGCTCACACATACACTCACACACACACACACACACACACACGCACGCACGCACGCACGCACCCCCGAAACTAGTGGTATGGTCCCACCCCGGAACAATACAGATAACGTGAATGCACAGGACCAGATTAAACAAAAGTGCCAACCTGAACTGACCGGGTCGCTACAACATACTGAACTTACATCCGTGAAGAGATATTATTTACATTTTTTCGATTACTCGTAATAAATTAGTGCTCGAGTAATTATAATTATTTAGGAGTACTCAAGTACTCTCACCCACCCCTAGTGCGTACCAAATCATTTCTGCTGGTACTCACGTGAGAGCGTAATGATAGAAAAGTTATATGAACCCCTGTTTATAGTTATTTCTCCACTATCAAATATGATTTATAGAAGAAAAAAACTGAAATAAAAATAGCAAGCGCACTGGCTATTGTTACACAACAGTAACACACAAAGATCAACCAAAATCATTTAAAAATAAACACATTACTGTACACAGATTTATCAGGCCTCACAATAAAGCTGAGCACTGAGTATATTTGTGTATAGTATAGAGGTTTGTTTTCCTGCTCTATATAACACATACATGTTAAGATGCAGAACAAATGAGACAGGTGTACAGAATATACTTGCCACTTATGACTTGTCCAAACAGTTCTTCAGGAGTGTCTCCAAAGAAAGGCACACAGCCAACCAGAAATTCATAGAGAATAATTCCCATAGCCCACCAGTCCACAGGTTTGCCATAGCCCTGCCTCAAGATGACCTCTGGAGCAATGTATTCTGGGGTTCCACACACCTAAAGCACAAAGGCAATGCATTCAAAACAACCACCACACAGTATAGCATGGCAATTTCATGACATTAAACGCTAACTTTATGCAAATGGCACATATTAAAAAATAAAATTGGATTAGTTTTAAATTAAAAAAGCCAAAACACATCTAAAAAACTAAGGGATTACAGTTCACATGTCTGAATAAATAAATCAAAGTTTACTGTTACTAATTTACATCGTATGAAAACAAGTTAATGTATGTAGGAGACCCATTTAAAAACACTATGCAGAATTGGTCAAATTGATATGTACATTTTCTAATATTGCTGCAAGCCTGCATTTATTTGTGTATTGTTTGTATTTAATTAGTATAATTATGTTAGATTAATTAAACCAGTGTGTAAATATTGCTGCCCAGACTTTGCTGCCCCCAGGCAGGTCGCGTACGTGATTCCATCACTCAATGGAAATATCTTCATGGAATATTTTTAATAAATAATCAAGTGGGAATGCATACATAATTAAGAATTATAGGCCTAACTTGAATGTTACAAAAAAGAAGGTCACACTTCTTACTCAGGCTTCTGATAAGCAGGCACAATTTAATTCTTAAACTTACGATTAAGGGATTCCTTTATGTTTCTTGCACAGCATTTTTTCAAAATAAAAAATCGATGAAAACAGGTTCAACTGGGAACAGATTGTTGCATTGTGCAAATGAAGCATGCTTAAAAGAGAAATGGGGCATATCTAGAATGTAGTAAACTTATTTATACACTGCATCCTGCTGAGACTGCACATATCATTTTGAAAAAAGAAAAAAACAAACATCCCATTCCTCCAAACTTAAATTATTCTACAGTATTTAGCATACACATACAAACAGTCTCTCATCACACATTTCGGTAACTTTGCAAGCCTGTGTTTTACTATCAACACGCCATAAACTAAAATTTGGGATCAAGAATTCAGTTTTATTGATCATGGGACACAAAATCTGATCTGATCAAATCACTCTGAAGAGTACCTGGTATACTGTACTGTGTACAGTATGACCACAATGCGTATGTGTTTTACAATTTCACAATGCTGACAGGTATCAGGAGAATGGATACAATCACAAACCTGCTTATCTAAGAATTCTCTGGCATCTTTTTCGATGTGTCCCTCATAAAGGTTTGTTGTCATGTTCATTAGCCCCACCTTTGACAGTCCAAAGTCAGTGAGTTTGATGTGACCCATTGCTGTGACAAGCAAACTAGAAGAAAAAAAAAAAAGGAACTAATCTTAAAGCACTGAAACCCATTTCCTGCAAGTAATCCAGACAAATGACTCATATCTACCTGAAGATAATTACAATTACAAAATCAATATAGTTCCATCTGCTTGGGACATGTTTTCTTTCTTTTGTTTTCATTATAGTTGGGATAATTCACTTTAAATCTATTTCTTTCTTCACATTAGCAGTTAACAATGGACTGCCAGCCACAGTGCTGTCTTCAGAATCCGGATAAGATGAACTAAGCCACTTTGATAGTGGAATTCATCACATGCAAAACAAGAACTTTTTGAAGAAGCTACAATATACAGGTAGTGGACAAAAAATGGAAACACCTGGGTAAATGAGGGACACCAAGTATATTAAATGCAAGGGCTTCCACACAGGTGTGGCTCATGCGTTAATTAAGCAAATAACATCCCAGCATGCTTAGGGCCATGTATAAAAATGCTGGACAGGCCTGGTTGCCTATAATTATGGCTAGCATGGCTGCAAGAGGAGGCCTCAGTGACTTTGAAAGAGGGGTGATTGTTGGGGAGGGTTTGGCAGGAGCTTCAGGTGACCAAGACAGCTCAACTTGCTGATGTTTCACGAGCAACGGTGTCTAAGGTGATGTCGGCATGAAACTCCGAGGGAAAGACATCATCAGCAAAAGGCCACAGTGGGCGGAAGCGCATACTCCAGGATCATGATATCCGTGCATTAACTCGAAGTGCAAGGTCAAACAGGCGAGCAACTGCAGATCAATTGACTGCAAATTTCAACCTGGGGCGCAAGCAGCCAGTTTCATCAAAAACGGTCTGCCGAGAACTCCACAGAGCGGGATACCATAGTGGCCCAACGCCCTAGTAAGTGACTTTACATTGGTGTTTCCATTTTGTTGTCCACTACCTGTACTTGAAGAGGCTACAGTCCAAAGATGAAAGTAAAAAAAGGTCAGCGTAATCCAGGTGTTTCACTATTTGAAATACAGCTGCTTTGGTACTAATCCTTCCGCCCAGTCTGGTTATACAGTAAAACCGAGTTCAACATTTCGTAAGAATATGGATTAGAAATGGTTTTAAAATCACAGTTTACTGATTTCACTGACATTTAATTCAAATATGTTATAACATGACCAGATTCTGTAACGTAATGCTTTCCAATTACTGTTGCCACTCAATTCTGGCTGTGCTATTATTCACAGTTGGTGCCATGTGGGAACCACCTGCATTATAAGTCAAAGTGCAAAATGCCATGAAGCCACAATGCAGCTGAATGGCACAGGCATGGATATCCATTTTCTTAGTGATGTAAACTCAGTCACATGCCCAGTGCTTTAAGGACAGTCCCCTGACTCCAGTACATTGGTAGTTAAATGGCTGACATGTCACACAGTTTAGCAAAAGAAAAATCATTTTAGCAGTACAGTCATATGTGAATTACTAAAATATGTACAAACTTGTCAGGCTTCAAATCTCTGTGGACGATTCCGTAATTATGGAGGTATTCCAAAGCCAGAACAGTCTCAGCAAAATACATTCTTGCCATATCCACCGGCAGGGGACCCATGTTCTTTAATAAAGTGGCGCAGTCTCCCCCTGAGGCACAAAAACAGACAGATTAAGAAAAGCCCAGCCTACATTCTGATGCAAAACAACCAGCATCAAGAACAGCTATCAGGTTTCAGAATGTCTGAATTACAGGTCATGAACACAGTTGAGTGTTTTATTGTCATTATGAGCTGCATTGAAAAAAGTAGAACCTTATAAATGAGATAAACCAACGGAGGACTGGTTTGCCCATGATCTACATGAGAAAATACAACTGAATTTGTTTAATACATAATGTGTAAGAGATCAGAATTAGATTGAACTACTGCATTTGAAGCTGACACCCTGGGATCCTTCAAGAAACTGCTTGATGAGATTCTGGGATCAATAAGCTACTAACAACCCAACGAGCAAGATGGGCCGAATGGCCTCCTCTCGTTTGTAAACTTTCTTAGGTTTTCCTTATGTCATGTGAATCTATATGCTATCTCAGCACCTGCATGCTTTCGTCTTATATTAACAATTTGAGTGTTGTGTGTTCGTCCAATGTTTTAAGATTAAATCTAGACTAACTGAGCAATGCATGTTGCAGAAATGCAATATTCTATTTGAGTGGCAGTCAAAACAGACATGGAAATAACAGTCCTATTGCATAGCTGTTTTCCCCTATTCCAGGTTTTAAAATGAGCCCAATTAGCCACAGTGTATGGGTAACAAGCGCAGGTGTGTCTTACTAAACTCTTAGTAAAACCAGGAATGAATCAAACTAAAGTAATGGGAGTCTTATTTCCATTCCTGCAAAAGGTCAAAGGGTAAAAGGTGTTTTACCACAGTAAAGCCTTTAAGAATAAAAGTCTTACCTTCAACATATTCCATGACCATACACAGGTGGCGCTTAGTTTCAAAGGAGCAAAACATGCTCACAACAAACGGGTTTTCAGCAAATGTCAAGATATCCCTCTCCACAAAAGCTTGCTGGATCTGGTTTCGTAGAATTAAGTTCTGCTTATTGATCTTTTTCATCGCAAATCTCAGCTTGGACTCCTTGTGGCGCACCAAATAAACAGCACTAAATATATAACAAGAAGCAGGCACAAAGTCAATTAGGACTTCATATTGATTCAGTCTCTCAGTGTTGATAGCGATCCACTAGTTTAATTTACCATCCTTAATGTTTGTGGAACAAAACAAAAAATAATTCTAAAAATCAAGTCTTCTTTAATCAAGTTTTAATTGTTAATTTCTCTAGCCTAAAACAGTTTAATTTTTTTTTTTTTAACCAGAGAAACATCTTTTACATCATTTCAGGGGTAAAATAAGACTAAGGAAATGCTTGACATGGAACATTAAAATGATGTTGATGAACCGTCAGAAGTTAATGATAACTTGTTTACAGCACCTGCTCTGTCAGATTCCACTCACCCATACGCCCCGTTGCTGATCAGTTTTATCATCTCAAAATCACTTTCACAGGGTTTACAGCGAGACCTCAGTGAGGCGCTCAGGGACTGTGTAAACAAAAGAGCTTCCATTTTAATCTGTATTATTAAATGCGCAAGTTTTTCATTACAGCATTGCCAAGGTTTAATTCACAATTTTAACAGTAATAAACACATGAATGAACAACAGACATTAAAAAGAACATGTTTTTCTACTTTGGCCCTGGGTTATAGAAAAACTACCTTTTCAATGTCTGAATAAATCACTGGGTAAAGAGGGGGAAACCTATTATTAAGTCTTCGGTAGTATTCATCATTTGAAAAATGGAACTCGCACCCTTTACAACTATTAGGAGAATAGCTGCGTGTTCTTTACGAGACGCACAGTACATTCGGATAATAGTATTGTATATAGGACACAGTGGTTTTGATAGGTCTGTGGTATACTGTGGATGTAACGGAAAGCGGGTGGTTGTCAACTCCCAATAGACCCTGTTTCTTCCAGTATTACTGGTACTACAGGTGTGTTGGTGTGTCTACTTACACTCACAGACTCATCTGTTTCAGGGGTTTCTGCAATTCCACTGTCGTAGTTTGCCAGATGAGCGATTTCTGTGGTGAAAAAACAAAACAAAAAAAACCCCCCAGTATTTGTTAAGCTCTTTTCCAAAAACCGCCTACATGAATAAACATATCAGTTCCTTACAGAGTTAAGAATATTTAATTTCCCTTTTTAGAACACAGTAGTCACTGATTTAAATAACATTCTAAACAAGCAGGTTAAGGCATCCTCTTTAAAAGCATTATATTTAAAGCATCTCATTGCGGTTCCAAGGCTCCTAAAAAGAGACTTCATGGTCTGCTGTGTTTCAGAATCGATGTCAAAAACAGTACAGTTTATAAAACGACAATATACTGCATTTAAAAAAAACAAAACAAAACAAACAAAAAAAAACACACACATCATATAAATGTTTTAATTAAACACTAAATATTCAAATGGGGTCCCGATAGATTTAGTTTAAAATGCATTATTCTACATTTGTATTCAAATTCGTAGCAGATGTGAAGTAGAATTAAGAAAATTAGATAGATCTTGCAATAAGAACACCAAGTTCAGACACACCATGCCGGTGATCTGGACCGGGATGACTCTGGCAATGGTAAAAGATGCTGCTCAAGCAGAAGGTCGTGTTCCTAGCAGCTGCGGTCTTTTGGGTGAAGTGCTTGATGAGGCATCGAACAAAAGGAAAGAGGCTGAGACCAGGAATAACTGGTAACAGCAGAGTCCATAAGAAACCCAATACTCCAGAACAAACCCTTATGCCACAATCTAGGAATTTCCTGCAGTCTGCAAACTGTAGGGAATATTGGTGTGTGCAGCCAGAGTCAGCAACGGAATCTAGAGTTAAGTGACTATTTCACAATCCCTAAAGAGACTAATGCACATCCAAATACCATTAAACACATGTCCCCTTTTTTTCTTCAATTGATTTCAACCCTTTCTGAGCATTTCAGTTGAAAAAGGTAAAGACATGATCATTTGAAAATAATTGAGACATATCCCTCAAGGGAGTTCATGAGTTATGCAGCCACCTACAGCACATTAGATTTGGAAGCAGTAAATCTGTTCTGCTATTGCTTTTAGAGGAATATCAATGTATTTAGAATGATCTGTAATTCATGCATCATTTCACAGAGATAGAGCGACTATGGTTTTAGCAACAGGCAAAATTACATACAAGAGAGAGCACCCTGCTACCATTTGAGGTACTCATCAAACTGTTCACAAATGTTACCAGAAATCATTTGGTAAAGGAAAAGGTGTGCTATTTGTAAAACTGTGCATCGTCAGTTTAATTAGGTATTTTCTAATTAAGGAGTTCAATGCACTTTTAAACATTGCTCAAAGTTTTAAATTTTGTTTTTTGTTTCTCATTGGGCATGTTGCTCTACTGTAGTTGTTGGTTGTGGAGTCACAAAGATACCACAGATACCACACACCCTGAACTCTACAGGTCTGCCACAAAGGGCATGCTTACCTTCCAAGGGATCCCTTGTGAGGCCGAGCTGACTGATGATGTACCGCGGGATATCTGTTTTAATACCCTGCCCTTCTTTGGCATGGCCTTCCGCTGCCTCCAGGAGGTGGTAGAACTCCTCTGGGTCAAATTCCTGGAGATGCCAGTGTGGATAAAGCACAGGTTTCATTTCTCAGGTTAAGGGAATGTTAAAATCCCTTTTTTACTTCTAGTTACGTTATCATAAGGATTTTTTTTTTTTGCTAAAATAAATCCTTAAACACAACAATGTGGATTAAAAGTTTAAAACTGCTGCTTCTGGGTACCTAATCACTGTACAGTAGAGTGCAATTTTCCCTCCAGTTTAAAAATCTACTGTGTTGTACTTGACATATATACACCTCAAGAATGGATTTTAAAGAAAAAGAACAAACAAACAAAAATAGGGATGATTAAAAAGCAATGGGGTGGGTCACCTAGGGAAGGATAAAGAACAGATTTAACATCCCCTCATGAAGCAATTTGTGGTTCTGGCATTGCCATGCCAACCTCAGAATATGCACCACCAGCTGGTGGTGGAGAAAACCTGAATACGCCATACCTCATTAGAAGGACGTTAATCCCTGTACAATGCTAGGGTGAAGTACAACCTACAAATATTTTAGAAGTGCTCCTCTATTGAACACGATGTGTCCCTTGACTGCTGGTATAGTACTAAACTATCTTGAAGAAGTTCTACAAGGTGCTATTGAAATGACACTAAAGGACAGAACACAGCAATTATATAAATCATATCATATACATATATTAGTTATTGGCCATCAGGGAATACACAAATACATATAGAAATATACTGTGAGCTTTAATTCTCCAATAAATCAATGAAAGAAAATATGTCAATAACTAATTATTATAAAAAATATATATATTATTAACTTACCAAACATTCAAGCAAACGAGCAGGACGGGCAATGATGATCAGAATCTTTTTAACAAGTTCTTTAATAAACGCAACCTCCCCACTTTCTGATCTCTCGTGAGACTGCGAAAAAAAGAAACAACTTTAAATCAAGCAACTAGACATTTTTATTTGCAATACAATGTTACGACATGGAAATATCAAATTCAGAGCTGCATGCTATTCAGCCAACGAAATCTTCCAAGATTCTAAACGTATGTGATGACATTGTGTGATGTTGAGAGCTTACTGGTATGCCCAGGGTTAAAAGAAAGGTTTTTGTTGCACTGTTACATACTGTACTTTACTAATATCATTACTCACTGTAACATCAGCAACATTTAAGTTGGTTGTAGGATAAATTTCACTGCTGTGTTTCTTACCTTGATTATGTAGCTATATATTATTTTAATGCTGCTATGCATAACACTTTGGGATTCTCAACATTCATGAATATTTATATATCAACAAGGATAAGAATGCTTTGCATTGTGTTGCTATGCAACCCTCTGTATTTAGGCAATAGAATGTGCACACAGCAGATGTACTAACTGGTAACAATATTACTTCACTTCAGAAACTACATAAAACAGGGGATCTCAGATAAGATAGACCAGCAACTTGTTTGAGGGGGAACTTTGTTATTTAAAGCTAACTGTGGTTTATTTGTGCCGGCAACAGTGCAAACAATGCTAAACCTTAGCAGGATATATTTTATTTTACACTCTAATAAATTGAATTGCATGATTTATTACTTTAGCAGAAAAATACATCATGCATATCATCTTCCAAGTGTCCTGGAAGCACACACACACACACACACACACACACACACACACACACACACTCAGTTAGAAACTGAAATTATAAATCAGATGCAGTTTGGCCCAGTGGAGATACAAAGATCCAGGAGTATGGTGATTTTGCACACCAGCAGAGCCAGTGACTCACTGTGTGACCTGTGGCTTGCCACTTAATCTCCTGGTACCCAAGTCCTGACAAGCACCTACAGTTGTTAAAACTAGCACAGCTGATCAGAAAATGTCATTGCCAGTTGCCCCTTGAAAGCTAACCATCTTCAAATGCCTTTAACAAACAAGTTATTTTTGTATTGTGTGTCTTTAAAACGATCAAGAACGAAAAGCGTAAGGGCAAAGACTTTTCTTGTCATGTCCTTTACATAGTCTGGAATGTGCTCACTGTGCACAGTTATACTCAGATCATTAGACTGATTTGCTAATGTATTTATTGCTGGTTTGGTCTACGCTAACACAACCTTTAAAATCTTAAAATGTTGTTAAAGCTTCCATTAAAGTCTGCAGATGCGCATGCACATACACATACCACTGCATCAAATGCCTTCATACAGCACAGACAATGCAGTACATTGTAAAATATATATCCTGCTGCCAATGCTGACTTAACTGAAAGGAAGAGAAGGGGGGAAAAAAGCTTTTATTTGAAATGGACCTTGATCCATGAAAAGCCAAGACTGGCAGTTAAATTGAGCTTCTCAACTCACAGGGAATTACTTCTGGTTTGTATCCGCTGTAGCAATCTCAAAGTGACCAACAACAGCAGAGGAGGCGACTAAAAGCTGAATTTCATAGTAAGATCAAAGAACAAATACATCAAACAGAATGCACCACTCTGACTTTCAGCAACGGGGGTATCCTGGTTTTTCACAGTCGTTTCAGAAGAACTGCAATTATGAGAAGAATCTCTCCGGAAGATTATTATTTCTAAACCCCCTTAAAACACAGCAGAAAGGGTGTCCCATCTACTTCCCCATTTCAGATAGCGGCTTTAGCTAAAAATCAAGCAAGTTTAAAAAATTATTATTTTATCCATCCGCATCGTTCTGTTATACACGTTTATTTATCTATTTTTGCTGTGTGGGATAATCACGCAATTCCACAGTCCACCTTACCATGCATTGCTTTACCGAAAGACACCATTACATTTATTACAATACCCATAAAAAAGCAAACAAACTCGCAACAGTGATCTGAACCATAAGTTAAAGAGACAACTCTCACTTTCTTTTAACTCTTTGCAGATGTGTGTCAATAGCAATAGCCTCTCTATCAGTGTGAAACAAAACGTTGCAAGGATCCCATTTAAAATCGTCATGAGCACCCTCTAACAAACCAGCTATTCCATTTCTTTCTGACCGCTGGGGGTTGATGGTCATAAAATCTCAAACTGTCTTCAAATGTCATGCTATGTTGTTGAAGCCGACACCCTGGGATCCTTCAGGAAGCTGCTTGATGAGATTCTGGGATCAATAAGCTACCAACAACCAAACGAGCAAGATGGGCTGAATGGCCTCCTCTCGTTTGTAAACTGTTCTTATGTTCTTATCAGTGGACAATTTTGGTAAAGAGCATTACATCTGGAATTAGGATTTACATAGCAGTCTGCAAAAGATGGATGTCTGCTTATATGCAGCTTTTTAAAACAGGATACCTAAAAGAAAAAAGGATTTTAAAAGTGTGTAAGCAGACTGAGCAGTCACCTCAATAGCATTAGCTTTGACCCAGTTTCACTGCAGACTGGGACTGAGAAATGAAGAGTTTAAGTCACTTGACCAAGGTCACATAGCGAGTCAGCATCTGAGCTGGGATTTTTTGCTCCAACCAGTATGTCAAACTGCCAAGCTGACGTTAATGAGTCTAAAGATACCGTGTTGGAACTCAAGCTTATAAGTTATTCGCATTTGGTCACAGCACGGCGGTGCTTACCTCTTGAAACAGCTTTTCTAATTTCTCCTGCAGCTCAAAGAAGTAGCGCGAGGTGATGAGGCCCTGGCGGGACTTATCCAGGCAGTCTCGAGCCAGCTCAATGATCTGATGGTGGGCAAAGCTGAGGACTCCATCTGCCAGGGGGAGAACACTCTCCGGGGAGCTGCTTCTGATGATTTCCTGAATTCTCTCTTCCATTTGAGCGGTGGCCTAATTGAAAAAAATAAATAAAAACACAACGGATGGAAATTAAACCCCACAGCAAAACCCACTACCAACTTAAGGGCAGTAAATAAGAATCACTTTTTATTGTAACCATCATATTTCTTTTATTTAACTTTAACAAGAAAGCGGGCTCACGTAAAATTGGAATTGAAATTCTGCTTAAAAGGAGGAATAAATACATACATCTTTTATTAAGTATAATATCAAGGTTTTTTGTTTTTTTTTGTATCTATCCGAATATCTTCATGTTAACCACAGGGCGCAAAATACATACATGCTATTGTCACTGATAATACAATATCACTTTACATGATTGGTCTTGCAGACACCAAATTTGTCCAATGACATTACAATCCTTTTATAGCAATGCATGCTCCAGCTCTAAATTCCCTGATGTGTCCACACTGTTGAAAGAAAGGAATGCTTCTCACCTTAGGAAACCTTTCTTTGTAGACATGGTTCATCATAATGATTTCATGATCACAGCAGGATGAAGATCGTCCAGGGCTAGAAACACACACAAAAATGGATTCACCAAATACACACATTCTTTACCAAGGATGAACGCAGTGTTAAAACAAGCATGCAGACGCCCTGCTGAGAGATGATCTCAGTATGTGCAGGTTATGTGCTCTACAGCTATATTCTTGCACCTGAAGACTAAAGATAACATCTCTCCACTGCTGCCAGTAGGAAGGTGTTGGGATGGAATGGGGTTTATATAGAACATGGTTATGCTGCTTTTTACGCTTATGAATGGAAAATTATTTATAAATACAGTACATTAATTTTCTTTCATTTTTAGTACAGAATGTAATAGTGTATTTGCATTAGCACTTGCATGGTACAGTACTTCTGCAGATGTGCCTACTCGCAAGAACATGAAAGGGTTTTTTTTTTTTGCATGAGAGGCTCCATTAGGTTGCACACAAGAATATTTCTGCTTTAACTACTAGTCATTAGTGCTATTGTAAACATGAAGCAGGATTAAGAATAAGCTTTTAAAACTGATTTTCTCAAACCATGAATTGTTCAGTTCAAAATGTTTCATTCTTTTAAAAATCTTTTTCCGGCATGCAGGTTTAAATGACTTGCTCAAGTCTATTTAGAAGTAGCAATTTAAATAAAAACCCTATTTTTGTATTACAGATAATTAACACTGCCTCCAATAAGATATTCTGGACTTGGGCTTTGATGTTAGATTTTGAACCGCCAAACACTTATTTGATCTAATATACTAATATGTATATGAGCAAAGTTACTGTACTTAGTTCTGAAAGAGTTGATAACTATTTTAACACAGACCAATACTCATGGATTGATCCCTTTAAATATAGTAGTTATCCTAAATGTACCACTTCAGCAATACATCTCAAATAGGTTTAAAAAAACATTATTAATCTAGATTTTAAATTTACCTTTTGAAAATGTTTCATCAAATGTCCACCTCTTAATGAAATACGGTGGATTTAAATGATCAAGCAAACTACACCCTGTTCTTGGCACCAGTTCACTTTACAAGGTGTACAGTATGAACTTATTTTTTGAAAAGCTAATTTATTCATCTTTCACATACCTGAGGCTCCTGGACCGTGGCCGCATTGGTCCCGCCCCCTGTCTGTCATCGCTGGTAATGCTTTCTGTGCAGAAATGTTTGGAGAGGAAATGCAACTCGTCAGGCGTTGGCTGAAACGGCAATTGGTGCAGCTTCTCCTGTGATGAACAGGATGACTGGGAATGAAATGAAAAGACATTTAAAAAACAAAAAAAGAAATTTACGTTATTGGCTGGTTTCATATACCTTGATTAGCACTAATCCTGAACTACCAAATGCGACTTTAGGAAAGGTAGTCCAAGACTAGTGTTAACCGGGGTCTGTGAAACCAGCTGTGCATATTCATTTATTTGGGGGCTTGGTAAGATACTGTTCATAAAGAATTAGCATGACAGTAAATGCATACGACGAAAGGCATGTTAGTGCATAATAAATACAGCCACATAGTGTAGGGAATCGGATTGGAATCTTTAAATCTCATGATGCAACAGACTTCATTTTTACATTTCAGAACAGCAAAGTCTGCACATGCCTCCACGTGTGAGGGCAGGAGAAAGCACAGCTATTTTCAATTGATTTAATTAGAGTCTATTCACGAAGTTAAAAAGCCTATCAAACAACAACCTCTTTCTCCCAAACACTGCTATTATTTTGGTCTGCCTGGAAAAAAAAAAAAACACCATTTAAAATACTGAACACTTTACTGTAGCGGCAATGTTTTCAAGTACAAGAACTCGACTTGATCGGTCGATACTCTACAACACGATACGATACGATACGATACACCTTAGTGTATCGTGATACAAGCTTGAAATGAGTAGCTTACAACGGACAAAAACGTGAAATAAATGACTTAACAATAAAAAAAATTTAAACGAAACTGAGAACAACATTAATAATAATAATAATAATAATAATAATACATTTTTTTTTCTAGTCCGTCAAGTAGAGATGAGTTTTTCATTAGTATCGCGATATGTATCGTATCGTGGCTTGTGTATCGTGATATGTACCATATCGTGACCTTGGTGTATCGTCTCACCCCTGCTGCCAACACAAGCGTGTGTTATCTCATGAGTCCTGATTGAAGAGTCATTTTAAATTGGGTTTAATTGTTTACCACTTGTGGCACTTAAAGACGAAAACTGACGACAGTCACACTAGATAATTGACTCACTACTAATAATTATGCTCTGTGTGAAAACAAATCGGCATCATAGTTACTTAGTCCCAGCTGTTTTTTTTATGAAGTCCTCAGCCCCACGAGCATCAATTATTTCAATCCCTGAGTATGTTTTATCTGGAACTTTATTTTTATTTATTTTTTTATTACGTTTTTTAATGCAGCCCAGGGGAGACACAACCCTAGCTGCTGAGCAGTAAAAATTACCACACAGTCTCAGGGCAGGTTATATCTCATCCTTAATCTACAAAGGGAAGTATATAGCAAGCACAGTTTGAAAAGATTTACTATATGGTGAAATTACAATAAATGCTATTGAGACTAGTATTTGTTTTTATAGATACCGGTAATCGTTCTAGAAAAACTAATAGGTCTGAACAACTTGGGCCTGTTTCACCAGAATTGATGTTGTACTTTGACACCTCGCGGACTAAACAAATTCAATGTAGTACAAATCAAAATGTCTAGATGCACTCACAGTCTTGCCTAATTAAAACCGATTTTTTGCCATCTCCTGGAGTGTGCGATTTTGCATTTACAAGAAACATATCAGAGGACACTATTATGAGTGGGCAGGCTGGCTCCACTGTCACTGCTAGTAGCCAGAAAACTGTTCCCCCTTGAAACTCATCTTGTTGAAAACATGAGATTCAGTCTGATCCAAATTCCCATTAGCGCCTGGTGTGCTAGAAGCCGTGTAGATCACCTTGTCTTGAGGAGTCCACAAAATATGCCAAACATTTGGCATACATGATTTATTATTATTAATAGGTTTTAAATTAAACATTTTGTACAGTCCGATTAGATTTGAGTTCGTACACTTCCTACTGTATAATGAGAAAGTTGTCCTTGAATTTACTTGCACTGCAGGGATTTGATATAGTGCATCACACACGGCTGTGCCGTAGTTCGAGAGAGGCTTCCTAAAGCAATTTGTCAGTGAATCAAGATTTTAAAACACAATCTGTCATCGGTGACAGGTCCATGTGGCTTTGAGCAACATTACAAAAACATTTACTCCATTGGGATCCTTACATTATGTCAACATGTATCAATAAAACAGACCTTGCTGTGTCACAAACTCTTAAACAATTTAGCTGAATCTGATTTTTCACAAAACAACTATTATTGTGCATTAAAGTACTTCATAGCAGATTTTCACTCCCTATGCCCCCCAGTGATTCTAGATATTGCAGACTTTGGCATATTAATAATAGTCCCACTTTTGTGTGATAGAGAGATTTTTGAATTTCAATTATTTTTAATGAGTATCCAGGTGTTAAAGAAGATCTAAATGAATTACTTTCTTAAAGTAGGAAGCAGTCAATTGAAATCGCCTTGAGCCAACGTTCTAATCATGGAATCTCCAAGCTTTCCAAACAGCTCCCTCCCTACTTCCCAAGAGCAGCAGAATGTTCTATTACTCTGTGTACTCTACGGAATTAGGAATTAGAGTTTAGATACGTCAACCTTCTGGGGTCTTTAGGAGTACAGGTATTTTATTCCAAACAGGCTAAAAAACAGGTCAGGTCAAATTTAATATAGTAATTTTTTTTTTATTTTTTTTAATTCACTTACTATTGCCTGGCGCGCAAATTATAATTACCACCTAAAATCTCAGCAGAGGCTGTGAAGGCTGCCTTTCAATGTGCACTTAAAAGCAATATACAATTTTAAAAATACATATTTTGCATCTGAATGGAACCATCCCGTCCTTCGGATGAGACTTAAAACCGAGGTCCTATTGTAAGTGACAGCAGCAGCAGCTGTGATGCATAGTTCACCCCCAAGTCTCTGAGTCGCTTTGGATAAAAGCGCCTGCTAAATGACTAAATAATAATAATGCCTGGACTGGAATGCCTTAGAGGACTGATACTAGCTGTTTTTAATCAGACTTATACAAAATGATTTGATGCATACATTAATTAAAGTAAATGTCAAACTCACCGAAAGTGTGGAGCTTGGTGTGTTGGTTCCGTAACCCGAGGAGGGAAGCGATGCCAAAGACCAGCGTCGCCCATCAGACCTGAACAAAGAGACAGGCGCTACCTTAACTCTCTACACAAACACAGCAGTGTAGAAGACATCATGATGGACTGCAAAAAGGTAAACCGCACAGAAATTCAATACTAGCTATTAACATAACAATAACAATGAAAAGTCTGTGTGCAGACTTTCAAATTATGTTTTATTATTGCAGCTACTTTAGTAGAATGTGTTCTAGTGCTGCACATTTTTATAGTTAAACCAACCTGTTGTCCGACAGAAATAAAATTACATAATTAAAATGATTAAATAAATAGAATTGAAAAGCATTGGCTTGGGATATAATATTGTGTTGATTTAATAACATGTGCAAAACAAATACATATAGAATAAATTCTACAATACAGTGCTCCCCCTTTATAACGCTATAGTGGGGAGCCATAGTTACAAGACTGTGCTATTTGTGTTCCGCCTTATAACGAGTATAAAAGAGCTACTGTAATGTCATTATGGAGCAATTGGGAGCCACGACCCTACCATGTTATAACAGATTCTGCACTATAACGAGGGTCGTTATAACGGGTGAGCACTGTATTTACTTAGACATACAAACTTAACAGATAAAACACAAAAGGTTAATGAAAAAAATTGCCAATAACTCAAAAAAGAGTTGCATTCACCGTCTTTTTTAAAGGGGCACTGCACAATAAATCACAAATACAAAGGTAGAAACAGATAAGACATCAAATGTACTGAGGGACCACACTGAATGTACCTGTCCGCTCTGTGGCCATAACTGAAGAAAATCATCAAATCAGTCACGTCAAAAAAGAAAAAAATAAACAGAATAAAAAAACAAAACAAAGACAATATAATTCTAAGGCGTTCTGTGGGCTCTAACGAGTCTTTCATGTATCTGCTTTCCAAGAGCCGCAGCAGTGCTATAGGAGATCTATTTCTGAGGTTCTGACTAACTCATACTCGCACCAAACAAAAATATCCAACAGATCAGCCCATCTTCTTTTTGTAAATGCATCCTGATACATGGTTTCTTTCACAGGTTCTTGGCAGCAGGCAATGCTACATGAATAACTTGAATATAAGAACATGAAGGCTAATACCGCTATCAAATTTGTTTTATTGAATGTCACTGCTGTACTTAATCTATATATAGTCTCTCATTGGCTTCTTGAAGCTGTGTAACTCCCTGTAGTACATCTGCAGTTCCATTTGAAAATTGAGGTGGGCTCTTTGGGTTTTGAGGGCAGAACGAAATGTTAGGAGTACGGGAATGAAGTCTTCTGCTTTTTGGTGTTCCACACCAGTAATGCGTCATTCACAAAACAGAAGGACCCTCCTCTAATCACATTTTCATTAGATTGTTTTTGTTTCAGGTTACACACACACACACACACACACACACACACACACACACACGGTGCAATTTCACAATAATCTACAGATGAGCATCATAGCCATGGACTGTATGATGTACCAAACATTTAAAGATAATATTTAATATTTAAAGATAAGAAAGATAATTCGATAACACACACACACGCCCTGATTTAACATGTTTTGGTTCCCGTATCTACCTCTCTCTGTATTTGAACTATACTTTCATTACCTTTTATCAGGGCTGTAACCACCTAATAAAATGCATGTCCAGTGTATTTACTATGACCGTGGAGGCTATTATCAGTTAATATAGGATTATTTTGTCACTTCAGATTTTGTGTCTTAAAATCACCCCTCCTCCCCTGTTGTATAATTGTATTTAATGTTAGCATGTGAATTGGAAATGAAGCACTAAAACAGCTTTGTTTATATGAATGTATTCCCCAGTCCTAGGAACATGCTTTGCATCGGCCCTCTGAAGCTATCTGGCAGCCTCAGTTTGGGTATTCAGGTAATACAGTATCTTCTTGTTTTGTAAATGCTGGTTAAAATTGTTAACCAAAAGATTTATTGAACTTACCAAGTACAGTATAATATCCCTAAAGCCTAAGGCTTTCAGATAATGTAGTAATATGGGATGTGTTCATAGTTTAATGCGAGTTACCACATTTAAATGCATCCTGTATAAAGGGTTATGCCACCACTTTGAACAGATGCCTGTGTAAGCCATCAAATGGGTTATGCAACAAGCTACATATGCGCTAGCTAAATCCTACGCACTCGGAGAATATTAAATTCTATCAACAATATGAAACACCTGGAAGGTTTACAAGTAGAATTAAAAAATGTAATTATACCTTCGTGCAAAGGAGAAATGGGCTGAGGCGCTCGGAGAGAAATTTCTCGGACTGTCTTGAGGGCTGGCTCCTTAAGGAAAAAAGAAAGAGGAAGAAAAATATTAGAAGACAAAGAAATCTCAGCATTACCCTTTCAATAAAACTAGATTTTATGATTGAATTCAAATCTCTTCTGTGGAAAGAGAAGCGATTATGGGCACACAGTACGAGATTACCTCTCTTAACCCTTGTCCACTTTATCCCTCCCCCTGCTATGTGTGTGTGTGTGTGTTTCACTGATTCAAACATAGTGAAACAGCAGCATTTTTTATGTACAGTATTTTTAGGATGAGCATAAAAACTGCTTTGATTGTAAAAAGTGATCTACGTGACATTCCATTGAACAGTTAAATAGTGGATGTCCCCATCAACCTCCCTCCCCACAGCTGTCAACAGAAAAAAGCCATTTAAAAATCTCTTTACCCAGATGCGGTTTACTCGAGGCAGAGGACAAAGAAAAACAACTTTTGCTGGTAAGAGAATTGTCCTTGAAAAACCTGTTTACTGACCTGCTTACAACAAAAAACTGTGTATTAGGTGCTGCTCCACGGGGACATTGGAAGTCATTTTTGGTTGCTAACTAGTCAAAAGGAATACATAAAATTTGAATAGTTCAAAATGAAGTATTATTTGTTTTAACTGCATTTGCATACAGCAATATATACTATATATACATTTTCCACTGATATTTCATACGTTGTGCTAGTTTAAATAAACTTGGAAGTCTATCATTAACACCTGATTTTAAACTCTTACCACTCAACACTAACGAGCTTGAGTTCAATGATTTATGACTATTGAAAGCACATTTATTAATCATTAGCAAAGCTGTCTCCTTGGCCTGCTGAATGAACACATAGCTGAAGGCTACGAGTTGAAAGAACTTCACTAAAAGCAATGGTTTACGAACAGAACAGGTATTCCCCAGGTGCTTGTTGAACCTCTCGGTCTGAGACTGTGAAGTACAGGCTCTGGACTGCACACCATTACCTGACAGACAACACCATTTTTTTAGGGTTCAGTTGCAACAAAGTTGGAAACTATATTGATTGTTTGAAAAAAGGAGTAACGCAGGCATATCTCCGTTGTGAAGATAGGTCGTCAAAGAGCACTGTTTTTTGGCTTGTTCAGCAATGCAGCAAAGCAAAATTCATTAAAGAAAAAAAAACAGCTTGAGGATCTGATGAACATTTCATGTCGGGTTGATTTGGAATAAAAGATCAGTTTGGGACTCTTGCACATTTTTTCAACATATGAAATGAACTGCATACATGTGTGTATGTTAATAAACTAGAATAATAAAGTAACAGACAAACTAACTGTCAAACTAAATTGACACACCACCCCTACACACGCTAAAAAAATGCAGCAGTAATACATAAGACATGCACATTATTCAACAGAATGATGAAGCAACTCACCAGGATGGGAAAAATCCCTTTTTTTTTTTTGCACAAACCACCCACCGATCCATCGTAGTAGAGCAAACTTAACACTGCAAATTACAATTTACTGATTGTGACCAACGCTTACTACCATGCACACCACCAGATGGCAGCAGACTTCATCCAAAATTATACAAGCTTAAAAGGCACCAGTCAGATGCACAGCGCCATCTACAAACTTTGACATGCCTGGAGGTGTCAGCAGAAAGATTTGTTTTAAGTTAATATATACCATATAACAGGAAATTTTGTCTGGTATTAAATTTGGTGAATTCCAAAAACATTCAAATAAATATTTACTTAATTAAATACGTCTGCTAAAACTGTATCTCATTTACAGTAACTTGTTATAGAATCTACAATGTAACTGCAGCAACTTGGAGAACAACAAAGGCGGCCTTCTAATCAGTTACAGTATTTATCATTCTTATATGCCCCTTAAGTTTAACAACAAGTAAACTTTTACGATAAGCATTTGCTGTCTCTCAGGTTTTAAAACTATGGTTCACAACATAACACAGACAACAAGTCTGACAAACAATTTTGGCCGTTACTTAAATTAAACCCAAAAATGCTTAACATAAAAAAAATCAGTCCTACCACAGTAGCAGGCAGTTTACACTGCCTCAGGGTTTCTGATCGCATTAATTCCACATTTTTTAAATCCATTGATGGAAATGTCCTACTTTTAAAGTTTTCAAGCAAATTGGCTTCATCACTGCCATTCTCATATCCACTTTGATATGACACATTATTTCTCTTCTCCAGCGATTCTTTAATCTGTTCTGGATACGAGTACTGTATGCAACCCTCTGATTGGTGGAAGTATTATTGGCGATCCAACCAAAATAGCCAGTAAAGCCCAAATAAAAGTATCTGCCCGTTATACGGTATAGCCTAGGTTCAGATGTGCTCTGTAATTAAAAAATAAATAAATACATACATAAATAAATAAAAACCCTGAATCTTCCAACGCCCGATACAGCCCGTGCCCCCCAGTTTGAGAACCACTGTAATAGAGTACCACGAATATGCATCCCGTTCCCATTCTGTGTGTCCCTTGAACGCAAGACAAAATATTTTTGTTAATGATACTGCTTGCTTGCAAGGAATCTCCGACACAACGATTAGAGTCTCCCACAAGCCTCTGCATCTCTTCCTACTGAAACTCCCATAAATCATTGCAAAATCCAAGGATGTCACAAAAAAGATCAAATGCTCCAAAAAATATCAAAATCGAAATAAACAAACCAAATGAAGCGTGGTTCTGTCATAAGAGTGCAAATCACTACAATCAAGATATTGTTGACTACATTATTAAACTTTTCAACAGCCTTTGTTCTACTAAACATGACTGAGGGCGGTGTTAATAGCCACAGAAACATTAAATGATAAGACGTGCAGTACCAAGTTATCAGTAGCTTAGGGATTAGAAAGCGTCAACAAAAAGAATACAAGCCTAGATACTAACCAAGTGTAAATAATAAGTCAAAAACGGGTGTTTTTACAATTTCCTTTGAAACTACAACAGGGCATATTAAAACCTCATGCTACAATATTCATGAGGATTGCCTTTAGAACAGTCTTGGATCATTATTGAAAGGCTCTTCTCTGCCCCGGTTCCATTGAAATTCATCACATGACTGCACTTGGCTTCACGCAATCCCCAAGATAGAAGGAACCTTCTTCAGCTGTCAGTACCCCTGACTCTGTTTGCACCTTTATCTATCATGACTAAATTAAGTTCTTTTTCACTTCAGACATGGCTGCACCTCAGGGCATTAGAAAATTCAAAGCGGTCAGCCTGCTTTTTTTCTGTTCTGCCTCCGTCAAAGCCAACAGCAGAAAGTTCAATACATATTTGAATCAAGTACAAATTACCACCTGATAGCAACTGGTCTAAATTACAGTTCATTTAAAATCACATGTCTGCTTGAATTCACTGTGCTTCAATTTAATTGAAAAAAAAACCCCACACAAATATAAAACGCTGTTTTGTTCTAATCATGCTATTGCCCTGTTCTGAGAAAACCCAGCCAGAGCAGGAGGACGGCTTAACTTACCAGCTCCCAGTTCTGGTTATTAGAAATACCTAGTTGACAAGTGTTACTAAAAATTGTCAGGTGTCAGCTCTCAGATGATCAAAGTTATTGCAGGAGTTATCCAACCTGTAATGTCCCACCTGAGTCTGTATTTGCAAACAAGAGGAGGCCATTTAGCCCATCTATGCTTGTCCAGTTCCTAGTAGCTGATTAATGTTAAAACTTTGTTAAAGTTGGATCGTAAAGGATTCAAGTAATTCAGCCTCAACATGACTAGGTAACCTATTCCATACTATCACCACTTTGTGTAAATATGTGTCTCCTTCCCTCTGTCCTAAGCCTATCTCAGCTTAATTTTCAACTGAGTTCTCTGGTCCTAGTTTCTGTGCCTACTCAGCTTAATTTTCAACTGAGTTCTCTGGTCCTAGTTTCTGTGCCTAAAGAATTGGTTAGAGTTAACCATGATAACTAAGATTTTAAAGACTTCAAATCATGTCCCCCCTAATAATTCTTTGTTCTATGCTAAATAGGTTTTGTTCAGTCAGCCTCTCATCACAGATCATTCCTTTAAGCCCTGGAATAAATCTGGTTGCTCTCGTTGGGCGAGTTATCCGTCAATCTTTGGTACTGTGGTGACCAGAATTGGGCACGGTACTCCAAGTGTGGTCTCACCAGTGCATTGTACAACCTCATCATAAACTCATTCGACTTGTACAGTTTTTGCTATATACCCAGGAATTCTGCTTGCTTTTTTGCTTGCTTCTCTGCACTGGCTGGTTGCTGACAGAAATGAGGCCTTTCCCTAAATCTTTTTGGAATTCCTGGGTTTCTGAAAGCATGTCGGCAGCTACCCCAAGCTTTGTGTCGTCTACAAACTTGATCTAATTCAAATCTAAGTGATTGGTGTAGGTTAGAAACAACAAGTGTGCAAACATGGAGCCCTGCGGTACCCCAGTTAGTGAACTCCCCTTACATGTACTCTCTGCTTCCTACGTTTTAACCAATTATGTATCCACTTGAAAGCAGTTCCTTGTATTCCCAAATATTGCAATTTCAGGATTAGTCTTTCGTGTGGCACTTTGTCAAAGGCTTTTTGAAAGTTCAAGTATACTGTGTCATAGGCTGTTTTTGTGTCCATCCTTTCAGTGACTTCTTCAAATAAGTCTAAGAGGTTAGTTAAACAAGGCTGCCCTTTTCTGCATCCATGTTGATTGTCTCCTATGAATACTTGTAAACACATCTGAATGACTGAATCGTTTATAAAAGATACATTTTCATCTATGCACACTGATCAAAGATAATCTGTCCATATTTTCTATTCCTCAGCAAAATGTCTTTACAAAAGCTTAACCTTGTAACAAAAGCAGCCGACTGGTGCACTTACAAAACACATGTGACTTTTACAAGAACCAATGATGCAACCTGCTTGTATTCCACATCCATTCATGATACGTTATTAGACACCTGAATGATCAAACATGGTTCTCCTTTCTATAAAATAAATTACTTTACTGTATCAGCAGTAAAAGTGGTATGGGTGTGCCAACATACAGTACCAGACTGATTCCCTCTCTCACCAGACAGTATAGTTGATGTGACATTGTATTTTTCAGTTTGTGGTTGTGCCCTGAAGTACAAATATCCACTGTATAGTAAAGTGTTTGCACCATATAGAAAGCAACTTTGCTACAAACTATAGTTTATCTGGCATTCTACCATTAACTTCATAGTTTTAAATACATGTTTTTATTATTATTATTTTACAGCATGCAATTTATTATCTTCAGCTTACTTCTCTCAGAAACGAGACACCACCAAAAGAGAGAAGAAAAAAAAAAACAGCTTGGCTCCCAAAAGTAAACACTCAGTTATCTTTTGAAAGCAAGGGGAGTTAATGCTGTACGTGACCTTCGTCTCTTCCAGCAGCGCTCTGAGCTCTCATCCACCCATCTGCAAACCAATACCTGGGAGACACTGAATGGAAAACCTGCTTCCACAAATTCTCTGTCCATATGCGCAGTGCTTGCGTATTGCTAGACCCCCACTGTTCCTTGGGATCACTTCTGGCAGCTGAGCATTTCAGACCTGGGGTGTTTCCTGCACTACAGTGATTAGGGCTGATGTTTCTTCCCCGATAAAGTAAATCCAACTGCTGGTCTTGCATTAAGCAGGTAATTAACTCATCCGCCTTGGGGAATAAACAGTTAATGAGCATATAAAAACAATGCTGCCCTCTGTGACAACAAACAGGGGGGCTCCTTTAAGAGGCCTGCAGATCAACAGGTCCAAATTATAACTTGATGAATTGGAATCCTTTATAAGCTTTTGATAAAATGTTCCAAAAACTGTACAGGCTAAACGATCGTAAGCTCTGGAAACAAGACTGAGGTTCACCTGGTGTGGAATATATAGAGAGTATTAATTCAATATTGACAATCCAATGCAGTGTCATTACCTGTAAATAACAGGGCACTTAACTGGTGATGGCACTTAATGAAAGAGTTATTTACAGGTAATGACCAATGCGGGTGGCTACTGCTTTTATAAGATGAAAAAAACACAAAGAACATTATTTATGAGTATTTTAAAAATGTGTTTTTAGGTAATATTTTGTCCTGCAGTACGGTGCTTGAAATCCACATCGACTTTTGACGTGAGTTTCGAGATTGTAACATCCTGTTAGCCTGTTAGTGTCTGAGACGATGCATAACATTTATAATGAGCTATTCTTCTATCTGAGGAATTCTAGAAAGGGGTATCCAAGAGTAAAAAAGCATTTGATTTGCTGTACACCGGTGCTGGTGCTCAAAACCAGTCTTATTTGGATGTTCTATTAGCTCTTAAAAACAAACAAACAGTCTTACTCATACAGTACATTGGAAACCAATCTCCTCTGACAGGTGAAACGCAGCATGATAAATGGGTTCAAAATGAGTGGCGCTCTGGGTTTTGCTTTAATCTTCCTCCTTTGTCCTAATGTTCTGGCTAATGTTACTCTGCTGCTATAAATCATCAAATATAAAGACTACATGCCAAAGAAAACACACCACCTTCTTCATAAAACTAGGCCACGCTGCCCTACACTGTCTTTGACATTATTTGTATAAATCGGCTGCACTATATTTCAGCAAAAGACCGAGGGGGCAGATCTAACAGTATCAAACAATTAACAACCAATGAGATACAGTTACTAGACTGGTTAGAGTCTTGGTAGACTGCAAAAACCTTCAGTGAAACCATCTTTTTTTTTTTTTTTTTTTGCATTTGCAGGGTTTCCCAGTCCTGGTCCTGGGGACCCACTGTGTCTAATGGTTTTCATTCCAACTGAGTTCTCAATTACTTAATTAAGCCCTTAATTGAACTAATAACGTGCTAAATTGGACCTTTTAAATTGTTCTCGGCTCCTAAAAAGTTGCCGATTTCAAGACTTATAAAAGATTATAGTTAAAGTGAAATCTCCAACTGTTTAAAAGATGAAAACAATTAAAAAGGTCTAATTACGCTAATGAATAGATCAATTGAGGGTTCAATTAAGTAACTGAGAGCTCAGCTGGAAGGAAAACCAGAAGACGACATAGTGGGTCCCCAGGACCAGGGTTGGGAAACCCTGATTTAGAAGACAGATCTCAAACCCCAGTGCACTAGAGAGGCCATTTTGAAAAGAGCTTTGATGTTAACAATGAAAATAAAAATTAGAGGTACATTATTTAATTCGTTGTAGCAATATGTGGGGACGTGTAACGCTGTATTTTTTGGAAACCTGCTACTTACTCTAAGTGATCACAAAAGCTGAAGATTCTTTTTTTGGTTTGTTTGTTTCTGTGTATGGGTGAGTGTTTATGTAAGACATAAAACCAAATAAAATACACTTCCACTGTCATGACCTGAACAACTATTTGAACTTCCTCTCCATTTAGCAATATTTCCCTCTTAGAGCAGTGAGGAGGTCTGGGTTCTTGACTCTGAGGCACACACAGCTGTTTTAAAAACACACTCAGCAATAAGAAGATCGATAAGTTTGGCCAAGTTAACTGTGCAATTTTTTTTAAAGGCATATTTTTGTCATCTGTATAGTATTTCCATGCTCCCTCGTTATAAGCCATTATCACCCAATCATTTAAGCGGGTTGTGGCATTAGCCACAAAAACAAATAGTACTATGTATTAGTGGTACCATTTTTTTTTCTTTATTTCAGAATAAAACACGAGTGCCCATTTTGTTTTCCTTAGTAATAGACACAATCTAAACTATATATTGGTGACATACCGTCAGTAATATCTTTGCACATTTGAATTACTGCTTGCAAAAAAAAAAAAACCCTATTAAATATCCATCTTTTCACAGAGCTCACATGCACAACTTCTTTTAAATAACATTTTCATTTCTTAACGCTAATGAAAGCAACTCTCCTTTTCAAAGTAACTCATGCTGCTCTTTGTCCTCAATTAAAAATATGTCCTGCAAATGTTACACAGTAGATTCACAAAAAATACCATTACTTACAGTAATTCTTTCTGCAGAAATACTGCCAATCAAATTGAGCTTATTTAGCCAGAGTGTAGGTGTGTACTGTAGGTATCAGGCTTAGGCATGTCTAATAATGCCTACAATGCCATGCATGCTGTCAATACAAGATGGGATAGACTGTATTTAAAGCCGTGGCGGGGAATGCATGTTTCAGTACTAGACACAGGCTTCCTGTAATGCACCGAGCCTTACAGTGAAAGACAACCTTTCCAATCTGAAGAGAAAGACGTCATGCAGTGGGGTCTCGGTGATACGGAAACTAAATATAAATATGCTGTTTACATCCTAGCATTGGCAAGTTTGCACAAGAGACAGGCCTGCACACATCTGCAGCTGTTTAAGGTAACAAATTTGAATAATGGCACATGGATGTAAAAACCTGCAATGCACACACTGTCTCAGTCAGCGACAAACCACAGAAACAAAAGGGACTGTACCTGTGTGAGCAGAAAGGGGGGAGTGTGGTCGAGGAAGTGCTGAAGACTGACCACTTCCTATGAGACCTTTTCTGTTGCTTGTCCTGCAGCTGAAAAAACAAAAAAAAAGATAATATTTCAGGATTTACAGCACCATGTAATTTATTCCAGGAAACAAGGTATGCCAGCTTACAATACATATCATCCCCACAAAAGATACAAGATAATGGGCTTGATTATTCTTTCGGAACATTTTTGTCTTTTTCATTTTTAATTAGCGTACACCAAATTCGAATCCAACATTTTCTTTTTACTATAATTATACATTTTTGGTACACTAAAGCAGGGGTTCCCAAACTTTTTTTTTTACCCGAGGCCCACCTGTTCAGCGGCCCACTATTAACACTCCTTGGGAAAATGTCAAATTAAAAACATTTTATATGTTTAAACCTGTAACATTATTATAAAGAAAATATATATATAAAGAAGAAAGTTTGTCTGTCTGTTCCTTTATGCATTGGGACCCCGCAGGAGCCAGTGCAACCAAACTTTGCATGGCCTCCTCTTTCATCCAGGGGAAGGTCAAGGGCTATGTTGGGATCCAAAATTTTGACCCCCGGGGTACTTTATTTAGTAACCAGTGCACAAAAACATAACTTCAATCCTAATTTCTGAACACTGTCATTAAAACGTCCAGCTGTTACCTCTCACGCTGAACTGTCAAGCACAAAAAAGATGAATGCGCACAATACAGAAGGAAACGAGAGCCTTGCAGAACTTGCTTTTAATCGCCACTACTATGTGCAACCAAATACAACTTGCAAAATCACATTTCAGTTGGCTTGCAACATCGCCCCCCCCCCCAAAAAAAAGAGCGCAACTGCGCCATTAACCAAAAGAAAACTTATGACAATAAATCCATCTGCAGCGAAATTTGAATCTGTCAATTTTTTATTATTATTATTATTCTCCAACAAAAAAACATATTCTAGCATTATTTTAAGACGACAAACGAGCCAGTAATCAATAAAACAGCAGTATATCCAAACATTTTAATAAATCAATTACCGGTATGTAACAAGATTTTTGAGTTTGATTAATAACTTGATTTAGTTAATATTGAAACATATCAAAGTACTGAATATTTTAAATGTTAATAGCTAATTAGTCACAAAAAATGTATTCATCATAGGCATCAACTGAATTTTTAAATGAATGTTATTAATACAAAAGGTAGTATGAAAATGTTTCTACAAAAATAAAAAATAAATAAAAAAAACATTCCAGCACCTCAAATATGCATTCAATCTCCTGTAGCTGCCTTTTTTGTTCTTTATACTTTGCAAAAAACTTATTCTTTGGTAGCGGATATTGTAATTTTATAAAATACCGAACACACTGTTTACATCTGCCAGCAGGTCGATCACATGACCTTAACACGGCCCTATTGTCAGAGCTCTCCCTTTACATCCCGCCTACAGGTAGACTGTTAGCTCTGATTTGTGAATTTCTGCTTTGATTGACAGTCCGCCAATACTCCCTTGCTACACTTTATTTTTCTACAGTCACAGCTGCCGTAGGCGCCTGCTTTTCACAATGAATAGAATAAAAACACATAGAACGTAATTGCTCCCGTGGCCCACCTGGTACTGTGTCGGAGCACAGTTTGGGAACCCCTGCACTAATGTACAGTACACTCTATAATAAGGAACACAGTGCATTTTTTATTCCAAACACATTTCAACCACATTACATGTTTGTTCATATATTGAAGATTTACTTAATAAAATAATGAGCTTTTAATCCAAAAATTCAAGCAACAAAACATCTAACTTTCCCAGTTCAATTTCAATGCTATTATTATTTGACATCAATTAAGCTGCTGAAAGGAAACTCACAAAATTACTTGAAACAAAACTGCATAACACTAAACAAGCTGGACCTAATGTTTTGCATCAGTATATAGATTTTCAGGGTTGCCCTCAAATTGGCCTAGACTGCTTCAATAGTTAAGTTTCTAATAGCAATGTGTGATGTACAGATTTCAATATATGAACAATCTCTTCATTTTAAAAACTCTTCATTTTTAAAAATGAAAGATTAATAGCTTGTTGAGCTGATGGTTTTTACAGTAATTAATCTAATCAACCAGAAAAAAAATAAACGCTGCGCGAGTCAATATCGCTTCATTTCCATGTGCCAAAACAGTTTGTTCACAGTTCACTTTCTGTGCTTGCTGTGAAGATCCTGCCCACAGGATCGCAACTTTCACACACATTTTTATTTTAAATAAACAGGGTTTATTTGCTCCCTCATCAAAAATACAGACCAAGATACTGTAATGGTCTAATTGATTGATTGAAACAGTGTAGAATCTAAATACTACCACCAAGATAATTTACAAAAAGCAGCTAATTAGTCACTATTCATGATTTATATACCAAAATAAAGCTGGGGACAGGTGTTTTATCCTGGGTTGGGATGTATACATGGAGGTTATTATTGCATCTTAGTCTTGATTCCACAAAGTATTAATCAAAGCTTATGTGGTTTCATGTTCCGGGGCACTAACACTGGCAGTGTTAAGTGGTTAATTTAAGTTAATAAACACAGAACGATATTCAAGACCACATTTAATTCTGACTTAACTCAACAATGTATTAACACAAAACGCTCAGGTGTGAAAACTATATAGCAACATTTGCTTCTTAAAAATAAATAAATAAATAAATAAATAAATAAATTTAAAAAAAACTAGCACAAATACAGCAAAACTGCCTCTTAAATGTTTATAACGTGCTAAATAAGACATCACGCGTATGTTTAAAAAACATTTTAAAAGGTGTTTTTCGTAAATCAGTCTCTCTACTGACAGCAAGTCTGGGCCCAGTCTGTGAAAAGTTATGTGCAGCCTTTCAGAATTATAGTAGTGAGCCTCGTTCAAGTCCTCACAATATATATTAGTTAAATTGTCACCATCACCGTATGACCCTGCACTCAACAGCCATTTGACCTATTTATTACCACGTGTGAACACACAGACTTTTAAACATGGGGGAGATTTGCTTAGCCGTTCATGATGCCAGGTTTTCACAGCCTGTTTTTCTGGTTAAATTTGAGAGTACAAACAAGCAAGAAAACAAGAGAGTAAAATTATATATTTAAAAAGTAATGAATTGATGTAAAGTTTAGCCTTCTGTGCTGGTATTTTCAAAACAGGCTTAAAAAAGTTACTAAAATGCAAAACTACATTTTTAAAACTGTGTGGGGCACTACATCATTAAAACAACAGCTCTGAGTCCTAAGATGCAGGCAGTTCTGGGCAACTGTCTAAAAAAAGGTTAAAAACAAGCTTATAAAAATTCTCAATGAAACAGAAAATTATACAGAACTTGCACAGATCAGCAACATGCTACCAATTTATGAGTAAGGACTGCCTGTACAGATTAGCAGTGCACCTAGCTAGACATTAGTATATAATAGGCAATTAGTTTGGCAAAAGGAATTGAGCTAAAAATAGTGTTTAAAACAATTAATCCAGTAATCTAACCAACTGCTGCTCTGCATTAGCATTCAGTACCCATTGTGACGCCAGTCTACGGTATACGGGTACCCATGCCATTCATTATACTCTTCATTAACAATTGTCTTAGTAAAATGTGCCTGGCATATAACCTTTGCTTGGTTTACATGCACGAGAAAATCGACTCTACAGTCATGACTGTGACGTTGTCATGCGAATACATCGTGAAACAGCAAAAGAACGTCCTTTTGGCAGCGCGACTTTAAAACGGCAGGGTCAATCGCTTTCTCACGATAAAAATAGCTGTAAAAACCCATGCAAACCGGAGCAGAAATCGTGCTCGTGGCTCACGAGATTTCAGCAATCAAGATCCCGTTCTTCTGACTTAATCTCAAGTAATCTCCAGCAGAAAGGCCATACAAAATATTTATGGCCTACTCACTGAACCACCATGGTTACATCACTCATACCTACAACCGCCAACGGCAGTCAGTATCACGGTACATTTTAAACAACGTCAATATTAAAATGAAAGACAAACTATCGGATACAACTCAAAAGTTTTATTCAAGCACATCATACATCGAACACCTGCACAGCCAAAATGCTGTATTTAAATGAACAATTAAACAAAAAAAGGGGTTATATATAAAGCACTACTTCAAAAAATGAAAAACTATAATAAAATATACATTTCAAAAGAAACAGGTGGGTAAACAGGTTTATGTACATACAAAACTGAAAAACAAAAGTAGTTTTTAATCTAAAATGAAAGTTACATATGATGTCACACGCAGCACAGAATCCAGGTTGAGCTGCTGCAGCCTGCTGCTTTGCAGTTTTCTGATTGAAATGTTTCTGCTGAAGCGCTGTGGCTAGCTTCAAGATGATATCTCTCCTGTTGATATTTTCCCCGGCGCATTCCTTGTACAAAACGAAGAAATTGATGGCTGCCAGGTCCAGTAGAGATAACAACAGGCTTGTATAAAAAATAAAAAAGTAGAATATTGTAGGTTATATTCAAAATAAAAATATGTATTGTAAAAGGTGGTTCTAGTGTTAATGAAATTTAACTTTTAGATGTTCCACAAACACACACACACACACACAGATATACACATTCTAAGTAGTAAAACGTGTACTTACTGTAACAACCTTTGTATAAGTCTATTTTCTAGGTATTTTTAGGGGGTCCTAAAAAAGGGGGGAGCGACTTATACACCAGTGTGACCTATAGGGTTTTTCCTGAAATTGTTGTCTCAAAAAAGGGGGGGGGGGGGTTGCGGGACGGGACGACTTATAAACCGGTGCGACTTATACACTGTTTTCTACGGTAGTAGGAATTATATGTTACATAATTTGTGTGTGTGTGTGTGTGTGTGTGTATGTGTGTGTGTGTGTGTGTGTTGGAAAGGTAACCAGACAAACAAGTAGCTAATGCGTGGTGCAATTCAGAATGTGCGCGGCAACAACATGTCAATTCATTTTTCTTGTTAAATGTTTTTCCTCTCCTCACGATATTCAGAGTCGTTCTTTTCCTACTTACTAAATCAGACATGGACAAGTCCCCTCCCCTGAATGACTATGAATTGAGTAATTTGCATTGGTACGGCCAAATCAGAACTGCATAGCAATGCATTTCCTGAAATGGTATGGCAAACACATCGTGAGGAAAACTGTCATGACTTGTTCATGTAAACCCTGCCCTTGATGCTGACACCACTTTGAATGAGAAGCTGCATTTACAGAGGAGAGGGATCCTGTATATTTATTCTTGAAATGTATTTTTGTTTATGACTAAGTCACCCTGGATAAGGGCGTCTAAGAAATAAATAAAATAATAATAATTTGATTTATTTCAATGTATTAATGAACATATGAATAATAATAATAATAATAATAATAATAATAATAATAATAATAATAGTCCCTAAGTAAAGCATGCATAGTGCTTCTACATGTAACAGAAGTAAATCAGACAAAGCCAATAGATTAGACCGGCCCTTTATTATAAGATAAACATGAATCCTACTTCTATATACGTATAGCATGTCAAATGATAATCACTTACTCCTACAGTACATAAACCACCAGTTTGGTTCTTCCTCATAGTATTTTCTCCCGAAATATAACCATTTTTAATGTCTTAGAAATGGTTTAGTTCACAGAATAAAAAAAATACAACTATAATGTCTTACCGTATAACCGTCCTTTTCAACAGCCTGTGATATTTTGCATTTCCTCTGTACTGCATTGCTGTGAGTGAACTAAACAGAAATGAAAGCTGCCACTTCAAGTGCACAGGCGAATCGGAATAGGAACTTACAATGAAGCTACACAAAGGATTCCACTAATAATATTTACAAAAGAATGTTTCGAACTAAAAATTCTTGTCCACCAACATGACCGCAGCATCGGACAAGCAGTTACAATCTGCACTTGTTCTGAAGGGCAAAGTCTGTGAATAGCAGCACAAGTTTAATTAATAGCATGCTTACTGTACACAAACTAGATCCTCTTAGGTTTAATACAGTGCATTGGACCTGATCGGACTGCACGGTGCACACATTTAAAGATAGCAAAAGCTTGCTAGTGTCCATATACAATTATTATTGGTGTAACCAACAGCCTTACAATAATGCACCTGTTATGAAATTAAAACGACCCCTCAAAATCTATAAATGGCTGGTCACACAGCACTGGCACCTAATGCTGTGTATCGGCACGTCAGGCTTGTGGCTTCCATTACAGAGTCCCGAAGGACCAGCAGTAACTGGTGATCAGCACAGTCTGGTCAGGCACTGCGATCATCCATGCCAAACAGATTGACTTGTATAATGAGAGTTCCAGTTTTATCATCCTCTATTCTGCACAATTCTAATAACAGTCATAGCAGTACATTATTTCAAAAGGGAAAGATTTCAAAGTTGTTTTTGATATAGAATCACAATAAAAGCCAGACCATTCAAGACCTCCATAAAAGGGTAAAAAGTCAATGAATCTTTTACTAAGGATTAAAAGCCTATTCAGACTGGGGACTCTCCAGCCACTGCCAGTATCAAACTGCTACCCTTACTACAAAGCTGGTACCCACTGATTTGGAAAACTGATACATTCAGCCTGATGCTGGCATGTCATCTGAGAAATAACATTCCCTTTTAGCTTTATGTGGGTGACCTCCACCGCCTCTTATGTGTAGCACAGCTGACGATTCCAACCTGTTCTAGATTTTATATTTTATATATATATATATATATATATATATATATATATATATATATATATATATATATATATATATATATATATATAGTCAGTCCCCCTGCCAGAATTAATTTCCCCATTTAATTCTGGATTGCACACTGCATTTTACCTGCCCAATATCGCAGTAATAACAACAGAAGTGGAATTTTATGGGGTTAAAATTCCCCATCCATGCTAAACTTGTGTAGAATGTGATCGTCTCTAAGATTAATTAATTTATTGCTAATTTGGAGACGGTCACATGTATATAAACCCGCAGCTTTGGCTGATCGAGGATGGGTTGTCCAGAGGAGGAAAGAGACAAGTAAGAACAGATACTGAAATAAAACCATTGCTATTCGCGCAGCCTTTGAACCAGCATGATAATTGTTCACGGTGTGTTGTCTGTTTTGATTTGGCCATCGTGATGTTTATTTTGTACCACTGTGTGGTTTTGTTTTGTTCAACCTTTTTATTTATTAATAAAACGCGCAGTAGCGCTTACCTCGCAATCCTGTGTGTCGATTCTCTTCCTGGTCGGACGTCACCACAAAGCCATCTCTGTTACACCCTGTAACAGGAAATAACGCATGGCATAACAGCGATGCTTTATCATTTGGTGTAATCCTCCCCTAAGTGGCAAACACAAGTCTGTATTTCTATTTGTTAACACTAGAACCGCCGTGGTTATACTCATACCTAAAATCGCCACCAGCAGTCATTATGACAGTTACATTTTAGACAACATCAATATTAAAATGAAAGACAAACTAATCGGATACAACTCAAAAGTTTTATTCAAGCACATCATATCAAACATCTGCACAGCCAAAACGGTGTATATCAATAAACAATTAAACATAAAAGGGTTTATTTTCTAACTTGCCACATATAAAGCACTACTTCAAAAAATGAAAAACTATAATAAACATTTCAAAATAAACTAGTGTGTAAACAGGTATATGTACATAAAAAACTCTAAAAACTAAAGTAACATATGTTTTCTCTTGCAAGTGTCAGTCGGTGCAGCACAGAATCCAAGTTGAGCTGCTGCAGTCTGCTGCTTTGCAGTTTTCTGATTGAAATGTTTCTGCAGAAGCGCTATGGCTAGCTTCAAGATGACATCTCTCCTACTGATATTTTCCCCGGTGCATTCCTTGTACAAAACGACGGAAATGATGGCTGTCAGGTCCAGTAGAGATAACAGGCTTGTATATAAAAATTAATTTCTAGGTAGAAGGGGATTATAACATTTTTTTGAAACGCTATCAGGGTATTTAATATGTATTTAGGAAATAAGTCAGGAACGGACAACCGCGTATCTTTCACACACGCAGAGTAATTTAAAATGTGAAAAACTGTCAAAAGGACTGCCATGGCGGTTCTAGTGTTAAATAAGCCCACGTCACCATTATAGACGTCACATTTGAAGCACATATGCTGTACTGCACAGTATGTGAAAAGTGAAACCATACAACTACATTTCTTAGTATAATTTTTCATACAACATTACTACTAAAATTTAATCTAAATGTATACAGTACCTGTACATACTGCACGAAAAGGTTTCTTCTTCTTTTAAACCATGATAGAAAAAAAAAAAAAAAAACATTCTTTAAAAATGGTCTACACCATACAGTACAAATACCAACCATGCAGTGAGTAGTACATGAGGCAATTTAGAAAAACAATTAAAAAGGCCAAATAAAATGTTATATTTCGTGGACTTAACTTGGTACAATACACCTTCCATCTCAAAAACACAGCAGAGTTGTACAGGTACAAATTGGAAAGCGTCCATTTGCCCAAATACGACTGCAAATCGATCATGCTGCTGACAATTTTCCAGAGCGGTTCTCGTTTTGACCCTGCATCAGGCAGAGGTGACTTTGCTGAGCCCTTGTGATTTTGATCTTAATGTTCCCAAAATAAATATTGATTGTCACACTGAGTGACGAGCCTATATTCCAGACACCTTCACAGTTCTGGTGCAACACTATTTTCATTCAAGTCTTCAAATGACATCTGCCAGTGAGAAGATCCCTGCTCACAAATGAAATGCCTTTTTGCAGCCCCCAAATAGCTTCAGATGTGAAATAAACTGTGTTTCTCTGCTAAATCCCACAGTAACTCAAATAAGAACAGGAGTGTGCTCATAGTTCCACAACAAATCCTTTTATTTATCCACGGAAGATAAACTGTTGCCCAAAATACTATGCGACTACTGTGCAATTCATTCATTGCCTACACTTCCCTGAAGACACACCGACTCCTTTTGAAAATGCTGCAGACAACTTAACTAATGCAACCATCATCTTGGTTCCATCAGTAAACTAAGAGGTAGAAGAACACATTGTTCTCTCAATGGAAAATCTGAACGTACTAACACAGGGAACCACTGTTGGCAAGACACACTCCACACTGTATGTAATGCCCAGATTATTTTTATAACCCGATTCAAGCAGCTGTCTTGGGAAACAATATGCCACTCTCTGTCTATGCTTAAATGAGCCTCCAAAACACTCTTCATGTTTTCTTTTATTTAAATCATGCTCAATTGGACAGGACTAAGAAACGGGTCAGCCAAAATAATCTTCATTACATTTTTTGTAGTTTTAATTCATTTTAAAACAAAACACAAAACTGGGACAAGGCAGTTTTAAACCATACTTAAATATGTAGCCTAAATTAAAAGCAGGTTGCTTTGACACTGTACAGTATCTGGTAAAGAGTACTTCAAGAATTCGATAAACATGCATTACAATGTCCTAGGAGCAGTTTCTAACAGCAGAAAAAAACAACAAAACAAAAAACATCCTACAGCATTAATTACGCAGTATTTAAGTGCTTCATTCATTACACAAATCCTGCAGCTGAATCACCCACTCTCAAACAAGTTGCTGCACCGGATCTTGTGTTTATGACGTCAGAAACTGTACAGTAGTTTACTAATAGTGCTGGTAAAAACAGAACAGGCTTTGCGCGTTTACTATGTCCTATCAGAAAGCACTGCAAGCAGAGGTCTGCACTACCATGCTGACGCACTTCAGATAATTTCTTCAGACAATAACAAAAACAGCAGCATTGTAGCATACCGGTTACAAAAACAAAAACAACAACAGGAAAGGGGTCATTCAAAAGCAGCAATTCAGTATGTTATTAGTTTATTTAGCAGACGCCTTTATCCAAGGCAACTTACAGAGGCTAGGGTGTGTGAACTATGCATCAGCTGCAGAGTCACTTACAATTACGTCTCATCCGAAAGACAGAGCACAAGGAGGTTAAGCGACTTGCTCAGGGTCACACAATGAGTCAGTGGCTGAGGTGGGATTTGAACCGGGGACCTCCTGGTTACAAGCCCATTTCTTTAACCACCGGACCACACAGCCTCATGTTACTTTACTAGTATATTTCTACTGTAACTGTGGATAAAGATTATTTCTTAGGTAGGGCCTTGAGACGGGGTACCTCACAATACCGTGTGTCTTCCTGTTCCGATGTCATCTCCAAGCCTATCTGTGACAGGCCTCTTGTCCATAGCACATTTGTGAAAGAGAAAGATGGAATAATGCCCCATAGTAAACCAAATTCTGTATGCAAAGGAATAAGCCAGGTATGTTTTAGTTTGGTCAAAACAAAAAATGCTCCCTTTTTAGACCATGTACAGCATGTGTGCAGCCAACAAGAAGTCAAATTGAAGTAAAAGACAGAGCTACTGCAGTAACAGCTAACCACAATGGGTTGTATTTTAAGAAAATACTGGCCACAATAAATACATTTTCTACAATCTTTATTCTCTTCTCCTTCCCATACATTTGATACATTTGTTGCCCACCTGCTATTACTGAAACAAAATTAAACTTGCATTCCTAGAACTCTGCTAAACAGCATTCTTCTCAAAAGTAAATTTGTTAAACGTAAATTAAATGTTATTTTCCAAGAACACAACAGACGAAGTGACTTTCTAAGAAGCAAGATGGAAGGTCAAACAGCATGTCTATAGGAAGTCAGAGTAAAAAAAGGATTGAGTATTCTTGACAGACACAGAGATTCCTGCAGTAATTCAGAGGATTGTGTGGGAGCTAGATGTACGTATCCTTAGGGCAGATTGCCCTTTGTACTGACTCAAGACAAATTCAAATGGCATCCTTTTCAGACTTTTATAATCTCACTTTAAAAAACCAGTGATAGATTGCTGGTGGAGACATTGCTGGTTTCAGGAGAACAGAAGTCAAACACAGTGATCCCTATGGTGGGCTTAATCCCAAATCACACTGGGCAGAATCAATGTTCTACAATGAAGCTTGCTAATCAGCAAAAGGTTTCCATTGGCAACTAGAAGAACCTGAATTTGAAAACAATTAAGGTTGCAGTTTTAGTCTCAAATATAATGAGAATTCGCCAATACAATTTAATACATTGTTATAACTCCAGATACTGCTAAAATACTAGTGCACTTGTTCTTCCAGTTAGGAGCTCTAAGTTTATCACTACTGATGAGCTATAAACACCACTCCGACGCAGAAGTTATCATGCATGTCATTTTGCACAAGGGGTATGTTATTCACAGCACGATGTATGGACTGCTTCAGCATTATGGGGTCTACAGAAGCTTGAGTTAAATTAAAGATTTCATTCATAAAAACATTACTGTGAACACCCCTTTAAAAAAAAATATCATCAAAAAAAACAAACAAAAAAAAAACATGCTGCAGGTATTTTTACTATGCCTGATCCAACACAGTACATATTATGATATCAATTGTATTCCCAGGATGAACTTGCCCATGTCGTCTTCTTGTTAGGAATCAATGCAGTCAATGTATTATCAGTTGCAAATATCGCTCATGTTAACAAAGACATCACCTGAAGAAAGCTGTTCATTGGTGATGGTGGCCACTGTCTCATTGAAACTGTACATTTTTGTGAGCTACTGGTACAGTATGTGGCTTTTTTAGGCCCATTTCAAAACTATATAATGTACACATCAGTATATATATATATATAAACTTTTTCATAAAAGCGTAATTCTTGAGCAAGTACTTCTTCAGCCAACACAATCCCTCACATGCAGTAGGAGGGTAAATACAGTAGCCAACAGACTCATCGTCAGACCTCTTAAATATTTCATGAGTAAACCTAGAAGGTGCTTTCAAAGCTGCCACCTAGAATAAGGTTTACAGGAGCTGAGAGTAAAAGCAGTCGACTACTAACAGGCAGTAATCTTTTAAAATAAAATCTGAAATGTTGCACAATGACCTTCAAGTGCTAGAAAACCGTGATAAGGGAAGAACTATTGCTTTTCATTTTTAATGTACAGTTACTTCCATCAGCAACACGATTTTAATTGCCTACCTTGGGCAGTCCTACATTGCTATTACTTTTAACATGGCTTTATCAACAGCTTTCCTAGTGTCACACCACTCACCCCCTTGAGACTATTAAACAATTGCGGTTTCAGTGACAAGTATAGTTAGGGAACAAGGAGGTTAAATCAGCTGCCTCAGATCGTGTGATTTCAATTGAGGATCCTTTGTCCTATCAATATAATTGCCATTATGTCTGAGGTAGGGCAGAAGCTGTGTGTTTGTGATGCGAGTTGTGAATTGGTTTGCTTAGGATAGTGAAGGTGAATGCCCAGCTTACTGATTAGTCTTTTGTTAAACCTTTTATTCTGGCCCTCGTGCCGTTTGTTTGTTTTTGGGTTATTTGTTTAATAAAGTGTGCAACGGCGCTGAAACTGCAGCTTTCTCGCGTGGAGTGCAGGATGCGCCCTATAGTCTGGACGTCGCGAGTACGAGTCCAGGCTATTCCTTTGCCGACTGTGGATGGAAGCTCCCAGGGGGCGGCACACAATTGGCCAAGCACCGCCTGGGGGGAGGGAGAGTTAGGTCGGCCAGGGTGTCCTCTGCTCACCACACACCAGTGACCCCTGTGGTCTGGCCGGGCGCCTGCGGGCTTGCTTGTAAGCTGCCCAGGGCTGCGCTGTCCTCCAACGCTGTAGCTCTGGGTGGCTGCATGGTGAGTCTGCAGTGTGTAAAAAAAGCGGGAGGCTAACAGCACACGCTTCGAAGGAGAGTGTGTGTTTGTCTTCACCCTCCCGAGTCAGCGCAGGGGTGGTAGCGGTGAGCTGAGCTAAACAAAATAATAAAATGGGGAGAAAATAACAAAAAACTAAATTGTCGACTACTACATTATATATATAAAAAAAAAAAAAAAAAAAACACACCTGCAGCTTTCTGTCTGGGTCCAATTCTTGCCGGTAACCAGCCTGGGTCGTGATTAATTATATATTTTTTGACCACTGGAGATTTCTTGTGAGGTATGTCAACCTGCGTGTGCACGCAATGGTTGGCATCATCTTAATACAATACTGTGGATAGTTCAAGGTCAAAAACAAACAGTAATGTTAGGATGCCACTCATGGGGATCAATTAAGTGGCACTCATGACAGTTGTTTTTTTTCTGCATCACAGGACTTGAGCCCTGAAGGTCACTAAGGTTTAGTTTGGTGTGAGTATTAGGGGTGTTAATGTATTTGGCGTTTCAATTCCTAAGCATTTAAACTTTAGTATTAAACGTGCTTAAATGGTTTACACATTGGGAATGAAACTTACTAGAAAAGCCATCATAATAAGCCCTCCATCCCTTGTTCTAAATTACTGCAACATGCATGTGTATAAAAGTGTATGTGTACAGTATTTCATTGTTTAATGGGAAAAAATGTGACGGAACATTAAATATGACAAATTGTCCTACACTGCAAATTTACAACTATGTAAAACACCAAGATTAACACCTCTGAGGCGAACAACAGTTAAATATTTAGGGAACATTCTAAACATTTAACACATGGCTACTGTTTAAACTCCAAACTATTAACACCCTTATGCACATATACATGAACAAGTGTCTTTTGACAAAAATACTGTATGTATTTGCTAGTAGAGAGCAGCATTACAGGTGAAAGCAAAGGTTCTGTGTTGTGGCTGTTTGATAGGCGTGTTGTCGTTTTTGAGGCCAATGCTCCAGGAATATCCATGCTTCCAGTATCTACGCAACTATTTCTAACCTTAATCACAGTTTTACCCCAACCCTTTAAACCTAATCCTTTAGTTTAGCTACGGTACATGAAAATGTGATGAGGGAGCTAGTGGCATGGTTTGGTTAAAATGACATGAAATCATGCTGTAATAAGGTTGTATTAAATAGGCTCTAAAGTATTAAATAGGTTGTAAAGTAGGGCAGCACAGCCCAGCCACCGAGACTCAGTATCCATAAAACATCCATCGCTACCAGATAATATCCGGTTTACACGCATTGCATCAAAGAGGATGAAATTTAAAAGAAGTCTATTTATAAACCAAATCCCTGACTGGGATTAAGCCTATTAAAAGTAATCTACTGTACCAGTCACTTTTACAGAATTCAGGCATTTTAGCACTTTGCTTCCAGCTCATAGCCATTCACATTTCAAGGTACAGTAGCAGTGCTATAACAAATACAATTATTTTAAGACTTGAATGTAAAACGGGAGGAAATGGTAAGCATGCATGAAATATGTAAGGCCTACAGTTTACTGTTTCCTCCTCAAAACATCCACATTTGAAACCTTTCACAGTGGAGAAAAAAAATGCACGAATCAGCAGCTTGTAAAAAGCACCCAGATCCATCAGCCCATTGACCACAGCTGGTCCTGCTAAAACTCTCACCAGAGGTTCGGCAATAATGCAGTACAATTCAGAAAAAAAACAGCCCTGTGTAGGCAAATCAGTCCATACGAAAAGTGACGTTTCACACGTTGCAAAACTAGGTTAACTCTCATGCCATTTGCATGAAGGATCCTGAAGAAAAGAAGGAATCCTAAACTGGACAGAAAAAGAAAAAAAAAAATCGCCTTGGGCAAACATGATAAATGATACAACCCATTTACTAGTACTGTCATGTCAATGTGCCGAATATGGAAAGGATGGCATGCAGCAATTCATCCACAATGACAATATATCTATTTAGCCAGTGTTACTAACTGTCTACGTTGCACATCAAAATACCTAGGAGACACTATATACTGTATAGTTAGCAGTCATCTCGCCTTATAAAGCATCCGACCTTCATTGTCATCATTGCCATTCATATTTCAGACAGCTGTTAAGGATCTGCACTGCAGTTAATCATTCCTGTGCCATACAGCAGCTCCTTTAATAAAGGTAGGATAACCACAAGTGATGATGCTGTCAAATTGCAAAGACAGTTCCACAGAATAATGAATGCAAAGATAACAGTAAAATGAAATACAGCTTCCAGTGAGGAAACTGTTTACTGTACACATTCTCACACAAATCATTTGGATTATCTGACTGCAATAACATTAACAATGTGTCACTGGTTCCCGTAATAACACTGTAGAGTCCCACACAATTATTTTGTTGTTGTTTTTTTTGACCTTTACAATGATATTCACATGCATATTTTGTTTTTAATTGTCCATACCGTTGCATGTAGTTGCAGTAGATCACACAGGACTCATTCGTCTAACAAACTTACATAGGGCAGGCAGGTTTTGAGGAGGACAACGCTTTCATCCCTACAGCTAAAAACTTTTCAGCAGACTAGAATAAACAGCTTAGAATGTCAACAAGGTCTGCTTTAATGTCTGTCCTGTATTAGGTTTTGTGTAAAAGTGGTTCTAGAAGACAAATGTGCCTAATACCTAAAAAAATATAACGAGGAGAAAATAATAATAATAATAATAATAATAATAATACTAATAATAATACAGTGTACGATAACATTAGGTAACAAACTTTAAAAGGGCCCAAAAAATGACTCCTTTCTTTGATACAATATGTTAGTTGACTTTCACAGAGCAGCTACAGTACTGTCCTTTATAAAAGTTCACCATGGTATCTTTGCACTGTAGCCCCCCCCCCCACACACACATTTACCCATGGTTTACCATTGATTTCCAGGTTTCTGTTTTATCTGCTTTCCCATACCTCTCTAGACTTTACAATGATTATCTATGCTTTACCTGGCTTTCACTATGCTTTATTACACTTTTCCAAAGCTTTCAGCATCGGAAACTCTTATAAGGGGTAGACTTGTCAAACAATAAAACAGGAAAATGAAAGTGTGTTTTAAATATCTTGTCTCCTCAGAGTAATGCATGTGAGGTTCTTAAAGCTTTTAATATTGGATGTAGATATTTAGATTTCTGTTCATTTAATTTCATTCCCCTTTGAACTACTGATTATTGAGACGCAAAGTAGTCAGCTCTTAAATTTCAGTAATAACCCATGGAAAACAATGTACATTATAATGTACACAGGGTCACTAGATGATATTACGTGCATGGAAAAAAAAAAAAAAAAAAATTTACAAAGAAAGCGATTTCTATCATTTAATTGTTGTATTGGAAGATTCCATTACATGAGAGTAGATTCCATTACATGAGAGTAGGTGTTAAAACTTCATGCTGATATTGGACTCAGATCTCACCAAGATAAGCACCAACTAAGACATAGCTTATTTTACTGTAAACCCTTACATTAGTATTTTGTGTGCCCACCCTTTGCTTCCTTTACAGCTTGCAGTCGTTTTTTGTATTTTGAAACCAGTTCCTGGCATCTTTCCGGAGATATTTTTGCCCATTCTTCAACACAGTTGTGTTCTTTGATCACTTGGAGTTCTGCAATCGACTTTGGTTTCCTTTTTGCAACAGTAGCCTTCAAGTCAATCCACAACATCTTGATGGGATTCAAGTCTGGGGACTGAGATGGCCAGTCCATAACTGTAATCTTCCTTTTTTTCAGAAATTCCTTTGTAGACTTTGCAGAATGCTTCTGGTCATTATCATGCTGGAATACAAACTTCCATCCAATAAGCCTTCTAGCAAAGGGTAACAAATGTCTTGACATTTTGCAGCATTCATTGATCTTTTTACAATACAAAGGAAAAACAAGCCCATACCATCACACAACATCCACCATGTTTAATACTGGGCATGATAAACTTTTCTTTAAATTCTTCTCCTCTCTTCCTCCAAACACATTGTTGGTTTCTTTGTGAAAAAATGCTATATTTTGGATTCTTCAGACGATAACATTTGGTTGAAGAAATCATCAGGCTTCAAGTATTCAACAGAAAACTCCAAATCGCTTTCTTTTGTGTATTGTTTTTAACAAAGGTTTGCATCATGATCTTCGCCCATGGACAGTCATCTTGTTAAGGTATCATTGAATTGTTCGCTCGTTAATTTCTTGGCCATCTTCTCTCAATTCTTGTGTCAAATTTTTTAAAGTAATCCAAGGATTTTGCCGGGCTACTCAAACAATGATTTTTCCAGATTTTGCAGAAATTTTTCTTGGTCTTCCACACCTGGAGCTAGCTGCAGTAGTTCCTGTTCTCCTGTGTTTGTCAATAATAGCCCACACAGTGCTTTTCGTTTTTTGCTGTTTTTCTAGTAGTTTCTCCGTTTTCGTTTAGGTTTATCACTGCCATTTTGAGATCGTTGCTGTACTCTTTAGTTTTAACCATTTTTGTTGCTTTTTTAATCACAAATTTCAAATGTATTTTTCAGCACTTGTAGATTATGTATTTATTTATTCTATAAAATTATCAGGTGTTGGTTTTCAATCAATCATTTTCAATAATTAGCAATGAATGGGTTTCATACAAAATATGTTGATTGCCCAAATACTTTTGTCAAAGTATGAAATTCATTTTTGCATGTACTCTCCTATCGCAGTGTTGACCTTTCTGCTCCCTCCTCTCTCTAGACTATCATTTCTCCCTGCACCCCTCTCCGCTCCTCCACCTCAGGCAGACTGGCTGTACCCCCCCCCTCCGCTCCCCCTCCTCCAGAGCCCACTCCTTCTCCACCTGCTCAGTCCCCGACCACCTTCCGGCGCCTCCTCAAGATACACCTGTTTAGACAGCATCTGTAAACACCACAACTCTCAACCATACTGAACTATATGGCACCCAATTGTACCAGTACTTGCATCAGCTTGTAATTGCACAAACTGCTCCATAACTTGCCGCATTCAACTACTGCTCCTAACTAACTACTTACTGTATCTTGTATTTGATTTTACTCTTATAGGTAACCACTCTTGTTTTTTTTAATTGCTCTTATTTGAAATCATTCTCATCCATGTATCATACTTACTGCGTGTTCTTACTGGACTTTACTCATATAAGCAATTACTTACAAGAAAGAAAGAAAGAAAGAAAGAAAGAAAGAAAGAAAGAAAGAAAGAAAGAATAATGTGTTATTTTATTATAAAGCTGAATCTCTACTTTAATTTAATGTCTTTCAATAGAACAATTAGAAATGACAGAAATCACTTTCTTTGTGGTTTTTCCTCATTTTTTTAATACTTTGGTCTGCGACTGTATATCGGATTTTTTGCGGTGCCCTTTCTGAGTTTAACAGCTGGTAGAGGTACAGGGAGGTCTAGCCACTTGCCATAGGTCATGATGCAGGGCCACACTCAAACACGTCATAGCATGTTGGTACATGCTTTTTGTAGGACTGCAACTCATTTATCATACATTTTTCTAAAGTTGTACACAATTTAAACAACAAGAGAAACAACCAAAGCTTTAGCTTTGTTTGCTATGTAAAACAGGGTCAACTGCAAGTTAACAATTGGGCCAGCACAAAACCAAGAGAATAAAGACTACCTGGCTTTGTTTGTTTGCCAACTGATATTGCTACCTAAATAGGTTTACTGAAGTGCATTTAACAAGCAGCCTCCTTGGAATTGTGCTATTGCTCAATAATAGGTTTTAAATAACCAGCCATTCACTCCTAAACATACAGTATTGCTTCCTTATTCCTTGTACAATTCTACACTTTACCTTTAAAACATACTGACTGTTCCAATACTAAATATACCATTAGGATCTCCTTTTTTTAAAAGGCATTTACTTACCACCACTAAATTTTATTACCTATAAAAAAATTAAAAAAAAAAAAAAAAATACCTTTTAGACCTGCGAAGTCTTGATCTTGTGAGGAAATGAGGCATGGAAAAGTTAGAAAGAACTGTCCAAAAGCTTGAGTCAGACATGGTCCAAATTTAATTACAGCCCAGGTTTTAAGGTTAAAGGTTTAATTCAGGGGGATATTTAAATTGTGGAGTGCCACCGGCGCTCCTTGCAGAGCAATCAAAGCACAACTTGATATGTCGACACTCATCTGCAGCCAGCTGTAGCACACGGCATGTCCAGGGGGCACAGTGTCCTTAAGGTCCTGTAATTACTCAGTCAGTTCCCAGAGGATCCTGGACACATTTTCCCTTCTTTTTAGCTTGACCCAAACAACCTCTACCCCTAGGAGAGAACCGACACCAATTGCTGAACCACTTTTTATCCCTCTTCGTCCTTCTGATAATGAAATGCTCTGTGTCACTGTAACTGCCTCAGCCAAACACACTGCATATCATCTAACAGGCAGCTACCACTTTGCATCCTTTGTAGGGGGTGGAAACCGAAAGCAACAATGCATCATCACCGGCAGTTACTAAGTATGTGCATCTTACGCAAGCTGGGTCCTCCTCCTGTAAACTTTCCCTCCTTCCTTTTTTAAAAATGAAGCTGTGTCGCACTGCAATCTCAGGATTCTGATTTACAAAATAAAGCATACTCCCGACCCCTCTTCCCTAAGCGAGTAAGATAACTAGCTAAGCTCCAGGAGTCTCAGTATTTAAAACTACCTTTGACCTCCCACTCCGCCTCTTGCTCTTTGTTTATCAACCGATAAGGCAAAACAGTACCTTTGTTTATTTATTTATTTTTAAAGGTTTGAAAGCTGTTAAAGCAGCAAATAAATGATCCGTTCCAAACCCCCGTCTGCTGTTAAGCAAAACACTGCAGCAGAAACAGCCTGTGAGAGAGAAGAGCATGCAGCAACACGCTTACAATCCAGAGGGGAAGGCGATGTGTAAACAATGATCTCAGCCAGGACCTTATTCCTATTCTGTCAAAATACTCAACAATTTGCTTATTAACAACCCAGGATTTCACAGTGGGAGAGAGAGAGAGCGCAAGAGAGAGAGATGCAGATTGCTTTTACTGGCGCAATACATTGCACCCCAGGATTAGTATCATTTTGTTATAGCTAAACCAAACATTCACACTGTTGCTCTGGTGATATTGCTTGGCTTGCTTTCTTGTTTGTTTGCTTGCTTTCAACAGCTGTTTTGGAGGTTCCCAGATAATGAATAAGCTGTTTCTCTGAAACAAGCTAAGGAAGAACAAGCTACTTGACAGCCATGTTCCTGTTGTGTTCCAATCAACAGCAGGCTGCATTATCGAGTAATTTCTGGTACAGTTATGGTGGGTATACTGAACTCTACTTCTACCTTGTTACATGGCTCTAATTTGTTAGAGCCTCAAAGTGTTCAAGTCTAATTGAAGGATATTTAAGTGGCAAAATTCCCTTGCACCAAAAACTTTCTAATTGGGTCATCAGGTAATTTATTTTTCTGATTAACTTGAGTTGCTTTGGGGATGGGGGATTAACATTAAAAAAAGGTACCAACCTAGATATGAAGAATTAGTGGCTCTCAAAAAAAAAAAAAAAAAAAAAAAAAAGGTAACTTTATAGAGAATGGGGTCTATATACACAGGTGGTCTAAATACAACAGCCCTTTAAACTCTATTACCACTGGGATGCTCTTTAAGAAGATTTACACATTTTAAGATGCTGGTGTCCGCTGAAGTTTCCAAAAATAAAAATAGACCTCGGTGTGTCATTTGCTTATACAGACAACAGGCGTCAACAAACACACTGGACTGAAATGACTGGTTGAAGGTCCTGTGAATGTAATTTAATCATGTGACTGGTTTAGACACATACTGGAAGTAGATGAATATGCTTAGCCCTTTCCAATCTCAATTACCAATGAAGAGCTGCTTAAATTCCTCTTAGCAAGTCATGGTGATAACCCAAAATGAAAGGAAGATACAGCTGGGCCTGTACCCAACCCTATGCCTTAAAAAGGTTTGTTGATTGCTAGGCTACCCTGAAACTGGAAACACAGTTGTCAGTCTTGGTCACCAACACGAATCCTTGTTAGTAAAACTGATTTGATTTTATTGTTAAACATTTGAGAAGTACAGAACCACTTCCAATGGTCTTACTGTACATACACATATGTTAGTAAGATTGGTAAACAAAAAATTGTAGGCAATACACTGAATTTTTGGAATCATTATTAAATATTAATTTACAAGTTCTCAGGCAACCCCAGACCTCAATTTAAACCTAGCCTTAAAAAAATGCCAATTAACAGCTAAATCAGTAACAATGTATCTATTCAAAATATAGTACACAGCTTTCTTTAAGTCAGAGTAAGGCTATTATCTATTTTTTGGCAGAAGGATGTGCGTTCAAGCATGTTCAAAATGGGAAGTAGATTTTTTAAATGGAATACAAAGGCTCATGCTGTGCATTTAATATGAGTCTACAGAAGGCCGGTGGTTGCAGTAACAGGGACAGTACAGGACTAGGACAGCTTTCTCTCACTAGCACACACTGCAATCTTTTCAAGTTCAATTATCACTTCAGTCATTTAAAAGGGGAAAGGAAATGGCTGGAAATTCAAGTGCTAAAGGTAACATTTCCCAATCAAAACACCCTTGTGTTCATCTTAGAACACAATAAAAGACTTTTAAAACTACAGCAACCAGCACATGTGTTCCGCCATATTGACACCACCATTTTCCTGTGACATCACTGGTTGGAGCGCTCGACAAACAAAAGATGGCAAAACTCACAAGAGCACTGGAACTAAGTGACTCTGAAGAACTAGAAATCTATTGGAAAAAACTTTCTGTATGAATTTGAGCCAATCACAGAGCGCCAAATATGCCCTACTGAAACTGAAAGAAAGGATTAAGATTCCTGGGAATCTGATCCAGATAGTGAGAGATCCGAATCCTGACAGAACAGCACACAATTTCTGTTGCAGCTGCTTTAACTGCACAGTAATGCGGACTCAAAATTCTTGTACGCATTACATTATTATTACTATTATAATAATAACAACAACCCCCTTCATAGGTATTAAATACATATAACAGCTCTAACATTTTAAATTAAACGATAAGTTGTTGATGTATTAATTTTATTTATTATTATTTTTAATCCCAGGCCGCTGTCCCTCATTAAAATTAGAGCCAGGTGAACCACTTCCTGACTCACTCCTGTGGCATTCTGGGGAATGTAGTCCTGCAGCACCCTCCTGGACTACTTATTTTCTCCTCCACCCCCTAATCTGCCACAGTCTGTACAGTACAACTGTACACAGCATAAATAAAAACAGTGACTGAATCTAGAATAAAGCATGTCACTGTAGGACTTTGTTAATATTTGCATTCAGCTTTTATGGATTTATTATACCTAAATATATAAATAGACTGTTATAAGGAATGCTGGGGGATTGTGTGGGTGGGGATGATGGGGGAAGTTGTTTGCAATACTATGGCTCACATTTTAAAGTATGAGTTCTGGGAGACCATAAACATATTCATATTTTCTGTCTGACCTTTTTGCTTCCTCTACAGGGCAACTCTGCTGTGTGAAAAAAGCAAGGGTTTGTCTGTATTGCAAATGTCATGTTTACATGAAAAACATCCAACACCAACAAGACAAGGTTTTCTGCATCACAGGTATAAGGAGCATATAATAGGCCTTCCAGTTGCACAATCTGCTCTATCCATGCAGACACCTTTTTTGAGTGAAAAGTGTATGCGGCAGAGATGGATGGCTCTTTGATAGAAACAGCTTAATTTATTTGAGGTTTGCCCACTGACAATGGGAATGGGAATGTAGAGATGGGAGCCCAGCTAACCAGATTTAAGTTTTTGCAGGTATCAAGTAAAGACCCTGGTCGCCCACACCCGTGATGTAAACGTTGGCCTGTTGTGGTGTTCGCAGAGCCACTTCAAGCTGAGCCAGGAGGAGAATATGAATCTTGCTGGGAACGAGCTGACTTATTAGATATGGACTGGATGCTATAGAATTAAATACATTGCTAATAGTAATGTTGAAGGATTCTGTATTTTGTATCATTTTGAATAGGTCTGTGTAAGGTCTGAAAAAAAGAGCTCCTGGTATCAAAAGGTCAGGCCTTATAAGGCAAAGTGGTAGAAAAACAAGGCTCTGAGCTGTAATGCACTCCGAACATACTGTGATGCAACCACGCTGGAAGAAAAAGGCTCAATAGCATGTTTAAACTGAAGGTATTAATAATTCAATCGGTTTGGGTCCAGCGATTCTGCAAATCTTATGAAGCAGAACAGGCCGGCTGCAGCAAACAACAAAAGGAAACCAAGCTTGTGATTTCTATTATGCTGTGCTGATTATCAACACATTTATACCTCTGACACGCAGTTTATGCAGCACTGAAATGGAAACCCTGCAGATCTTAAATAGTTTAGCTCCCTCTGCAACAGACTTAAAATGTCAAAGAGGCTACAGCCTACACAAAGAGAGCGATCGGGAAAAAGGAAGCAACACTATAAAATGCTCTTGAAAGTAAAGTATGAACAGAATACTGTTTGTCAGATGTATAGAAAACCTGCAGCAAGATTATAACTAGGTCAGATAAAATTAGTTTTAAAATGCTGAATGGTTTGAATCATATCTTAAAACATGTAATAAAATTCTACCTTTGATTACTGTAACATAACATTGACAGGACCGATATATATAATAATCTTACAGGACCAATCTGTGAGTTCACAACCAGTAAAATACATTTTGTGCCAAAAAAAAAAAAAAAAAAATTGAGTAGAGAGAGAAGGGAATTATTGACCCAAGTCTATTGTTACCGACAGGGGGCTATAATGCCCGAGGTCAATTCTGGCCTGTGATTGGTTAAAACCTCATCATAGGAGCTAAAATAGATTGAACTATTGCCCTGACATCCTTACACTACCGGGCAATAGTCACCATCTGTCATGTGATTGGTTCACAGACCTGTCAGTCCCACCCCTTTTCAAAGGAAAGCCTTTCCGCCCTGCACTCCTCACAAGAAGAGAAAATGACTTAACACCGATTCTGTGACTTAACAGAAAATGAATTACAAAAAACATACAACAAAAGAAAGATGCTCCAAACACTAAAATGGTGATTAAAACGTCAGTGTCACTGTTTTCTAAATTTCTCAAATTTAACACGACAAAAACAAATATGACAGGCGGGACATAAATTGGATTATGCAGCAGTCAGCAAACTAAACGGAGACGGATAAAAACTCTGATTAAAAACATGTTCAGTTATTTATTTATGTTATTTATTTATCCATGTGTGCTGTATCAGCTATATTTAAACAAAATATATAAAAGTTGTATTTACTATCCAACCTTGCCTCATGTATTTTCTTGATCGATTCCAATATTAAATATGTACTGCAGACTCCGCCATAGTGGAAAATTAAATGCCCCTCGGGAAGACTATTGTTACCTCCAGGGTGTCTGCGCCTTCGGGCATTATAGCCCCTTGTTAGTAACAATAGTCTTCCCTCGGGTCAATAATTTTCCACTATAGCCCCCCTCTCCAGTCCAGGCAGACATATAGATGAACACAAAAAGTTTAAATGATTAAAACATAATTTATCTCAGGATATTTCAGACAAAAGCACTTCAGCTGTGATTAATCAAAATAAACATGACTATAGACCAATATCAGAATCCAATATCAGACTGGTATTATTTTTCTTTATGTTCGAATAGTGTTAAAGTGGCACATGAATCAAGCTATAACCCAAATAACCCAAAAAAACTTTGTCTAAACATTTGTAAACTAGACTAAGTTGTATTGTAATCTTAATGAGCTTGTCTATCTGAGAGTCTAGATAACCGGTATGACTAGACTAAAATGTGTTTTAAAAAGCCATTTCCACGAACATCCTGGCTTTATTAACATCTAGCTTAACTGAAAAATAAGACCAGGCTTTAGATCATACACCCTCTTTCCTTTAACATGTTCCTAGCTGAAAAGCAGAACGTAACTTTGAACATTTGTTTTTTAATTGAATCCCAGTTTCAAAACAACAGCTACAATATTGAAGACTTTACTTTGAGAGGATACTGTATTGCTTTGTTTGATAGTATGTTGGCAACTTAATGCATGTATGTGCCATTGTTATCTTTCAGCACTACTAAGGACATGATTTGTGTATGCCACCTGATTGAGAAACGCGTTTGGTATATGGCAATATGGGAAACAACTTGAATTTGTTATATGAAACCACGTCATCTACAACTCCAAACAATCAAGCTTTATATTGTGGACCTTCTACATAATTCCTTGGGATGTACAAATACATGCACAGTATACACAATATGAGATTCCGAAATCATCTACTGCATTTTGTAAAGCGCTTTGTGATGGATGTCCACTATGAAAGGCGCTATATAAAATAAAGATTCATTGATTTGCACTGTATATACATCATGGTATAAAAATAACGCAGAGGGTATTTTTTTCGGTAATTTATCAAAAGAAGGAAAATGTTCATTATTAAGTCATGAAGTGTTCCAAATGAAGTTTAGATTAGGAAGCATACTAAAAGGGTTAGGATAGGAATCCATTAAAATGTCTTCCTCTGTTTGGGAATATCATTATAAAAATGATTGATGGCGTACTGGGCTGGTCTTCTGGGGGGAAACCGATTTACCACAAGCTGAAGCTTCTGTAATAAGCATGTCAATGACACGGATTATCACGGAGGTCTATAAATCACAATGACGGCCTTCTTACAAAAATGTTCTTGCATAAAGAGGAGAAAAAGCACAAAACATCTACACCTTCCATCAGTCTATCATAAAGCCATGCTAAAATGGAATAAACATTACTTTACTTGTATTGAACCAAGAACTAATCGTCACCACCTGAAAATAATCATTAAAAAATCATTACAAGGATGGATAGCCACATCTGAATATTCAAATTAAGAAATGGCATGAATCAGCTGATGATGGGATGGGCTTCATTCCATTTACTGTACATCAAAACGATTTAAAAAGTAGAACCTGGGGATTGAAGGAAAGCTTTTAGGAGCAAGTTGGCAGTTACAGTAAGAATTCGGACCTCTGGTGGCCAGTCTTACTCCAAATAGTCAAATCCAGGTTAATTACTGCTCGATAATAGACCTTTGGACTAAATTCCTAGTCCATTATTATCAAGTAATGGGCTTTAAATTGGCTGTTTGATCCATTTGGAGTAGAAAAAGGACTATAAGAAGAGAATCCACTGGCCTACTAAAAGCTGTAAAACCTGTGCTGGTTTGCAATGCTGGGGGACAGGATGCCTTTCCTGTTTGTCTAACCCCACTCACATTGTTTGCTGACAACATATCACTGTATAGCTAAACAGATAAACCCCTCTTCAAAACAAAAGTGCAATATTTTAATAAGCCTGAGATCTCACAAGTGCAGTGGAAACCAAAATGTTATCCATTTACTCCAATACCGGGTCGGATACTCTTTTGTTGATTTTACCACAAGAAATGTATTTCTGCTATGGGTACTGCCAAGCCTGGTATAACTGAAAGTGAATGGCGTACCAGCACAGATGTCTTTTTGCTGTGTATACAGTACAAGGTCCGAGAGATGTCCATGACTATTTTTAATTTAGTTGAGGAAGGAAAAAAAATAAATAGATGAATAAAAAACACATCAACCTTGTACTGTGGAAAACCAAAACTTAGCATCTACCACAGACTACAGATCCATTCTCAAAATAAAGGGAAGCACAGCTGTGAAACTGCCCAGTGTTCTTCAATACCAATCATGAAACGTACTATGCAAATACAGCACACACACACACACACACACACACGTACATAAATAACATGCAAAATGCAGGCCCGCTGTACTGCTCTTTAGAACTGAAATACACAAGTTTCTAAAAAGACAGGGTGGGACTTAGAATCCTTATTAATGTTTAGACAAGAAATGTGTATACTAGTAGTGATTATTTCCCCCCTGTATATACAGAGTATAGTAGAGACTAGGTGGCATCTTGCCATACACAGCCTTAATCATCCTGCTTTCTACAGATATATTTGAAACAATGTGTGCTAAGTCTTCATAGCGTCACATATCCAGCCTAAGTATCTGAAATTCAGAGTGATAAGATTAGACATATGGCACCCAGCACATTTTCATGGACAAATGAAAAGCTTCATACGTTGGATTAGTCTTCCCGTCAGATTCTAAGAGAAGCTTTTTAAAAGAATACAGTATGCCGTTCATTTAAACAATAAAAGTATGAAGGTTTTGTTTTCCCAGTTTGCCAAAAAGCAGCTTTTGGGAGTGAGGGAGGGGATTTAATGATATTATACTGGATTTGTTTTGCGTAAATGCAGTATGTTGTGCTCAACCCAACTGTTGTGCTCAAACCAGACCTCAAGAAAGAATATTTCAGCTGCTTTTCCTTCTAAGATTTGTATCAATACAATCTTTTTAACTCATGATTTGTTGCTCAGCTTCCCCTGTGTCAAAAAAAAAATGGCAGCTTCGAAAGGCTCTTCCTTACCTCCAAAAGTGAAACGCGTGCAGCGGGCTGCAAGGGCTGCAGGGGCTTGTAGGAGTTGGGCTCAAGCTTCTTGGAGTGAGGCTGCAAGTTAAACCGAGTTTAATAAATAGATATCCTTTAGACAACACCTATAATACTGCCTGTTAATAAGAATTCGCAGGCAGGCAGAGGCGCATCATTACGCTGAAGAATTACACACGCGAATTCACAAAACCAGATTCATTTAAGAGGTAAACTCATCACATTACCTTTTACACTAGGCTTAACATAAAACCTACCATTTTATATTTATTACAAATATTTAATGTACCAGTATTTATTCAGAAAAAAACAGTGCTCAGTGGTATCTGTGTTGCCTGTGAAACAGATCATTTTAAATCACAAAGGTTAAGTCCTGATTTGAATCACCTCTGTAGAACATAATTAAACTGAATGAGGTCATGCAAATCACATCCACAGAATGAACGGCTTGAGGATCAATATTACAGCATTTCTGCGTAGTAAAGGCCTTGCAAGGATCTCTGCAGAGTTTGCACAATTCACAAACTGCTTCAAACTAGGAAATTAAGACTTGTGTGGAAGCAGGAGGGGAAAACAAATTCTCTAAAAGGTAAAACAAGATATATGAAGAAATATAAATAGAGTCACAACACTAGTTTTAAACTACATCTGAATTGCAACATAAATAAACTAGCAAGCTGCCTGTTGATTTACTATTAATTTTGTATAAATCAGCTATGTAAAACATAGTGTTACACTAAATTTAGAATCACTCTTTTGTATAGATAACAACGATGAACATAATCCGAGTAATATTGTTTTTAGCAATACAAATTAAAATGTATTTTTAAAAAAAACTCTTGATACGAATTCCATATTTTACCTGTTTTGGTTCATATGTAAACAAAACTGATGCAATCTCACACCAAAAAAACACACACACAACAACAAAAAGCATTACATAACATGTAAACATACACCGATGTAATGATTAATACAGCTCAGATTGTGTATTTTTTTATTGAAACATTAAAGTACAGTCAGTGTATACATGTGAACACAGTTAATTCTGTTATCTTGACACTATTGTAGCTGCCCTGTTTAAGGTTTTTGAAATATTTGCTTGGAACAGAAGGCCTTTTGTGAAGCTGTTGCACAGAACAAACAGATTGGCCATAGACTGTTAAGTCTTCACCATTACAATGAACTGTCAAGATAATTATGCACTGTGTTTCTGTATCCTCAGAAATAAACAAACAGAGAGCTTCTTGTTGTGAATCTGCTGCAGTATCCTGGCTTTAGACACATACACACATATATACTACGCACTGAGGCTGATGCTTGCTGCAGTGCATTTTAAATCATGTTTCCTCCACCTTGCTCTGCTACCAAGATATTCCGCGGCAACCACATTCAGAAACGCTCTCGCTAAACAACAGCATTGCCACCATATAGGAGTCAGAAAGGGAAAAACAAATCATTAGAATATTGAAAATGAGGAAAATACTCACTCCAAGGTCAGCCCTGGAATTCGCAGTCTCTCCCGCTGGGCTTTCATGGCTGCAGATTGTGAGCTCACTCTATTGTAACCATGACATATTCATTGCCAGGATCCCGGCACTGACAAAGAGCCAACATGAACTACTATAAAAGGAATGGACTAACAATCTCTCTGGGGGTGGTGGAGGCAACTTTGGGTCCTTCCAGTTCCACCTCTAGCTGTCAGATAAGAATGTCAGCTGCCTGCAGAGGCTGAAGGGAGCCCCGCTCAGCTCTGATTCGCTCAGGAAACACAGCAATGCCCAATGCACTCTGGACCCACATGCTTTATGCTTATCTAAAAATTGATATGCCACTGCATATACATGCAATTCACCTCAGACAATTGAAAAGCTCTCTTCATCACAGGGACTGGCAGCACTTGAGAGAGCAATTACAGCAATGCAAGCTTTTCCTCTTGAAATGACAGCCATTTAATGCTCTCTATTCGCACCTTCATTACAACAAAGTTGTTCTCATCTGTTTTAAGCATTTCCTATTCAAAGTTTGTGTATGCATGCATGCATAAAGCCTGCCTATGTATATTTACTGTATATTGAGAAAGTGTACACAGCTGACCACTAACCTATTTTCCACTTCATCATTAAAAACAAATCTCCAGTGATGTCCCAACAACTTTAATAATAAATACATTTTTTTGTTGTTTCAGATATGATTAAACACGTATATTTTATTTTATTTTTTAAATTTGAATTACTTTCTCAAAGAGACCAGCAATCTAAAATTAATTTACAGTAAATCCCCCCCAAAAAAGTGGCAAATTACTTTGGAGCACACAATGGGCCGCTCTCCAACAAACTCCCCCCAAAGGTAGCTACTGCCCTTGGTTACAAACAAATACTACCTAGCAAATCCTATGTATTAGGTATTGTATATGTATACGCAAATACCATCTCAATTACCATATAATTTCATATGAGTAAACATTCTACAAATCATTGATTTTTGCACAGCACAACTTCAAAGCCTATTTCATAAAATGCCATCAATGACCACAGGCATGTTAATTACATTGAGCTCCACTTTTTAAATTATTAATCCTAGATGGAGGTGCCTCATTTGCCAGTTATTGCCAACCATTATATTCTGTGTGCCTGTTAGCCACGGGGGCCTCAATCAACAATAAGAGAAGGGCCTTGGAAACAAAAAAAAACCAATTGGCAATCAGGAGGAGACAAAGAATAAAAATGGGAAGCAAGAATCCTATTTATTTCATACGTGAGAAAAGATCCATGATTCAAAAAGGAAAATTGACTGTTTGCCTTTAAAAACAAATACAAAATGTGTCTAGTTCCCATAATTTTCGTTCACAACGATGTCCCTTTCTTTAATAGGAATAGGAACTATCCATTTCCATATACATATTTTATCAGTTTTGGACTTGTTAAAATATTATATTTTATCAGTTTTGGACTTGTTAAAATATTTTACCAGTGGGTTCCCGAGTGGCGCATCTAGTAAAGGCGCTCCACGTGGAGTGCAGGATGCGCTCTATAGTCTGGACGTCGCAAGTTTGAGTCCAGACTATTCCACAGCCGACCGTGGATGGGAGCTCCCAGGGGGCGGCGCACAATTGGCCGAGAGTCGCCCGGGGGAAGGGAGGGTTAGGTCGGCCAGGTTGTCCTCGGCTCACCGCGCACCAGCGACCCCTGTAGTCTGGCCGGGCGCCTCTGGGCTGCCTGTAAGCTGCCCGAGAGCTGCGTTGTCCTCCAACGCTGTAGCTCTTGGGTGACTGCATGGTGAGTTCGTCTTCGCCCTCCCGAGTCAGCGCAGGGGTGGTAGCGGTGAGCCGAGATTATTAAATAATTGGCCATTCTAAATTGGGAGAAAATAATAAGGGCTGCAGGGGTGACTTACAATTGTTGCAAGATATCACATTATATTTACATACAATTACATTATTTTTTACACATTATTTTTACATACCATTACCCATTTATACAGTTGGGTTTTCACTGGAGCAATCTAGGTAAAGTACCTTGCTCAAGGGTACAGCAGCAGTGTTCCCCACCTGGGATTGAATCCACGACCCTCCGGTCAAGAGTCCAGAGCCCTAACCACTACTCCACACTGCTGCCCACAATTGACTCAGGACTACCTTGGGCAGCATACCTTAAACTTAGGTTTAAAAAATAACTGAATACAAATAGATATATACATACTGTACATACATATGTATATTTTACAGTCTGCGTATTTAAATACCAAAGAATACAAAAACACAATTACTAATGTAACTTAAATTTTAAAATGTCAAAAAAATACAGCTTCTCCTTAACAAGCACATTTATTACAATACCTGTTGTACGAGATACTTTAGGAGTCCTTTGCAAAAACAAATCCCAACAATTAGGATTGTCAGGCTAATATCCTTGAACCCTTTAGGTTTGGTCCTTTATATCGAGTCACAGTATTTTCTCCAGTACTATTATACATTATGCACAAAACATTTCATTCTAACCTGGCTTGACCATGTCTTGTCCCAAGCTGCCAGATAAACAAATATTGGATTTAATTATTTCATGATCGGGATCAGCTTTGTTACCAAACAGAACTTTGTCTGGTGGGACTCACAAAATATTTGGAAAACAGAACAGAATTTCTAAATCTCAAAATCAAAAGTTAGAACTGATTGCAGTCAAGGACTATGAAATACATTTTATAAAACAAAAGAGAAAGAATTATTGAATTAAATCAAATCATATGGCACAGCCATAGCTTTACAGTAGTCTCCGGCTGAGAGAACCCCCCTTGGGAAGCAAGCAATGTGTTCTCTTAGCCGAAGTGTTCTTTAAGACGGAGTTGACCACCAGACACAATATGAATCAATAAATAAATACATATTTATTACTTGTCATGACACACGTGCATCAACATATGAAATTAATAGAATAACTAACGTTACTAAAACTGTCAAACTAAATGAACACAGCACCCCTACACATGTTAAAAATGCAGCAGCAGCTCTAAATTAAATTATCAATGCCTGTACAGGAGCAATATTCAAGACATGCACAAAATTATTGAACAGAATGGTGAAGCAACTCACCAGAATGGAAAACACCAAATTTCTCGACGACTTGTGTCCGATTCAAGTTTTTTTCAGGAGCTCGAACAATTTCTAACTTTGTGTATCAAGAGAAAAAGCAGCGCTTTTCACCGTTTGTTTACATGCCATTTTGTAGCGATGAGGTGCACTCGCGGAAATCAGAATACAAAATGAGCCAATGATATGACGGCAGTCCTGGAAAGATTGAATAAACCAATCAGTGTGCCTCAAGACACTCTCGCGATGACAAGTCACATTTGAAAAGATTGAATAAACCATTTGAATTTAAGTTTGATGAAGAGTTATCAGGTTAATATCAGTACTGTATCAGTTGTGAACGAATTGCTAGCGGTGCCAAAAAGGTGTTCTTTTAAGTGAAGTTCCTGTTCCTTTAGGCGGAGCATTTACAATGGGGACAAATCAGTTTCACCACAAGGGTGTTCTCTTAGGCGAAGTGTTCTCTTAGGAGGTGTTCCTATACACCAACTATGACTATAGTTTGGATTTAAGCCACGGCCAGTTAATTCCGTCAATTAAGACCAAATGTCACACAAAACATAATATACTGAAATGCAAGACAATTTTCCAAAATGTATATTATTCATGTGAAGAGAATGTAGAGCGTGTTTTTATTATTATAAAATGGAGAAAAACATTCTGTTTTGAAATCAAGGCTTAACCATTGCCCAGCTGTGGGCCCTGGGAGGATACAAATCTCTTTACCTCCTAATACCTCAGGACAGCAAGCAGAACAATTGAATTAAACCATGACTCACCTGCGAGCAAGATGTGGCATCTCCGCTTGGGGAACCAGGGTAATTATATTAGAACACAAAAAGTGTGTGACAAGGAATTCATTACCTTTGATGCATTCCATCACCAGGCACAAATGGTGCTGGGTTTCTCAGAAACGCACTCAACACACACAGCAAATGGCTTTATTGCTCTATCCTGAATTGAATTTCTAAAAAGTTTAATGATAAAAAATATTATATTTAATAAAGCAGAAAGAATAACGTTGTCACTTTCAAAATTGATCATTTTCTCTAGAGTTATTATACAACTGATGCTCCTAAATATTTAAATGCTTACCTGAAAAACAGTAAACGCTAAATTATCAACCTTTTCAAGACATTCTATTTTAACCATCACTGAATCATCAAAACACAATAAAAACATAAATAAATGTAAAAACAACAGACATGTGAAATGTCTCCTTGTACAGAGTGATCTTTAGCAGAAATATTTTCAATCTTTGATGTAGTGGTGCCTCATTCGTTGAAGAAATTTTAAAGAAATCGTGCATCTCTATGCGTTCACTCATTTACCAGAAGCAAACTAAACCGGCTGCCAGGTTCCTAACTGCAATGTAACAAGTAGTGCATCAATAAGGCAAACATTTGCTGTATTTTTAATTGATAACAAATATGCATGTTTACACTACTGTTTCAGAATTGGGAATTTTAACAGGAGACTGCATATTACACAGTAATGGGTGCATTTCACAGAAATCGTGATATTTGTGAAAAACCTACAGCCTTAGATCAGACGTATCCTGTTTAGATGATTTCTACCATTCAAATCAAATGTGTCTCCTATGTCTTGTGATTAAAGTAACTCTCATAATTTCTAGCAACCAGAAATAATACAACATCATAGTGTGAGCAATTTTCTAACCAAGATTTACTAAATTAATATATTTGATTTAAATAGACAGACATATGCAGCACAGTATAGATGGCACAACAGAAATCTGAAGGCTCTGCATCAACATTAGTATTCCCTTGCTGTGATTCCAACTGAATGCACATAACACATGTAGCCAGCAAGAACACTTTAAAGAACTTTATAAAGAAAAGTTCAAACAAAACAAAAAACAAAATGAATTCTAAATCTAATTGGAAATAAAGGAAATGTAAACACAGAGGTATTCAAAACTAACTGGCATGGAAAGGACAAATCACAGGGGATGATTCATAAACCGTGGACCAAAAGGTGAAAGGTCACTGCACTTAATTCAGACACCACCCTGTCCCAGGAGATCTTACAATGCTATAAAAGAAATGATAAACCGCAGGCTGAAAGACTGTAAAACAATGCAAAGGAAAGCCAATATTGTATATGTATAAAAATAAAAAGAGATGAATTACTTAAACACACAGCGAAAACAATAGTTTCAATTTCCATTGCAGAAAATGTCCATACAAAATAACATCATTTAAATGTTCTGCATTAAGTCCCAGTATTTCACGTACTATACAGTTACACAGGTACAAAATTGTATGGTGAAACATCTAGGTCACACTTTATTTCAAGGCCTTTTTTAGTTTATTAACTATTAACAAACATTGTTAATTTTTAGCTAAGGTTTAGGGTTAATAAAAACCTGATTTAATTTGCTGAACATTACTACAGTAACAATATAAACCGATTTTGAAGCATAAGATCGACTGGGTATTGATCATGCATAGGGCTCTGGTGTTTGACTGATCATCCATAGGGCTCTGGTGTTTGCAGTTTTAGCTGGCCTATTACATATTATTAACTTACTAACAGTTAACAGAAAATACATGTTTATTAGCTGTTTGTTAACAGTTAATAAACAAAAAAAACATCCCTTAAAATAAAGCGTGACCAACATCTGTGACAAAACAGTACAGGCACAGAAGACATCAGCACTACAAGTACCAGAACACTGCATTGACTTTTATACCCAACATGTATGAGATGATACGAACCAGAGAGCCACCAAAGTGGGGTTTTCACTGGACTGTCTGTAATTCAATGATGACAATCGGAATCATTCACTTTGAAAGTTGTTTTCTTCACAATCGGTTAACAACAAACAGAAGGATTTATAGACGGTTTCTCAGATTATCACCAAATACTGTTATCTATTTAAAATATCCATTTTTTATTATTATTATTACATAGAAAAAAAAGAACTAGTCCGGTACAGTATGGTGTTTTTATTTATTTATTTTTTTATTATATATATATATATATATATATATATATATATATATATATATATATATATATATATATATATATATTTTTTTTAAGGGGATTAATAATGGAAATGAAATGAAGCTATAAACTGGGTTGATTTCTTGGTTTTGCCCATGGTCAAAGCGGAGAAAATAAATGTACAGTACAATAGTTCACCAAAGGAAGAGGACACAGCAAAACAGTTTTTCAGCTTGAGCTTGGTCAAGAAATATGAATTTGCTTTACTGCTGTAATGCCACAGTTTGCTGCCTGCACCTGCATTTGTGGGTAATGATGCATATGGAGTTTTAGAACCATTTTATTTTTATTAAACACAGTTTACATGCAGTATTGTGTATTTTAGACTAACATTATAAAGTACATACATTCTGATACTGACACAAAACAAAAGTACCGGTATGTGTGTAAATTGCTGCCAACAACATTGGATGATACATTTCTTACACTATTAGTATACATTTCTATATATTATTATGATACACGTATTATACAAAACAGGAGGGCCATGACTACAACGACCAGGACACAATTGATTTATTTGATCCTTATCTGTGTTGTTTTTAATGTTGTTTACATCATGAGGGAACTACTTATGTCACTGAGTAACCGAGTCCCCTACAATTCTTTAAGCCAATGAGAAACCTTGCGTTGCTCTTTTGTAAATACAAAATCATGTAGCAAATACAGCAGGCCATGAAAAACAACACAGAAATAAACCACACTGAGTTACAACAACTACAGTGACAGACAGTTCTTAGTTACACAATTTCACATTGAGATGATTTTTATTTTGTATACAGTACATACAATCCAGTATTACTGTCCTTTGATACTAAAGGCTCTAGGTTATACCCCCACTGCAAATAATAATTACACAGCTTTACTTCTCCACATGAATTTCTAGGGCAGAGTGTACAAGATATCCTGTCCTTTGTTTATGCTGATAATCAGGCTTTTGATTTTCCCATTGTTGCCAGGTCGGTAATTTTTTCAAAACCCACTACTTCAGTCACTTAGCAAAAATAGAGGGATTCTTACACGAAAAGTTACTATACTGGCACAAAATAAAGGCTATTACTCACCGTAAACGTCTGGAAGCAGATTTAGGAAACAGAAACTGTTGTCCAGACAGCATAACCACACAAACCTTTAGAGGAGATTAATTCCACATAATTTAATAGACACAGTTTAGTGTTATATGTTATTGTTTCCTGGTGGCAGTATAAACAAACCTCTTTGAACCCATACCAAGCTAATTTCCCATGGGTCAAAAAGTGGAAATTGTATACATAATTCTTTCCTATAGCACTACTCGGCATTTAACCCCCACAGAGTTCTGTGAAATTTCCTCCATCTATGCAGCTAAACCTTGAGGTATCATCATAACAGATCTCAAAAGCAACAAAATACAGTAAAGAGCCATGAGATGATGCTATTACATTGCCATAGCAACTCTGGCATCAAAGGTCTTGGACTTCAAAGACTTGCAATTTCAAAAGGTAGATTTTCGTGTAAACCAGAGATTAAATTCTCTCACAATATTTTCTCATAAACCCGGTCCTGGAGGGTCATGTATAGTTTATTATTATTAAAATAGCGTGCTGAATAAATGTTTAATTTGTTCATTGAAGTAATGTAGGGTGTGGGTTTGAACAACAACTGGGAGGAGCAAGGCTCTGGCTGGGCAACCCTTTCATAAAACCAATGACAGACAGAGAAGGGAAAGCAACCAGCCATGAAGCGAAAACAAACTCAACGGTACGAAACGCTGTCAGGCAATCTGTTAAAGCATCCAGCCAAAAAGCTTTTCTGAAAAGGCATGAAATAGAGAAAAGATTGCTGGTTTGCCTGTGACTGAGGAATGCTTCATAGCTGGAGTTCACAGACCTTTCTATCTTGTATGCTTTTTTTTTTTTTTAAAAAAAGGGACAGAGTATACTGTAGCAGCGACCAAAGTTGCGTTCTGAAGAAAGAGGCAATGCAGACTGCAAACTACACTACAGTCTTTAACATCAATGAATTAAACCTGCAAAACCTAGCACCCCATAATTACTACAAAATGGTTCAAGCATCTGCCCTGTAAACATATTCTAGCCTGTTTAACTACAGTATTGCAGTGATAAAATGCTATACAGATGTCACATGCTGTGCAATGCAGTAAATATACATTTTATCATCATTACTAGGAATTTCCTTTTTGGAGAAAAAAAACACCATACTGAGCTGAAAACTAAAATGTTTTTAATTTAAAAAGGGTAAAACATTTACCAGTAGGGTTTTATCTATAATGTTGCACAACATTTATTCCTCTAATATTAAATTTACAAAAGATATTGTAGGGAAACCGAGCAGAAGGTTTTTTTTGTTTTGTTTTAAAAACAAATGATGTAACATTTTATCTCTCTCGAAAGTACATCAGTTTAAAACTAAGCTGCAGATTAAAAAAATAATAATAATAAAAAGATGAATATCCCCAGTTTTTATATTCCAGTTAAGGCAGACTCTAATCTAGGTAACGGAAGGAAGACCAATGTTATCAGTACTATATAAGAAAATACACAGGATATCCTGTTTATAAGCCACATTCACGGTCAATTGTACTACAGCCAGACACACAGTCTAACTCAGGCATCCCACACCCAAGCATTGTTTCATTTCTGTTTGCAAAAGGCCTTGGCACAAGTCATGCCCCCTCGATGAAGTGTCTGGTTGCTCACCTTGACTTTAAACACCCTTGACACGGTACATATAACTACCACATGGTGGATGGCTACACAACATTCAGATAGAATGCTAACCCTTAATAAAAAATAAAAAAAATAAAAATAAATAAAAAAATTAAAAAACTATTTAAAATTAAAAAAAGCCTGATTTGCTGTTTTCTAATCTCATTAAAAACCTTATTATTGGGCTACACTACCTCGCTCCAGGTGATTTCTGTTGCATAAAAACTTCATATATATAAATAAATAAATAAAAAGACAACAAGCAGGTCAAAACCACAAATTCAACACAGAGAGAAGTCACTTTGCAACCCTGCTCTCTGCTGGGAACAAAATGACCATCTCCTGGCTGACAGAGATGCTGCACCCACAGCAATATAAATGCATGACAACATTATACTCACTATAAAACATAGATTTGACAATCAGGAGACCAATTTAGTTTCAATTGTGCCATTATTTTGCTTTAATATATTCGATTTCTTTTAAATAGTAGTAATTGTTATTAGTACAATAATTATTCCGGATTACATTTCTCAGAATTTAATATCCACCTCCTACCGCTTTCAGAATCATGACTTGCTCTAAATTAGATTAAACCTGCCACCTATGCTAATTAGGGTACGCAATGGAGTATACAGTTAAGTGTCTCATAAGGGGTCTTTGGTAAATTAGACGATTGCTAGTGTATCTGCCAAGATACTCAAAGAACAAGCAGGATGTGAGCATGAAGCCCCTTATATGGAAAGTTCTGATCTTAACCCTTTGTCGGTTATACTGTACACAGGTCTGAGACACACACAGAAGCAACCCATTACAAACAGTTCACCAACCCATTCATACAAAAAACAAGGCACTGCTGGTTAACCTTACCTTTAAACATTCAATGGAATAAATCATGCATACCTATCACTATTCATGAGCAGTGTTTGAACTTGCATATGCTGGGTTTTAATGTAATGCAGCGCAATGTACAGTATCAATGTGCCTGCAAGATGACGTTTATACATAAACGGGTAAAATAATCTTTTTAAACAATGTCTTTAAAAGAAATCACATACGTTTCTAAAATGACTTTCATAGATACTCTAAAACATTCACACTCAAAGTTAACCTTGGAAGTAAATCCGGCAAAAGCAGATGACTTCATGTGAGCACCAATGTTTTAGGTCAAGTACCTCACTGGGTCAAGCAGCAGACACACACCGCTTTCCCAATTGGTTTTAAAGTGTTTTAAAAAATAAATAAATAAAATAAAATAAAACCTGCCATTTTAAATTACCGTAGCTGCCTGACCTCAACTGCAGATTCATTGATTTCCTTTCAAAAGCACCATCAACCATTTAATTAAAAATATTGTAATTCAGAGGGAAGGAAGGGTCATACCCTCAAACATCCTGACTGTTTGGCTAATGGCCTCACAATACATCAAGTTACATCATGTACACTGTCCATCACAGAGGCAGGAAAGATGATCGTAGCCAACTCGCTGTTAAACGTATCACATTCCATATTCCATATCACAGTGTGATGCTAGAAGGATTTATTTATTTTTTCCACAGGAATCATCAACACTCGACACGCAGGGAGAAAAAGTAAATCAAGCCAGAGACATCTTGACTGGTTTCAGGTTAGGTGAGCAACACGAATCAGCTTACTGGTAATTTCAAACTTTGAATGAACTACATTAGTATGAACCACTGACGTGTCAAAAAACAAGCACAGGTGTCAAATAATTAGGAACAGGTTGTACAAAAGGGGCTCTTGCTGTTTGTAAGATAGATACAGTTGAGAGGGTCTTATGAGACAGCCCCTGCTGATTAGACATACCGTAGTGTACTGTATGGTACTGTACATTTCGACAACTTGGTTGCAGATAGGACTGGTACATTCATTGTTCCAGAAAATACATAAAAGTAGTATTTGTATTTATTTATTTTTAGGCTTGTTTTTTTCTGTCAAATGTATTCCACACGTGCGTGTCCAATTCTTCCAGCGATTCTCCCTCGACATGAAGTTACATTTGCGTGATAATTACATCAAGAAAATAACATTTAATTATTGCATGTGAGCCGCACGCATTCAGTTTCAAATTACTTGCTGTAGAAGAACTGCATAGCATGCGTTTTCAAATGATCAAAGTACTCTGGTGCCTGTGGTTTTTGAAACATATCGCTGAACTCACTGATGAAGGGTTAGGAATCAAAAGAATAGAGGTAGTGTGAGCGAACATAGCAAGAGACGAGCACCTCTAACAAGGCAAAGCAGCCCTTCATGTACACCAGCCAATTAATGGTACAGCCAGATGCATCACACTGACAGCTGGAAATGATCATTATGAAGAAAGATGATTTTGTTTAATTTTTTATGTAATGTGGACAAAACATAGTGCTTTTAAAATTATAGGTATACTAAACTGACTGCCACTTTTAAATCAATATATATAGCTGCATTTTACAGCTAAAGCTTGTAATTATCCAAGGCATTTAACTGTAGATCAAATCTGAAATTTCTGAGAGATACATAAACTATCCAACATCCCTTAATGCTTTATAATTAGCTACGGTAGCCACCAGCTGTACATTTCCAAACTTTAAATTATAAAAATAAATTAAAACATGGTTTTCATTATTTAGGGATTGTAAATGTATACTTTTTGTGCTGGTAACAAATTCTGTCACATACTTTTTTTTTTAACCCTGGATTGTAGCTGTCTAAGTAAACAAGCTTCTAGAAATCCACTGAACAAGCAGATCAAATGTTTACAGTATCAAACAGAATCACTAAACAATGTGCCCCCACCTTTTAAAGACCCATCCTTTGTCATTTGCAAACCATCCCTTCGGTAGCCAGACATTACATATTCCACCATTTCAGCCAGTGGTTCCTTCTATGCCATATGAAATTCAAAGAAAAACCAAAAGCTGGGTACTTGAGGCAGGGGAAGAGACAGAAAACAGTTTACTTACAAACTCCCTCTTCTTGGAAGGCTCAGTTCTTTCTGTAAAATGAAGAAAAAAAAAATCACTGATATTGTTCTCAGAACAAAGACAAAAGAATAAATAGAATATTATGATAGTCTCTTTGTTTTTCTATGAACCTCCCCAAGTCTCTGAACAACCTTACTGACTTGTTAAATGAAGAACGTGAATCTGACCACTCAAATCAAGAGGTCGCGCAGACGTTCTTAATGGTATGTTTTCATCTTTTGCTGTGCTCATCAAGAATACTTTTTTTCCTGCAAACATGTAAAGCAATTACTTAAAGTATTCAATTTGTGGACGGATTAAAAAACATGGAAAATAGCCGATCAATTACAGATCTATCAAAATACCACTACGTCTTACACTGTGTACAGATGTGCTCTTGTGCATAGAATATAGGATGAGCAGCCAGACCCACCCAACTTCGATTTATACAATAAGAGACACCCTACACACAATGTATTAACTTACCAAAGAAGCTAACGTTACTCTTTTGCTGCTACTCTTCCAGAAAAACAAACAAAATGATGTATTTGACGAGTGGCACAGTTCTAGATAAGAGAAGCATTAATTTAAAAGTCACTTTCCACAAAGTATTGAATACGATTATGTGTCTCTCAAGGACAAGGTCGGCTGCTATTCTTCACAGTACACAGATTACAAAAACAGAGACGTTAAACCAATATTTAATTGACAAGCGTCCTAAATTCTGCTAGATTAGCTTGTTATCTGCTTTTTTCACAGCACATCAACTGTACAGGTCAGCAAGGGTGCGGGTCGTGCAGCAAGCCTGACCCGACGAGTTGCGGGGTTCACGAAATCCTGCACTGATTGTTCCCACAGGAGACTCCACAATGTGCCAGCCCAAGTCTTCAGTGTCAGTGATCTGAACCCTGGCCCCAGAGGGGCACAGGGTTAACGTCTAACCCCGTCTGGTCACGTCTCAGCTCGCAGTAGTGCTTGATACAGCCATTCCCTGCTCTCAAATAATTGCTTGTCAGTTAAGGCTTTGGAATAGCAGAGGTATTGTTGCTGGGCTGAAACAGGAAATTTATATTTATGACAGTCTGGTATTTCATAATTGGATGGTTAGACACCAGGCTTTCTTGGGTAGTCGTTAGCATTCTGTATTAATAAATAAATAAATAAATAAATAAATAAATAAATAAAAACAGCAACACCCAACACATCTTCCATCGGAATCACAACTTCATAGAGTCTAGAGATCCCAAGACTCTTGTCACCTGTCCTTAATGTGTTAAAGTTCTAGCCGACCCACTTCTGAAACCTGAGGCCAGTCCTCCAGGGACAAGCCATTACATTACAGCAGAACCAAAGAAAAAGGACCGCACAGCCTAAACAGTGGGAAAAATATATAGATCACTAGAATTCTTGCATCTATTAACACCAAATTGCAGTAAACTCCTAGTATTGATCCCCAGGAACCTTTCACATAGGGGAAAGCCCCAGGGGCCTTTAGCTTGTTACTGTGTCTAATTCAAAAGAATCAATAAGAGCTAAAAAGGTTTATTAGCAACTAAAGTGACAATTATCATTGGGCTTTGGGGATTTCACGCTGCTGACTTCAAACTGAAAATGCAAGGCCATTCGATTGCGAGGGCACTTTTAAAGGGGTTATCTGCAGCACAGAATAAAATGGGCAAAGAAAAAAAAAAGATAAGCGCTGGTACTATACAATGAAAGCAGTCAAATATATGAGGTCGTGATTGAGGGCTCTTTCTGAAAAAGAGCGAGGAGACGGAACACAAAGTAATACACAATAGAAAATTCTCTCGGATAGTCTAACCACACATGCATTACAATGTGGAGCACAGATAAAACCACAATACGGAAAAAAATATTACTATACTGCAAAAAAGGATGATTTAAGCTGTAACAAAGATTCAGCCATTACCTTTAGATAATGGCAGTGGGATAGTTAAGCCAATGACACTTAACATACCCAATAATGTTTTTTGCTTAATGAGAAGGTTCTTCTAAATCGCTTATTGATATTCTAATAAACTACATACAGAGGCTGCAATGTGACTAAAATAGAGCAGTGACTGCCAGCAGCAGGTCCCGTCACCCATGTGTATCCACAGAGATGAACGATTCCTATTGTTCAGAGGCTGAGACCAAGTCATTTTGCAAGTTATTTATAATCTGTTTAATGAGAAGTGCTCTACTGCAAGACTTCCAACCCAAGAACAGTATGACCTTTCTGCCTGGGAACCAGGGACCAGATCTCAGTGTGCTGTAAGATTAAAAACAGTTTCCCATATGTGATAAAAATTAAACACAGGAGACTCATTAAAAAAGTTACTTACCAGTACTTAAGGGTAGTCACTATTGCACTGACTAATAAATTTCAGAAAGAGTTTTGGTTTTATGACCCGTTACAGATATCTTTGCTGTTTGCACTGCGGTGAACCTACTGTAATGCAGGGATTCGCGTATCTGCAGGATGACTACAGAGCTTTGGTGGTCAATGTTTTTACCAGGCGGATGTAGTGGCTGCTTCAGTAGGTCTCGGCTGAACTTGGATAGAAACAAGGAGTGATTTTGATGGTATATTACCTATAGGCCTATATTTTCTAGTGATGCAACTGGACAGGGTTTTCAAACATCCTGCCTCTGCAAGAGACCAGCTGTTCTGTTTGGTGTTTTTAATAATGTAGTGATGTCTGTGAACACATGGTATGTAAAATGTAAAAGGATCCAACATTTTAGGCTTTCTAGTCATACAGCGACAGCTCTATTCAGAACCTGATTGGTTGAGAAAAAACCATGAGGTTTTTTGTTCAAACTGTTGTACCAATAAAGTTCCACAGTGTATGTAGACCACTCTGACAGTCCATTTTAATCTGGAGACAATCTTCCTGAATAAGATTCTATGCAGTCTGCAGTCCCTATAGAAACAGAGGGATTTGTATTTGTATTTTGAGACACAATGTAAAAAATGGCTTCTCAACCCCAACAATTCCTATGCTATGTCTGTATTAATTCAATACAATAATAACATTACACTATATATACAAAAGGTGCTATATAAAATGAATGCGTTGCTGCTGTTGAAGGGAATGCCACAATTATGTCTATTATAATACAACAGGTATATAGAGAAAAAAACATCAAAATGTCTACATTTAAGTACAATAACCTGTAGTAACTGCATTTTGCCAGTAGAGGGTAGTAGATGACATTTGTGTTCCTGAATACAGGGAAGCAAGTAAAAGTATACAGTGATACTACTGGTGGCAATTACAGGACACAATTCATAGCATTTGCTCTTGTGCAAAAATGAGCACAATAATTCTTATAATACATATTGTTAAAAAAAATACAAATAAATTTAAATTTACATGTTTTTTTTTTCTTTTTTGCACAAGATGAAAAGCATATGCCAACATTATTTATGATCAGTGGTCACCACATTATCTATGATCATTTCGTGACTCCTCCATGAATCCCTTGAGCTGATTTGGCTTCACAGCAGCTACTGTAGTGCATTGACCGGGCTGGCATAAACCACCAGTTGGACGATTTAAATTCTGATTCCTCCTCACACAACTTCACCCCCCACCTTTAGCCTCAGAAAAAATAGAGTACTGTTTAAATTCAAGTAGAAACCTCATTGCCCCCGAGTACAGAAAGGGTCATACCTCATGAGGAGGCTGCAGAAGACAACAAGAGCCTGGAAGATGGACTACAGTGTGGATTATCAATCACGTGGCCAAGCTGTGTATGGCGGTGGCTGAAGATAATGCCGCGATCATTTCAATGTGCCGTTATCTCCAGGTTTAAAACACATTCACGTCAGAGAAGATCTCATTAAACTATGTAGTGTGAAGAACAAGTTGTACATGTATACAAGCCATATTCCTTTCCAGCACAATGGAATAAGCCTAACCTTGTTCTAATTGAAGTTTATCCATACACCCGCAGTATGCAATATCCATCCGGTGAACTTTTTCACCCGCAGTATGCAATATCCATCTGGTGAACTTTATTATCAGCAGGTCATAAATAATAATGATTTTTTTTTTTTTCCCCAGATACAACACAACAACAACTTATAGAAAATACATTATCTGCCTGCATTCCAGGTCAGCAGATGGCAATCACAAAGAACACTATTCAAAAAATAATTTGTAATATAATTGCTTGTACCATGAACAGACAAATTGAAACGGTACTGTATGCACATTCCGTAGACTCACCGTATAGTCAGATGTTAGATACATATTTATATGAGAGAAATCATCCCATTTCACAGACTTGCTTTATCTATACTCAAAAGGAATGAAGAAACCTAATAAGTCCCCTTGTTTCTTACAATTTTTTTTCATAAAAAGCAATTACAAATTCAATTACTGCATACAGTACATAGCAGCCCTCCGTAAAAACAATATAAAAATGAAGTTACATAAAACAAAATGCAATGACTGTGTGTGTAGAGGCACATGAACAGTATGGTTTCTGAATGACTTGCCACAATGGCAGAGGGAACAAATAAGCAGTTGTGCAGGGGTTATATTTGCTGCATGGAAGGAATAGAAGGCCGCACCCTTTACCAAAAACAGTACGATAGACATATTTATAAGGACGCTTGATAAACAGCACCATGTGTTTTATGTAATCCTTGAAATATGCTATATTCTTGGACTAACTTTCCATTTAAGTTTTATTTTAACCTTTATAGACAGTAAAAGCTTAATGACTAAAAGCAAGAGACTAAAGAAACAAATGTGTTTGTCAAATGTAATCTGATGGAACTGTCACACCTGTGTCAATCTGAGAATCGCTGAAGCTTATTTTATCTTCCCCTTTAAATCTCGCTTAGTTTAGTGCAAGTTTTCGTTTAAGCTGGAAGTTTAAGAGTAAACAGCTGTTTCTTCAGCAACCTCTGGAGTCAAATGTTCTGCTTGAATGTACAGTACATCATCTTATCTCTCCCATTCTGTTAGAAAAGCTTTACTACATCATGTCCAGTTGTTACGGCAACTCTCAACCATTCGGGATGCTTGCAGGCACTGCATGACTGGTACAATGAACACAGTGAGCCCGGAGACAAACCAAGCAAAGCAGTGGCAAACTCTCACTCATGAAGATGAGTGCCTCAGTACAGCGTATCAATAATTCAGTTTGATTTATCTTGCTTCAAGTCTTAAAGAGGCACTACTGCATACACTTTTTCAGTAAAAGTCAGACTAATTCTCACAAAAAAAAGTCAGAACTTGGCACCTTTCCTTGTTTTCTCATAACTGTCTAGGGAAAAGAAAAGACTACTAATCTTGTCTATAAAAAAGACTGCCAAATCAGCCAATTACATGATATGCCTGTGTCTGACGACTCAGTTCTTCAGACAATAAGATGACATGACTGGAATCTGAACTGAGAAATAGCAGTTATTTTGTTGAATATTGGTGGGAATTCCATGAAAACATCATTTGTTACACTGGATAAGTCATCAATATCAGACTTTTTGATGATTACAATTAAAAAAACTTGTCATTAGTCAGGTATCAATGATTTAACAGCAACAATATGTACCATTTTTATAGACTCTGCATGAATGTGATTGGATATTTAATGGAAGTCATAAAACATGTACAGCAGTGTAGCAGGGCTGAGGTCATGCACATAAGGAGGGGGCTTTTGTGATTGTTTACTGTAAATAAGAGTGTAGTGATTGTATAAATAACAGGATTGGTAATGGGAGAATCAGAATCTCTGTATGTAGCAGCCTGTCTGCTGTGTTTAGGTGCAGGATCGAGCAGCGTGTGTGTGTGTGTACATGTGTGTGTGTATGTACGTGTGTGTGTGTGTGTGTGTGTGTGTGTGTGTATGTACGTGTGTGTGTGTGTGTGTGTGTGTGTGTACGTGTGTGTATGTACGTGTGTGTGTGTGTGTACGTGTGTGTGTGTGTACGTGTGTGTGTTAACCAGCTGCAAGCTCCTTAAGAAGCAGGTAGGCGTGGTGCAGCAGAACGTCAGGAATAAAAGGGTCCTGATTATACAGATCACGGCTTAAGCAGATTATACAGCCAGAGGGGCAGAGCGCTGCTGCTGCCGAAGCATCGGTCCGCCTGCGCGGCTGATCAACTAGGTTCAGAAAACAAACTGACCACCTCGAACGGCGATCGTGTGTATTTTCCGAGGTCGGGAGGTGGCTGGGGGTTTGTCCTGGGAGAAGGAAGCTGCAACGAACTAACGATTGACTCTGTGTATATCCAAGGTTGCAGTTGGGTGAACTGCTCGAGGGACAGGGAGTTAGTTTCGGGGTAGTAGATCCCACCCAGTACAGCAGACAGGTGTGGAAGCGGGACCTCCATGTTAGTGGAGTAGCGCGAGCCGTCTTCACCGCACCTTGTGTTTGATGCACTGCGGCCGGGCCGTATGTCCCACGTGAGCTATCATTGCTGGTAGCATCACGTGGGGTTCCTGTATGTTCGTCAGTACTATATGTAAATAAACCTGCACACCTGCAGGGAGTGTCAATCCCAACCTTTCAGTCTCAGTCTCCTGTCAATCAAGCAGCAAACATGCATCCACGTCATCATTTCAAGTAATCGTTCAGCCACTTGTAGCGAGTCCTCTGTTACAAGTAGCAATATTGCAGAGAAGCAATGGTAACTGCAATATAATAATTGTTCAGTTCTACATTTTAAAAGTTCATTTACCTATAGCCAAGTACTGTAGCATTGTATATTTTAACTGATTAAGATGCTGTCCAGTTTCAGTGCCATGTGTGTGAAAACATTAAGTAGAGTAAAACTCACTTGGTCAGAAGTACAGCGAGGATTAAAAAATAGATATTGCATGTTTAAAAAAAACAGTGCAGTCAAAACAAGTTTACATTGAAGACAGGCACTTAATAAAGAAACAAAATGACAGGATGCCAACCAGATCAAGTGAAATTAAGACACTTAAGATCTCATACTGTGTGAAATGACAGTTTGAGGACATCTCAGATGCTGTACTGTACATCAAACCACTGTTTAAATTTGCAATTTTACCCCATATTAAAAACCACTGATTAAAGTAGAAAGTTATTTCACTAGCCTTTGTGGAGAACAGTACAGTGCTGCATAACAGTTGAAGTTGCACAAAACATTCAGGAACCTTTGACTTTCCAGGTAGATTTAAGAGCATTTTGTGCCTTGGGGAGGGTGGTATTAGTTTTGATTTTTATATATACTATACTGGGAACAAGCCTTGTTGAGAGAGTTTTGGCTGGGGCATTGGGATCAATACAACACCTGAACCTCTTAACAAGTACACTGGGATTTCGACTGTCCACAGAACAGACAGGACCTAGACTGGATCCCCCTCCCCCAAAAGGATTGCTCTGCTTACATACCTCCCGCTAACAAGACCCCCAATGAGGAGCGAAGGGCTGCTGGTGGATGTTTTGTCCAGGTTATAACCCCAAGGCACAATAAGGAAATAATGAGGCACTTAAATTGTTCAGAAAAAAAAGCATTTGAAATGCTTGACTTCATTTATACAATAATGCCGAGAGTCAAGTATACTTGACTTTGAAAATTTGTACCTGTCAATTTTTTTAAAGCAAAAAAATAATCTTCAAAATCAACATTTAAACAATGAATAAAAAAAATGAACACCCATGACCATTCTATTTTAGTATTGTTAACATCAGGGTTTTTGGGGGGGGGGTTTGTTAAATCTCACAGCACTCTACCTTTTTTGGAGCGATATGAAAACAGCAAGAAAAACAGTTAATTCAAAACATAATGTAACAAACAGACGCACGAGTGTGATTATGGACGGAGTGGCTGTTCTCTTAATGGGTACGAGGCAGTCATGCAGTACACTATAAGCAGAACTGGATGTCATTACATCTGGAATCACTTTAAATTCCTTACTCAACTACAGATTATAAATATGATTTAAAAAGGTCCTCCAAGGGAAAAGCAACAAAATAAAGCTGCTCAGGGTTCCTTTACAAAGTAGATGGGACCCTGGCTTTTCACCTCATCCATAGAGAGACTGCAGCTCTGCCATCATCACTATGCCCTAACAGACTACTGTACTGAGGCACCTGATGAATGATGCATGTTCTGGGTATTCCTGGCAGGATTTAAACTTGCAACCTTATGGTATGAACTCAACTGTCAACAACTTGCTACCCTGCACAAGAGTTGATGACCAAGCACCTCTGTTTCTAGTTATAATCCATGATATACTTACCTAGTGGCCGAAGCACAAGGGACAGCTATAGAGCACATTAAGAACATTATTGTGTACTATAAAATCAAACACAAACCCATTCTGTTGGTTGTTTATCAACAAGACAGGCATGGTTATTAAAGTATTCTCATTATAAAGTCAAATTTTATTAAAACCCTTGACATAGCAAAACTGTTACACAAGACACAACAAATTAAAGTGCCTTTTTTAAAAAGAGAAAGAGCATGAGAGACGTTTTAAGAGCCATCATATTCAGTAACCGTTTCATTTTTATTCAGCCCTGGGCAGCACTAACTTAATGAATAATTTATCGTGGGCTCTGTCTCTCTTCTGAATGATCTCTATCAGCAAGCCATCTCTTCTGTACACATTGCACTCTGTGTTGCAAGTCTATGCTCAGTAAAGAACAGATAGCCATAAGGGAAAAGGATAAGAAATGTATAGATACAAAAAAAATGACAACTGTTGATAGAAAATAGGAGGTGAAAACTATGGTGACACAAAGGTGTACATAATAAACGCATCTTCTATATCATATGCTACTTGGGTTTTGTGGTCTTCAGTAAAATCACAAGGGGAGTTGGTAGCTGCCTTTCCATGTGAAAAGGCTTGTCTCTAGCATTATAAAACCTCACAAATGAAATACATTAGCTGTGTTACGCTCACTCAAAAACATCTAGCCATATAAAAAAAGCTTATAAAATGTTTAGTATACTAATATAATATCAATGTAATACGCTGAAGAAACCCTGGCAGAGCCACAGCAGTACCTGCAACACAATAGATTTGAAACTAAAATCCCCAGGAGCATAATGGTAGGGGAATGGCATGTCTTCACTTATATAGGCTGTACACGAAAAAGATATGTCAAAATATCTGCATCTTCGATCATATAATACAGCTGTGTACCAAACAATGAAGTTCCGATACCCCAGAAAGTCATTTGTCCTCAATATGGCAGCAACATCAGGTCATAGGTCAATGTCATTGGGCATACAGTGTTTATATAACCCTGCAAATATGACGTCCCTACCTCAGACTGTATGAGGCACTGTGTTGCAGTGTCAGCTATAAAATCACAGCCACAAATGGGTTTATTTCTCTTATAAAAGACATCTGCAATCAAACTTCCAGAGAATAACAGAAAGCCTTGGTCTATCAAGTAAAAACCAATATCTCAAACCACTTGACCACAGTATGGTAGCCATCTTAGGTCAGAGGTCAAAGTGAAGGGTATCGTTCGATTTTGCCTGTGCAGTTTCCTTAAGACTGAAAATATGAAGACGTCAGCATTTCAAATGGGAGCAGTTCAAGCAGCTGCGGCAGATTGACAACTATACACAAGCTCACTTAATGGGGATGCTTAAAAGTACTGCCACTCGGTGTGCTTGAACATTTGCACAGTGAATGATCAATGCCCGACTTGCTGTTTATGGAGTTTGAAGGCTTTGAAAAGAAGGGCAAGGATTAAAATAAAAGAGTCCCGAACCCCCGCTAAGCGTTCCTCATACCATTCCAGCCATGGACACCTGATGCTTTTCCAATCTGATTCCCTGTGGTTTGCCATCAATAGGGATTTCATATACAGTTACATTTATCTGTGTCATTTCTGTACCCACAACCCCATCTACTGTAGTCTAGTGACCAAATGCCTGCAACCCCTGAACACAGAATGCAATTCCTGGTGATGTACTTCACGTTATAAAAAGACTTTATACTGTAGCTCTCACTGCTTTACCACAACATGTTCTAGACTTACCTGGCAATACAATATTATGACAGCTCTCAGAGATGTAAATGTCATCATTATTTTTTGTTCGTACATCATTCTATGACAGATGTTAAGCTTCTGGAACTCTTGAATGCCGAATTAATTTCAAAAGGAATATTTATTAATATTTAGTAGCATGTACAAAGTGCAGTGGTTTTATTTTAAAATTTAAAGTTTCTTTTTTTGTACAACAAAAAGGTAGTTTAGTCTTTTTGGAAGTTTATGTTACTCGGCCCTGCACAGCATTTTCAATCACCAGCCTGTTTTTAGTTTTTCTTTTCAGATTTTTTGAAAAGTTGTAATTCTGCTGTCCATGTTAAATTCAACCAGTCATGGATGAAAACCTTTTATTTGTGCAGCTGATACTGAATTTAATAAATTTTAAAAAAAAGTACACTTCTAGAAACTTTTGACTAGTAGTCTTTCTTAATGTCCTCAAACGTCGAATAGGAGGCACCAATAAGAAGTCTCCTTGGTTAGAAGTCCTGTAACAGAAGGGAATGTGACAGAAACAACACAGTTCAGGGCCGCAGATGAGTCAAATCGGAGGGAAGCTCTGAAGCCAATTAGATTTACAATGTTAAACATCTTGATCATGCAAATCAGTGTAATGTGGATCAACACAAACAAACAGACAGCACTGCAGCTCTAAGATGACAGACACACACACAGCAGTATTGATCTTTGTATTTTCTATAGAGAGAAAGGTGATCTCTGTGGTAAACCAGACCATTAGTGTGGAGACGTTTCTGTGATTCAATGTGCAGTTTAACATTTCACCTGATGAAAGGTTACTGCCTGTGACATAAATATCAATGGGCCACTTACTGAATCCCAAGGTGATTAATCCATATTTGTACTCCTACAATGGATTCCTTGGCAGAGGCTTCTCTTCTACTGTGTAAACAGTGAGGCTTTACCAATTCTAACAATAGGACCAGGTGGTGCTATTTGATTTCCAGGCAGGTCGTTTATCCTGCTTGAACAGGAGAGGTGGGGGGGGAAAAAACAAAAAAAAAGCAAAAGCAAAATATGAGAAATAACATATTTATAGATGTAGGAAAAAAGGATCTTTAAAAGGAGTAAGGAGGAGCAAGAAAGGTACTGTGATAGCTGTGCTTGGGTGCTGGTTTGTTTTGATTAGTTTGGAGTTCTGTGTGTAGTGTTTTGTTCAAATAATTATTTTGTTCCTGTGTTTTGTTTTGCATTTATTAAAAGTACGCAGGAAGCGCTCCACTACAGTTTCTATGTCTGGGTTGCTATTTCTGCTGCTGGCCAGCCTTGACCGCCAGTCACGTAAAAATAAATTTAACAAAAATAAATAAATAAATAAATTAAAAAAAAGGTAGTCATATACAGTGGTTTGCAGAAGTATTCACCCCCTACCAATAGTCACATTTTGTTGAATTACAAATAATGTATGCACAGTTTTTCAAATTAACTTTTTTATTCAAAGCTGTAGTGGTTAAACTGAGCACTGTTATATGAGGAGGATGTTAAATGTCAGCAAAACTTGCAAAGAAAATGTACAAAATTAAATTTAATGGTTGCATAAGTATTCAACCCCTTAAGTCAGTACTTGGTAGAAGAACCTTTTGCAGCAATTACTGCTATGAGTCTTTTTGGATAGGTCTCTACTAGCTTTGCACAGTTGGATGGTGACATTTTTGCCCATTCTTCACGGGAAAATTGCTCCAGTTCTGATGAGTTTGTTGGGGATCGTTGATGGACTGCAATCTTCAAGTCTCACCATAAATTTTATTGGATTCAAGTCAGGACTTTGACTGGGCCACTCAAGAACATTCATTCTCTTCCTGTTCAACCACTCCAGTGTGGCTTTGGCTTTGTGCTTAGGGTCATTGTCCTGCTGAAATGTGAATTTCCTCCCCAGAGTCTTGGCTGTACAGAGCCTGTACTTTGCACCATCCATTCTCCCCTCTATCCTGACAAGCTTCCCAGTCCCTGCTGAAGAGAAGCAACCCCATAACATGATGCTGACACCACCATGCTTGACAGTTGGGATGGTGTTGACTGGGTGATGTGCAGTGTTGGGCTTGAACCAGACGTAACGCTTGGAATTTAGACTGAAAAGTTCAATTTTTGTCTCGTCTGACCACAAAACCTTTCTCCACATGTCTGCAGTATCATCTACATGCTTTTTCGCAAACTCCATACGTGCTTTAAGATGAGGCTTTTGAGTAATGGCTTCTTTCTTGCCACTCGTCCATACAGGCCAGCTTTGTGTAGGGACCGGCTTATTGTTGATGTGTGAACACTGACTCCCGTCTCAGACGTGTAGTGTGGGTGGTATGATGCAACTTCCACTTCTTAATGATGGACTTCACTGTGCTGAGAGGGATAATTAGCGCCTTTGAAATGTTCTTGTACACTTCTGCAAACCACTGTGTATATATATATATATATATATTATATATATAATATATATAATATATATATAATATATATATAATATATATATATATATATATATATATATATATATATATATATATATATATATATATATATATATTATATATATATATATATAATATATATATATATATATAATCTCGCTTACTATTTGAAGTTGTTTGCTATTGTTCCGAATGGTTTATCTGTAAATCTGCCTTTGAGATTGTGTGAAGTATCCAAAGTGCCAGGATTGAAAAGCCTTCCTTATTCCAAAGGTTACATCACACAATTTCAATGGAATGAGGAAGTCTGTTCAGTCGCAGCACTTAGGATACTACAGACAAGCTCAAAGCCGGGTAAAGGCAGGAAAATGATAATCACATTGATGCAACAGAACCACTCCTAATGACTGCAGACACCTTGAATAGAAAAGGTAGATGTAAATCAGCAATGGAAACAAAATCTGAAGTAAATGCTCTTTAAGAATGCAAAGCAAATAGAGATGCAGGGGCTACCACAAAAAAGAAAAGAGAATGATAAAGTGTCAGAATTCTGAATGGAGAGTGGCAAAAGAAAAGCTTGGACCTGTGAATTACAAAAGGTGATACCAATTTACAGTACAACAAAAGATTCACTGAATCGGTATACTTGTGAGCAAGATTTTTCTTCAATGAATGTACTAATTTTATTTTATTTTTATTTTTTTTTGCACTGATAAAACATTTATGGTCATGGAGTAAGAGACTAATATTGTACGTTAAGCCTGCTTTTTACTGATGTGCAAACTTCAGTTAAGGGTTCTACACACTTACCAAAAGTAACAGCTGTCACAAGAGAGTCGTATCTTGCCCGGCTATTTCACAGTGTTATTAGAATTCATAACCGCAGGTTTGCCCTCAAGGCTGTTGAGTCACATCATCCGTCACCAGTCCACAGAGCATTTCAAATCGAACGATAAGGGCCTCCGTCTCCATGTTTCGATTCGCAGACCATCACCCTCCAATTTGGCTTTCAGCCACAGCACATTAACACTTTGGAATGGATTCAACTGTACTTAAGGATGAAAAAAGGAAATGCCCCCTGACTCTTCTCATTTGTTCCAGGTTTGCATTTTAAGTGCCATTGCTGCCAGATGTCCTGAAACAGCTCCAATCACCATCCCATTTACAACTGCTCCATTAGCTGGTACAGTGGCTGAACACACTCGCCTGTGTACTTAGTGTCTTCTCCCTCTGCATCAGGGGGTTAGTTTGAACCTGAGCTGTGAGCCAGCAAGCTTAGGCTCAAGAGGAGTTACATGTCTAGCATGTCTAGCACCTCTAGCCACTAGGTAACAAGGCTTAAGTGCACCACAGAAACATGAATCACAATGCCGTACAAACAGTTTGATGGTATTTTCATTATGAACAGTAACAATACAATAGTCTTGACACTAGTTACTAAAAACTAGAAGGGTGTTTGCCGAACATGAAATTCTGCTCAAACCTATGAATAGTGAGAGGGTGGGAGTTTTCAGTGCTTTGGGAAATGCTTTGTTGTAGCAACCTTCAATTGTGAGCATTTCATCTTCCCATCATTATGAAGGTGAATACACATTATTAAACCAATCTAACAAGGCTTTCACAAGGATATATTTAAGTCAACAGCTTTCATAGAAACGCATTTACACACAAACAATCATACAGTCTGCAATATACCAATAATAAGAATCAATTGTACTTTTTTTTTTTTTTTTCTACAGTACATATTCCACCACCGAGTGTTTGATAATGATGATCATGAGCGATCAGAGGGCATTATTACTGATGCTCACAGAACACCCACTACTGCACGTCTCCTCTTTCTACACTAATAACACTTTAGAAATAACAGCAAGAAATATCTAGCAGTTGGGTCAAAGTGCTGCAGGTAGAAATATACTGTAACCCAGATAAATGCATTTTATTACTACAGCATGAACATAACTTCCTCCTCCTCCTCTATTTTGAAACTGTGCACACATGCATATAAAGAAATTCTACTTTGACAGCAGATTAAAAATGATTTCTAATGAAACGAGAGAGGCTGGTAAACACCAAACCCTTCCCCCCCCTCACCTTCAATTGTACATGTTCCTAATTAAATTGCAAGCATGATTAGGAATATAAGCCAATTCCAATTAGTTTTTTTTTTTTACTAGTTTAATATGAATCCAAATACAATAATTTAACTGTCACCAATATTATAAATCCAATAGTGAATCTCAGGAAAATTATATTAAACTGAATTATACCACTTACTTCATAAAGCTATTGACTTATTTTTAACTAACCACTTTAGTAAGAATTCATGCTGTTTTAATGTGCTCACATTAATTCTACTCTTGGATGGTAGGGCGTCTCCAGATTCACACCTAGACTGTAAACTGTTTGGTCAATATGAAATAATGTCTTTAAAAATCATAACACAAATGTCCTTACACCTGTCCTTCTCTGAGGTAAGAGTGCCTATCACACATGTTACCTTAAAAGGGGGAAGGAGAATTACATTTAGTTTTTTACATCTGGTCAGGGATAAAGAACCTTTATCCTGTAACAACACTAAGTTCTGTTGCAGCAGGTAGGGCCTATCAGGAACTGACTTGATGACCCTGGTTTCCAGGCAGGTGTCTGCGGCACATACAGACATCTCGCACACAACCTGGATACCTGCCAAAGCCATGTTCCCATGGCAGGAGAAACAATTTATTTATATCGACACTGCTGTTAAGTGTTTGAGGTTACTGCATTTCAAATGTATCGCTGTACCATTCAAATCTTAATTTCCAATGCCTGTGCATCCAGTATGTGCCATACATAAAAAGGTGGTGGCTATAAGGAAAAAATGTCACATGTTTACGGATTCACTGGGTGGGATATCCTCTGACAGGATGCTTAATGTCTTTGGGGAGTCTCTATGTGGGATCAAGAGGTTTCCTTACAGGACACACAGTATATCTGGACAGCAGTGTCTCTGACAGGCAGGGTAAATGAGCCTCACTAGTCCAAGTGAAAATAAAATCTGGAAAACAGAACCATCTACAGCAAAGTGATGAGGGACTTGGGAGAAAGCTGTGCTAATGAGAGTCAGGTTTGTTTATTAAAATGTTACCAAATGTATTCCTTTCTCTTCTTATGACACCAATGTTGGGTACTGAGCTGTACTAAAGAGCATAATACAAAGAAGTTAAAGGTTGAGGGAGAGGGGTTTTCTGAAATAAATAACAGATCATCTGCCTAAAACGTCAATAACAACAGTACGGGCTCTTCAGCTCTATAGAAGAAGAAAGAGCCACAGCTTCCTTTGCAGTATGCAGCTGTTTAATACAACACAGTAAAGAATGAATGATCAAAGACATCCACTCCTGTTCCCTTCTCCCTTCGTCTACCACACATCTGGTTAGAGGAGACGCACCTTTTATTGTCTCCTCCGGCTCCCTCTAGCTTTTTTTTTTTTTTTATGCGAGATCAAATTCATCTTTATATAAAAGCGCACTGTAAAACCGCTTCGCGATAATGTTATTAAAACATTTAAAGGGGGCTTATTTTGAAGTGACACATTTTCAGGAGAGAAATAAAACAAATGTAAATATAAATATCTATTTTTTTTAAAAAATAGCAAGAAACAACTGCAGATAGGAGCACTTTGAGACTTTTGATTTAAAAGCTGCAGCACTAGAAGTTTTAAACTGCAGGAGAGCGAGTTTTGAAATCCTGAATAAAGTCGGAATTGTCCCATGCTGCTTTACCAACAGAAATACCCCAAACCAAACTCTCAAAGAGTATGCAGGAAGTAAGCTTTCGGTTTTCCGAAATGTTTATGAACTTCACGTAAACATTGAAATGCTGGTGACAAAGCCTCTCTGTTCTAGCTCCCCTTCCCATTGTATTCATTTGCATTGAATGAAAGGACAATGATAAAAATAACATTGCGTTGGAAACACAAAATGTCACAGCAGTTGGTGTTTATTTGGTTTTGCATTTTTTGGATTATATAAAAAAAAACAAGGTTTGAACAGGGTGCTCGTTGCATTAAAAAGTTCTCTTCATTCATGAAATGTTTAAGTTTCATCAAGCCAATTTTATAAAATCGGTCGTACCCATGAAGCACTTGGAGTGTTGAGTATTTTGTTATACTAAAAAATAAATCCCTTTTACTACAACATTTACACATGTCAGGGGATCAGGGGAGACAAGCTGGCGATTTGCACTTGTCTTGATCCCAAATCATATCATGAACCTGTGACAGCACAGCAGGCTCTACCAGCACTGGAAATCCAGACAATGGTATTATTTGTATAGCAATCAGCTTCATGAACTGGCTAGCTGTTGGGACACAATTCTAACACGGTATGTGACTGTTCCTGTAAATTCCAAATACAAAAGACTGGAAAGCAGGCAGATTTACAGTTAGCACAAGCCAAAAACAGACATAATTAGCTGTTTGTTTAATAGAACCCTAACAGTTTGCTGACATCTGATAAATATATCTAATAAATGATATGCAGTGCTAATTATTGGTTTATAGAAGACAAAAACAAAAAAACCACCACCACTGGCACCTCAAACATAGGATTCCGAAGTTTTATCTCGTACAAAAAGAAAAATACAGATTTTAAACAATGCGATCATGTAAACCTGCCTGAGGTTATTTTCATCCAATGTCTATTTTTATTAAGTTGTTACACAAACTGGTAAGTAGCTCCATAGGAACAAGTTAATTGGTTTATTAAAAAAGGCAGTGGGGGTTTGATAAATCTCCAAAAGACCAACTAGTCTACATAATAGATACTTTCATATGCTACGAACAGACCTCTCTCAGCTATCAAAGGCTGGTAACAATATTTTAATTGTAGAGCTCATTTCCCAATTAATGAAAAAAACATTAGCTGAAAATACAATTATTAGATTTGTACCTAATTCCAAGATGGATTTTTTTTCAATACTGTTTATCACGGCAGTGGTTTTCCATTTACTGTAATATATCCATCACATTATTATTTCTAATATTCAACAACATGGGGAACTCCCTTTCTCTGTGAAGTCCAATGTGTAAGGTTTCACTTGATCCATTCCCGCAATCTTATCAATTCAATGTCATAAACAGAGTAGCTGAACACAGTCGTTGGCTTCCAGCCACCATGTAGGAATGTTGCAGGCGATTTGCATTGGGACAGTCAGCAGTGATTGGTTTACAGGGACTTCACCGTGGTTTCCATTCACAAATTTGAAACATTACAACCCCCCACTCAAATTAAATCCTAAAGCTAAACAAGTTTAAACATTCACTTCAGTTACTACATTTTTGAACGGGTATTAGAGGGGCACAATTGAGAGTACATTCAGCCAGCATCGATAACTATGCCAAAAGGAACATAAACTTTAAGTGCTGCAGGTCTTCACTGACCTCCCCTCATACAGAAAAGGACATTTCATTAACACTGACTGCAATGTAAATAATGTAAGCACAGTGCAACTCAGATAGGAGTAATAGCAAGGGACAAGTTAAGTATTACTCAAACACAATCCAAGAGACAGATACTGTGAAGGCAGGGGTAGGAATGCATCTGAGGAATTGAGTCTTGAAAGGCTACACTGGGGCAGTACAGACAAAGATTTTATTGAAACTCTTGCATGTTCAGTATAGAACATACAGGGGGAATATATTACTTATGCATATGGACACCCCTTACGGAATGAAAATATATTGAGAAACAGAATGTATATTAATATATATTTCAATATATTGAAGATAATAAAATGTATTATAGAATATATGCCAATATTTTTTTTCATTATATTGTACAATATACAAAATCACACTCTAATATTATTTATTTTTACTTGTGAATACTTTTAAAAGTAGTTAAAAAAATTCAAGAATATTGAAAACCTTAAGACTAAAATGACAATATACAGTATATCAATATATTTACAATATATTTTCCTTCCATAAGAGACTGTACTAAAAGTAACCAGTGCAGACCCATAAACTAAACATTCTGAAAGTTGATAATGAAATGAAAGCCGATTACATAGTAGACAATATCTAAACACTCCGACATAAACAAACATGCTTATAACAATCTGGTATAGGACCAGAATAACAGCCCCCAAAAACCCTTACACATCCCTATTTCACTGTAGTACTGTGTCAATGAAATGGTTAAAATGTAAGTAAGGACACTTACACTATGCACACCCACACACTGAATTCCTATAAACATCCAAGTACTCAAACACAATTTAAAAGTCCCAACAGAACTGCAGCACCACACACCCAAGGCAACACTGTGTTAATATGAAAACAACAAGGCCAAAAAAACAAAACAAACAAAAAAAGCTCTGTTTCCTACCTGTAGCCCTCGCCGTCTCAGAATGCTCGACTCATCCATGATAGTGTTTGGGTCCTCTCATTCCTCCCCACAACAGTATAGCCACGCTGCACTGCCTCAGATCTCACCAAGCTAAATCTGATCTTAGCAGCTGCTCAGCACTGACATCACAGCTTATCTGATTGGAGGGTGAAAGTCAGCTGACTCTCCCCTGGTTATTCACTCCAGTAACTACAGGACATTGTTGGCGCTTGCAGTTCTGTTTAACACAGCTGCATGTGGGCTCTCGCCACATTTACCTGCTATAAAACACACTTGAGCCAGGGTGACCATTAAGCAAAGGAAATCCTGCGAGTAATGTGTGGCTCTGAAAAACAATGTAACCGGCATCCTGCCTGACTCTGCGTTTGCAGTAATAAGCAGCTTGTTTTAAAAGAAAGGGGGCTAGCTTGAAGGTCAAACAGCCCAAGTAAATCAGCAGTGACACCTTCAGTGTAGATAGCAGCTGGTTCTGACAAAGAAACAAACAAACAAAAAAAAACCCCACAGGACGCAGCTGGTCAGCCAACCAGCAAAGCCTGGCACCAGTGTTTTCCGAGGACATGTGAAAACAAGGGTCCAAGTAAGGCGAACAAGAGCTGCTGTGGTTCCGACAGCCAACAGACTCTCCCGTCAGTGCTGGCATTTACCTCTGAAACCCGATTCATTTACACAAATATATCTCTGGTGTCAAATTTCAAGCATCGGCATTTGCAATTTTTTATTCTTCTTCCAAACCATTTCTCAGTTGCTAGTTATTCCAAAACCTCACCAGGGTACATAATCAGCCCTTACACGCTCAATGTGAGCCCTCACTGCTGCTCGACTATCCAATCTAAATCATTAGCATTTAGAAAAATAAGTTGTGTGATTTCCATCATGCAATTTCCACCCAGCAATTTCACAGTCTGTTTCAGCTTCTGTTTTCTTTGCTCTCTCTTCCCATCTTATTTCTATTCAATGTGGCCACGGTGTGAATATTAAGTGGCCCCCCTGACTTGCACTGTCTTTCCAACAGAGGACAAATTATTTTGGACAATAAAAGCATAACGAGAGAGACACACAGACAGCAAGAGCTGTAAAATATAGGTCAAAGTTGTGTGTGTGTGTCCCCTCTGTAATGTTTATCTGGACAGATGACTCATTTACATGGAGCATCCACACACAAGAAATATTTCCCTTCTCGACTTCAGAGTGTGCTGATGCACAATCAAAGGGCTTGTATAAAAAGATTAATTTGAAACTGTATACCTTTGCAATTAGATATGACCACTGACTGCTAGGACATCCCCTTCTCTTTATATAGGCAGATGTCATGAAAAAATGCTGCACTGGCAATTATTTTGTATTAAATCTGTCTTAGCTAATAATAATAAAAATAAATACACATTAGACTGTATAATGATGCCCTCCAATTACTACAAGCTTAAAGTACCATTAAGGGATTAATACATTTTGAAAACTTAATTCAGGCTAAATGAAGAGAGAAAAAAGCAAAAAAACAAACACTCCATTTTTAGAATCTTTGAACATAAACACTTTACTGTACAGTCTTTCTTTGTGAGTCACTTCTGGATAATAGATCATTTCATTTCTAATAATTCACTTACTGATCCTTTTGCCTACAACACTTTCTTTTTTCACCCCCACCTCCCCCCCCCCAATCAATCAATAAAATTGAAATTTCTGCCTATCATAGTGCTTAAAGCATTACATTGGAAAATACGCACACATGCACATAGTACAATGAACAATACTTTATTTGTATGTACTCTGGAATCACACATGGGAGCCACAGTTAAAGCTTTCAAAAAACATACCCATTCATTCTGTATACACACACACACACACACACACACACACACACACACGACACATCTTTGGTACAGCTCATGGTAAACCTCAGCAGAGCTGCTGCTGAGCTGCAGTATGGCCCTGTGTTGTAAGTTCATGGATTACCATTCAGAAAACAATGTGACCCATAAGGGTGCGAGTCGGAATTCCGATTCAACTCCAGGGATGCACAGAATTTCTGGATCTCATTTACTCCCAGTGGGTGGGTTGGCTTTTCTGTGTGATGGCTCGAGTGGGTGCCTTACATTAAGGAAGAAGAAAATAAATAAATAAATAAATAAATAAATAAATAAATAAAGGAAAGGCACTTTGCACTGAAGTGTGTGCCAAGAAAGCTGACTGAACAAGTGCAGCTATTCAATGCAGCAGGAGTTACCACTAAAGATGGCGTACAAAGAACCTAAAACTGGGATATGGGAGGGGACATACCTGGGACAGAAAATATATAGTCTTAAAGACTGAAAAGATATACATTTGAATCACTTAAAATATAGGATACCTGTCTCTCACAGGACAGATAATATTTGGGTTAGGGTTTTCTATTAGCTCCGGGTCACAGACCCAAGGTAACAGGGTAGAAGATGGCCGCAAGTCGACGGCCTTGCACACTGCAAGTGAGCGTCTTGACGAAGGAGTGGTTATCAAGCTTTATACCTCATCTCGCACACATGAGAATCTGTAACGGCACTGCATCACACAACACTGCAGGTTACACAGCTCATTGACACTGTTGTTGCAGGTGTTTTCTTTTTTTGTCCAAACCTGGTTATTGTGCACAAAGGCTTTGTGATGAAGTAAGCGCCACAGTTTAGCAGCAGTGAACATGCTGAAGACACACAGAAACTTGAGGAAGACATTTAAAAAAAAAAATTGAAAACTGGGTTTCAAAGCAAACGATGGAGGGAAGCTCCGTCATACTCTGGATTAGCGAATCACTAATAGTTTATCACACAACACTGTCACAGCCTGTGTGTTCATGAAATATTGAAATTCAACAAATATAGGAGACACTCGCCACACAGCTGAGTAGTTTGTCAAGAGTCTGACATTTCAACTACAAATGCTACATCAGCGAGTGACATTTTTCATTTACCAGCCTGGTTTTATATATGTACAAGTGCAGTGGCTATGATATATTTCATGATGATCACCTCAAGATTTATTTATATCATATGTTTTCAAGGAAATATGATCTTGTCCCCAATGCTTTAAGCATTTGTGGAATTAAAGGAGCCATGTTTTTATTTTTCATTATATTAACTTTAATTCAAGCCAAAACATATACATATACATGCATTCCGATTCCCTAAAAAAGGATTAATGAAATCCTTTCCAGTGTTCACTTACTTATTTACTGTATTTTAGATTCCATCTATCAAAACAACAACTCTGAACTCATCAAAACAGAATTTCAAGGTTTACCAGATATAGCTAATCTAGTATGAAATGCACAGGATTTGTAAACAGCCAGGAGTGAAAAACATGACTACAAAATGAATTGTTAAATAATGATAACAAATGACCTTGAAAAAAGAAAAAAAAAATCAATGAGGCTACTTTGATTTTGTCTTTCATCCATACAAAAGATGTTTTCTTTGTATAATATTTACCTAATATAGTGCAGAAAACCACAGTTATCCTTTATGGATGTTGCTTGCAATAAAAATGAAGGTGAATTCTCAGACAGTCACAATGCCCTGGATCAGGATTATGACAATCTTATCTCCAAATCTACCGTGAAAAAAAGTATTGATTTCCTGTCAAACTTTATCATGGTGAGGAGAGATGCACATACAATTTGAAGGAGCAGTACATGCCTGGGGGCATAAGATATAAAGGACAGGCTGTGAAAATGTTCGAGAACAATAATAACCTAGCTTTAGGGATTAGTTAAATGCTTCCTCAGTAAGGGACCAAGTGTAGCTCAGCCATGCAGACCGAAATAACAGCCGAGTGCAGAAATGTGCAGTCTAAATATATTGAGGTATCTTGTGGATGATCTTCATAGCAACACGCACCCCAGTTATAAGTCTGCTAGAGCTCATATACACATCAAACCCTGGGTGAGTTTAGTGAGACTCCATCTATGTGAAGGCAGAGGGAAATTTACAGTACAGTAGTGGTCAGCCCTACAAATGCTTATCTACCTCCTCCTGTCACAAATCTAATAGGATTAGGATGTCTGCAGCTGATAGCAGGGGGGTGGGGGAGGGGGGGGGGGTTCAAGGGAAGGTGTTAAAGCATCTGTATGTCCACAGTTTAATTTCATATTCTAAATGCAGTAGTAAAAATAAATCCTGGTTATGGTGCGATATTGGGAGACATATAGAACAGCAACTGAGTCCCAGAACTACATACTGGTAAGAAAAACACAATTCAAATCCATAGAATTTCAGCTAATGTTAGTGCTGCAACAAAACTAATACAATAATAATAATAAAAACACCATTTCCAATTTGAAAAAGTGATTAAAAGGGAAAGGGGCATTTTTCCTAGCTTGCGTAATGCCACCTTTTTTGTATTTAGCTTGGAGGGCACTGGGACATCAGATATGCTCTCCAACTGCCAATGTCCTCTGCCAGGCAATGCGTTTTTCAAAATGATAAACATGGCAAAATGTTCGCCAAAAAACATTAACAGAAGCAAGGCCAAAATAAATTACTAGTCACTCATGCGAAGCTTGTGATATAAAAGAAAGAATAAAAACTGACTGGGAACAAAGCTGTTGGCCCCCAAAGACTTCCCTCGTAGTAACAGTGACAATCAGGAATGGGAAAGAGTCGGCCCTTCAAGGAATCTTTGGAGTGCAGGAAAGCGGGGGATGCAGATCTCAAGAAAAAGAAGTGGAAATATCAAGGGCCTGCCAATATATTGTGTTGTCTTTTTTAACCTTAAGCAGTTTACTGTAAAACACACAGAACCTCGTTTTAAAGAATTGATTCAACTTATCATACAGTACATGACCATACTTGTGTAGGTATTTCTAATGCTCCAAGGGTACTTCATTCCTTATACAATCTGTGAATCTGGTTGCAACTGGAACTCAATATAACAGTTTCAAAAAGCATCACATCAAAGCATATAAAACAATGTGTAGCAAATGTATAAGAACTGTTCCAATAATGATACCAATATGCGCTATTCTTTCGGCAGTATCTTATTCAATATGATTAGCTTACACATTAAATCAATGAAAAGCTTTTGCTTGGTTTTTCATGTTCCAACCACCCTACGCCCCTAATTGCAAAGATAAACCATGGATGTCCTGCAAAAATAAACAAACAAATACATTTAAGTAAATAAATAAATAAATAAATAAATAAATAAAATAAAATTGTCATTAATTGTCATTTATCCCCTTAATGTCCAATACACAATCTAATCATATCAGAATGCCAAAAAAAGAAAGGCCACCTCAAAGAGGTATATAAACCCTCCTCCTTGTCATTCTCTGAACCAAGCTGTGTGTGTTTTAGGGTCTAATGTAGTAGTAAACGTACAGCATAGAACAACCTCAAGACTTCTAGTATTAAGGCTTTGGTTTTAAAAAAAAAAAAATGGTTTCAGCCACATGAGGGAAAACTCACACAAGCTCTTAAGGGATAAAATGACTTTTAAAAACCCAAGCTTGTTTCCAATGGATTCAGGGTCCAGGGATTCTTCATTCTCTGCCCACATTCTTAAAGCATTAATGAGGCGCTCCTGAAAACAGAATTTCATTAAAAACTGGTCAATTGTGTAGGAAAATGTCTCTGAAATATGTTATTAATTCCCCACATGGCATGCTTCTGCTGCTGTCTGACATGGTTTACAGGATTCCTTGTTAAATCAAATGAAGGCTCAGACGCAGTGTATATTACTACCCAATGAATAACAGAGAATCTGCAAAGCGTGAAGATCTACGAAGGGTTTGTAACCACCAATATCATAGGAACCGAAACTGACAATACCAGAACTACTCTACAAGCAGAGCTTATGGCAAGCCAAACAAACCATGGGTTTCGATATTTCTCTCACCCAATCAGAAGTCCACACAACCTAGTAATGACTACTCAGAACACAATATGCTTCCAGACACTTGCATTAGACCTACAGCCAATCACATTCATGCAAGACGTGAATTAAGCTAATGACTGTGTTGCAGAACATGAAAACATCTCCCCTCTTGTGGTCTTGTATGCTGACTTAGAAGTCCTGCATTAGCAAGTAGCTCTGGCCATGCCAATAATTAGCTAGTGTATGGTTGAGAATAATGTCTGACAAAGCGGTCATTACCTGCTAGATAATTGAACTGAATGATAGTAACTGCTCTCTTCAAAACAAGAGAAGATCAGTGAGGTTTATAATACCCCATTATAAATGGAAACTTCTAATATTCCACATCATTACTTACACAGCATTAACACCACAATCTCACCTCCTAAACACGGCTACTTGATGCCTAGAAAAAGTAGAGCTGAGATTGAATATGGGAAATGTCAGACACTAGATAATAATAAAATAAAAAAAATATTTGTGAAACCAGTATTAAAAAGCAGAATAAATATAAAACATACATACATATAAACCAAGTAAAACAAGACAAGTAGGGCATTGTAGCCTATTGGCTTTGTAAGAGTCAGTAAATTATGCTAGTGTAATAGATCTTAGAAAAGCCACACATCACATGCACGTATTGCACCATGAACATCGTTTGCATATGTGCTACTCCAAATAATTCACCCTTCGAATGTCTGTGCTGTGGAGACATGTCCCTGACATTTAAACCGTATTTGATACATTTAAAGAATGTCGCTCACCATTCACTGTGTTTTCACACAAAGCACACTAGTACCACAGTCAGGAACTTCCAACAAAGTCAGGCATCGCTGCATATAAAAATAGTGATTATTTCTAATATAGTATGCATGGCACTCTGATTCACAAACACAGGCTCTCCTGTTGGTTCTATTTACCTGACAAGGAGGTTCAAGTTCAGAAGGACACTTTAAACATTGAATCCAACAATCAAACGGAGGTCACGCAAATGAACAATAAATCATAAAATGTCATAGAATGTGATTGAGGCGGCATGCTTGTTATGGAAAACCCCAGTAAGAAGTTCAAGGTTTTTCTGAGACTCAACTACAGCACTTTCTGAATTCCGATTGCACACATATGGCCTGGGGGGAGTACTTTCTCTGGTGGTGGGTGTTCAGTGTCTGGGATGCTAAATTACCAGGCTCTTCCATTACAACTCTTCTGCAACTGTTCATCTGGCAAACTGTCTGATCAACTGTGAAAGAATGTATCATAAGCACATCCTACTGGTCTGCCAACAACAATGCAGAACTGTACAATAGTATAGATGGTGCTCTATGTGAAATATTGTAAAAAAAAAAAAAAAAAAGCTCTTCCAAAAACATATGGTCACACGGATGGAAAATATAACGTTAGTGCCTGAAAACTGGCTTTATACACTGCTCTAAAACGACTGAGGATATTCAGAGAAGTGTATGTTAAACATTAGAAATCCTCAAACCCTGTAATTTAAATTCCTCCCAAGGGGTGTTGTGTATTATTTCAAATAAAGGATTTAGGAATTTTCAACACCCAATATATTATTATTTATTTATTTATTTGCAGTAATTTACACCCAATATATATATATATATATATATATATATATATATATATATATATATATATATATATATATATATAGATATATATATATATATATATATATATATATATATATATATATATATATATATATATATATCTCTGAATATCTCCTATTGTTTGGAGGATTGTAGTGTCGTTCACATTCCTGGGAAAATGTAATCGGTATTTCAGGGGAAAAATCCAAGCCTTATTGACGCCTACCCTTTTAGAAAGAAAGAAAGAAAGAAAGAAAGAAAGAAAGAAAGAAAGAAAGAAACTCAGTTGTTTTGCTTTTAGAAAACAAAAAATGTGGAAACAGACATCCAGCACTACGGCTAGAGCTACTGACCCATGAAGACAGGGGCCACTGCTGTTAAACAGCATGTTTGCTTAGTGCAAATTAAATTGCAAGATATAGAAGCAACGAATAATCTTAGAAGATCCAGAAATGGTTGCATCAGTTTATTGCCTTCAATTTATAGATTTAATATGCCTATGTCTTAAAATCCCTAGGTAAATCTTATATAATATTGAATAACAAAAAGCCTATGAAAACTCATAAAATGCTACGAGCCGTTTCCAGTGTTTTAGAATATATCCGAGAGCTCTTTAATTTTCACTGAGCTGCTGAATGCCAGAAGCATGCCTATTTAATTGCATTTCCCAAAAGGAGTTCAATAAAATGTCTTTCGGTGCCAATTGGAAGAAAAAAAGGTGCTTGTGTCTTTGAAGCCGATGTAAGATAAAATAAATTTTAAAAAAACTTAAAACAAAGCTCTCGTAAAAAAAAGACAATTGTAATGGGAAAACGTATTCTTTCCTGGTTAGAGAGGATTCCTGAAATGGGATCTGGGGCCTGTTCTTTGTAGTTCTGTAGACTTCCCGACAGAATAATAAACAAACGACCTCCTCACAGCCTCCAGAAATCTCAGAAACACACACGTTACTGCTATATTACATTCATTATTGTCACAAAATTGAATGTCAAAGGCATTTAAAACAATGTTCATATATTTTATAGCATTGTGTGGATCTGCTTTTATTTTAAGCCAAGTTTTTTTGTGTTTTGTATTTAAAAGAATTAAGTTTTTGCCTCAGTGCTAAAATGGTAAATAAAACGGAATCTTAAAAAGAAGCCCAATAAATAAATACATAAATAAATACATAAATAAATAAACAAACCACAACAATTATATTAAAGCTATTAAAACTGGTTCCTGATTAAATCAAATAAACAGTTATAGCTTCAGGCACCTGCTGCCTTGATTCAATTAATCTCAGAGTAAAAAAAACAAAAAAATAAAATAAACCCTGAATAAGCCAACAGCATGCACTATGATAAACTGACAGAACACAAGCACCTTATAACAAAATTACAGCATTCTCGGAAAAGCACCACCAGTATTTAATAAAGGCACAATGTTTGGAATGCAGAATGGCTATTACATCTAATTACACTGCTTCAAGCTTACAGAACCTCAAATCACTCTGTAAACAGTGCTCTGCTGGTTAAGATCAATTCTGAAAACAAAAGTCTTTAAGGAAAATGTCTTCTTATCTATTAGTATTGCATGTGATCACATGACTAAATGACTACAATAGGATATAAACTTTGTGGACATGGACATTTGATCAACACAAATCACAATCTCTCATCTTACACGAAGGCAAAAACATGCACATGGTTAGGCATAAAAAGGCAGCTCTGTGATTTACATTGCCAAGGATCCTTAGTGTGCAAATGTAACCATTCATTTAATTCAGCCTTGAAAAGTGTGTGAAGTGCACACAGTAGTAGCACCGTACAGCTACACTTTAACGTCGTCTAGTGGAAAAGTGACAGCTGACCTCAAAGTCGATTAATCAATCAGTCATGTGAAGCGTGTGCTTTCAGATCGACAGACGTGCGGCTGCGGTTGTGGTTGCAATTAACGTACAAATTACATCGTAGAACATTAAGAACTAGTTTTCTAAACGGTTATAAAGTATATTGTACAAAGAGCAAAGCACTACATTCACAAATAGAGTAACAGACATTATCAAAAACGTGAATCATTTATTTATTTATTTTTAAGTGGCAACTATTTTTTTTACATCAACTATTTGCAATTATCAGTTGTTCTACCCCTATTGCACAGCAGACACAAAGTCATACAAATTCTTGACAAGCTTGCACTGGGCTCAAAAGCGGGAGTAAAACATACACACTTGCCCCCTCTTGTGATTTTTATGAGTACTACAAGTAATTGCTGCAGACTTCGTATGTACTAGACTGTTTTTAAACTTTTTAAATGCTCTTTATTAAAAGAGAAATATAAAATTACATTAAAAACATCTGGCATTTTTGTGGCACCAGTCACTCACAAAATACAAAGTAAATCTGCCTGCCTCGGAAAGCTGCTGGCAGTATCTGGTGAAGATAAAAGCCTCAAGTGTCGAGCTGAGTTGGCGCCCACACTAGACGTTTATTTTGAAGATAAACACAAACCCCTTGGTTCCGGAATTTTCGAATCATGTAATACAATTGGCCTTCAAATATAAATTAGTGCTTGTGATGTGGACTATTGTCCACTAGGGGACAATAGTCCTGTTCTATTGAGAATTTTGAAACTCACATTTGGGAGAAGAAAAGCCTTCAACACATTAGACTTCACTCTTTTGATAACCATCACCCTTTCTAATTAAATCTAATTCAATTTCCCATTTTTAATGGCATTCGTGTGCAGTTAAAACCAAATGCTTTCCCCATATCTGCCCTTGCAGCAAACCCCTTGGTTGAAGAGACTGTCAAAACAAAACATTGGGTGTATATAGCCTTGTCCCAATTGCCTGTCAGCAGCCCCTCTTCATTGACATATCCAGGGTTAAGTCACATGCACAGTCCATTCAATGTAGTAAATCTCATTCACTCCCATTAGTACCCTGCATTGTTGCACCTGAGAATGAGCCAGGATGACATAAAAAGCCATGGGATCTGATATCCTCAAGACTTCGGTTTATAACATCACCGCATTAACCTGCCAGGCTACACTTTAAATGTGGCAGACCAAACCAAAGACAATGCTACTCACCAGGCTGGCAGTGAGGGACGGGGCTGACTTCCCAAGGGTTTGTGAGCGCATGCGGACCAGGTTGGAGGTATCGGCTGGGGATGGCCATGCTTGCTGCGCAGCAACGTAAGGTAGCAGATACTTCCCTGCAATTTAAATTGAAAAACAGTTCTATGTTCATTTTATTACATTTAAATTTGACCAGAAACCAAGAGAGATGACCACCACTACCAGTTCTCATTTACCAACATTTAACAGGGTGTCTGAAGAAAATGGCATGCAGTAAGTGATGGCATTATAAATGCAGTTGTAATTATGAATTTTTTTCTGCCCCATAGGGTGCTATATCAGCACACAAGCTGCAGAAAGGAAGCCTTCTTTAACAGACCTGTAAACTGATCTAAATTATTATTATTATTATTATTTATTTCTTAGCAGATGCCCTTATCCAGGGCGACTTACAATTGTTACGAGATATCACATTATTTTTACATACAATTACCCATTTATACAGTTGGGTTTTTACTGGAACAATCTAGGTAAAGTACCTTGCTCAAGGGTACAGCAGCAGTGTCCCCACCTGGGATTGAACCCATGACCCTCTGGTCAAGAGTCCATAGCCCTAACCACTACTCCACACTGCAATTACAGTATAGGAAAAAAATAGGTTTTTTAAAAATTCCATGCTCTACTCAAAAGAGCTACTCATGTGCGTACCCATGTGTACTTTAGTGGTGGTCCTCTAACCTGGTTTCAAAACATTATTTTTCAGTATAAGACTCTGAGGTTGTCCTATAATGTTTTCTGATCAAATGGAACGGACCGAACTTCTATATAAAAAAATATTTTTTTAAAAATTAACACAATTTGCACACCAATATAGTACTGAACACAACAAAAATAAATAAATGCAGCAGTAAGAGGGCAACAGAAGACCTGACTTCAGATGGACCTGACCTGACCTGACCACAGTTCAGATGGACCCCCTGCTACTCATCTGATACAAAATTTTGGTCTGTATTTGAAATAAAACCCTGCCATGTAATCCAGCACTTATAATCTGCTTTCAACATATGTGATGACTCTGGGTTTGCCATGGTGATCAGGAACCACATTAAACAGAAATATCAAGAGTTACAATTTCAAAAAGAAGCACACAATCCATTAGTTATTAATATAACCCTTTTGATCAATAAACCATTGGGATATTAAAATACTTTCGGCTGAAATGGCAAATGAAAGCCATTAAGAAAGTAACGATTGCATAGGTTTTAATTAAAAGATTTATATTTTGCATATACCGTATTTATTTAATTGCCACTTTTGCTGCTAGCAAAATATGTTAATGTAAGCAAAAAGTCTGTAGGACCATGCATGTTAAGGCTGTATGTTTGTTAATGGTTAACCTAGTCATATGGATCCATGTTGCAAAATGCTTCAAATTGCATTTTGTGGTTTCCTTCATTGTTTTCATAAAATATGCAAACCACTTCCTTATAACAATTTTTTCTCAATCGTTGATCAAACTACTGATATTTTGTGGGAAAAAAATGGTTTCTAATAATGGCTTCATATTAAATTCATTCTAGTTCAGTTCTGAGGAAAACATAAACTTGAAATGGTAGCATAGTCTAAGGGGTATGTCATATCAGATTGAAAGGTTTGAAATCATGAAGAAAAATGTAAATGTGTCATTAATATATCCAGATAAAAAATAAAAAAAACAAATGTGGCACTGACACAGGTAAATGTTAAGTGGCCATGTAATCGAGCTTCATTGAGAAAAGAGAAAATAATAGAATACAACCAACTATAAAAGACTTACGTCAAAGCACGTGGACTGTATCATTGACAGCCAGAGTTTAAAGCCTTTTTACTACACAATACTGACAATAAAATCAAAAGAAAATAATTCAAAAGTGTGTTGTCTGTATTACATGGCTCCCAATATGGCTGCTATATTAGGTCAGAAGTCAATTTTATGACCGGCAACACATTTAGCAAGAACAGGTTTTTACAACCCTGCAGATAAAAAGTAACTACTATACTCTGGCAGCAGCAGCTTTGCAAAAAAACTGTACGACACCCACGATTGAACTTCCCAAAACAAATCCCTGTTCCTACACAAGAAACAAAGCCGACCCCAGTTACACACACGGTCATCAGTAGAGTTTCAGCTTCTTTCCTCTGATGCTCCGATCCTGGTTAGACACACAGGATTGGAGGGTCCCGGCTTTTAAATGTTCATTGTCCAGGGAGCATGGGACTGTCTAGCATGGAGTCCTTAGACCTTACAGCAGCCCTGAGGTGGATTGGCTGGACCCTTTTATAGTGCAAGACACACTGCTGGGACACGCCCCCCGCCCCTCCCCCCAAATCTAAAATAAACATAACAGCCTCAGCCCTGCCACCTACCCAGCTCTAAAATGGCATAGAAGCAATAACCCACCAAAAATGTGTAATATTTATTTATTATATATATATATATATACAGTACTGTGCAAAAGTTTTAGGCAGGTGTGAAAAAATGCTGTAAAGTAAGAATGCTTTCAAAAATAGACATGTTAATAGATTATATTTATCAATTAACTAAATGCAAAGTGAGTGAACAGAAGAAAAATCTAAATCAAATCCATATGTGGTGTGACCACCCTTTGCCTTCAAAACAGCATCAAGCATCAATTCTTCTAGGTACACTTGCACACAGTTTTTGAAGGAACTCGGCAGGTAGGTTGGCCCAAACATCTTGGAGAACTAACCACAGTTCTTCTGTGGATTTAGGCAGCCTCAGTTGCTTCTCTGTCTTCATGTAATCCCAGACAGACTCGATGATGTTGAGATCAGGGCTCTGTGGGGCCATACCATCACTTCCAGGACTCCTTGTTCTTCTTTACGCTGAAGATAGTTCTTAATGACTTTCACTGTATGTTTGGGGTCGTTGTCATGCTGCAGAATAAATTTGGGGCCAATCAGATGCCTCCCTGATGGTATTGCATGATGGATAAGTATTTGCCTGTACTTCTCAGCATTGAGGAGACCATTAATTCTGACCAAATCCCCAACTCCATTTGCAGAAATGCAGCCCCAAACTTGCAAGGAACCTCCACCATGCTTCACTGTTGCCTGCAGACACTCATTCGTGTACGCCTCCAGCCCTTCGGCGAACAAACTGCCTTCTGCTACAGCCAAATATTTCAAATTTTGACTCATCAGTCCAGAGCACCTGCTGCCATTTTTCTGCACCCCAGTTCCTGTGTTTTCGTGCGTAGTTGAGTCGCTTGGCCTTGTTTCCACGCCGGAGGTATGGCTTTTTGGCGCAAGTCTTCCATGAAGGCCACTTCTGACCAGACTTCTCCGGACAGTAGATGGGTGTACCAGGGTCCCACTGTTTTCTGCCAGTTCTGAGCTGATGGCACTGCTGGACATCTTCCGATTGAAGGGAAGTAAGCATGATGTGTCTTTCATCTGCTGCAGTAAGTTTCCTTGGCCGACCACTGCGTCTCACGGTCCTCAACGTTGCCCGTTTCTTTGTGCTTCTTCAAAAGAGCGTGGACAGCACATCTGGAAACCCCTGTCTGCCTTGAAATTTCTGCCTGGGAGAGACCTTGCTGATGCATTATAACTACCTTGTGTCTTGTTGCTGTGCTCAGTCTTGCCATGGTGTATGACTTTTGACAGTAAACTGTCTTCAACAACCTCACCTTGTTAGCTGAGTTTGGCTGTTCCTCACCCAGTTTTATTCCTCCTACACAGCTGTTTCTGTTTCAGTTAATGATTGTGTTTCAACCTACATATTGAATTGATGATCATTAGCACCTGTTTGGTATAATTGTTTAATCATACACCTGACTATATGCCTACAAAATCCCTGACTTTGTGCAAGTGTACCTAGAAGAATTGATGCTGTTTTGAAGGCAAAGGGTGGTCACACCAAATATGGATTTGATTTAGATTTTTCTTCTGTTCACTCACTTTGCATTTAGTTAATTGATCAATATAATCTATTAACATGTCTATTTTTGAAAGCATTCTTACTTTACAGCATTTTTTCACACCTGCCTAAAACTTTTGCACAGTACTGTATATATATATATATATATAAAAACAAATCATGTCAATTGCCCTATGAACCTGCATGTATTCGACTATTCGACTTTAAACAAAGTCTTTGGGGGTGCAGACAAACCACTCTGCCGCTTCCCTGGCAAAAGAGTTTAAAGGCTGCTCTGTTCTGTGTGACATGCTCCACCCTGCAGCAACATCCTGTACCTCACTCAACAGTGGAGTCATTATCAAGAAAACAGGATACAAGCAAAGAAATGTCAACAGACACTTTCTCAGTGTGCAATAAACCTACGTAGAGAATATTTCAGAGCACTATAAAAGCCTAAAAATAGTGGTACTTGCTTCCTTACTAAAACAGAGTGCTGTCATTTGTTAAAGGCAAGCATGCAACATCCCCCAGCAGTTGCTGCCGACATTCTCTGTCTGGTGTGGACTTGCCCATACATTGAGACTGCACGATCTGCATCCACTGAGTTGGCATCTGGTATACTTTAATACAGGCAATATATGAAACACGTTCACGGTCATGTTATTTGTTCCATCCAATAATTTATTTTATTAGTACCAAGTCAAAACAAAGAAAACATGCCTATTTCGGGTCTAAAATTCTAACTGTGTTTAAGAAGTAAGCAGCAGGTTGTTTGAAGCGAGGTGGTTGTGCTAGATCATTATTATTATTATTATTTACTTCTTAGCAGACGCCCTTATCCAGGGCGACTTACAGTCGTAAACAAAAATACATTTCAAGAATCACAGTACAAGTAATAATACAATTAAGAGCAAGATAAATACAATGACTTTGGTATCTGTAGTACTGATTTAACTTGGCTACAACCGACAGGAATACTTTTTTGTCTGCGCTGACTTTCCAGTTTGTTTTCTGAAAGCTGTTTATTTTACGTTCTATTCAGCAGCCTCTGTAGTAGCCTTTGGTTTAATGTGTAATTCTGAAGCTAAATAGCGATCGATCGTATTTTCTCCAAAGACACATTACAAGATGTGCAAAACAATTACCTCCATCTGCACGTACAGTTTCTTTGGGAAATATCTTGACACGATCATCAGCCGAATATATACTTTGCTTTTTTTGCTTTGTTGTCCATTTCTGGTATTTTACCTCCAATGCTGAAAGCTAGATTTTAGCAACCTAAATCAAAACAACGCAGCACTGACTTTGTCCCGCCCCCTACTGTACAGTACAGGTCACAGAAAAGCCAGTACAGACACACCGATAGGCTGATTAAAACATTGTTATCATTTGAACAGTAAACAAAAACGTCAACCGCTTTGGAGCATTTTTTTGTAAATGTTATTTGTCGAAGGATGTTTTTGGTTTTTTTGCCTAAGTGCAATGCACACAGGAAAGCGAAGGAATAAAAAAAGCCTATCTACAGAAGGAAAATACGTAGTTTGCGTCGCTTGTGTTGTGCAGTTGTTCATTTAAACAAGTTTTTTTTTTTCTCCCTGTACTTGTCCGGTATGCATTGGCCCCTAAAAAAAAAAAAAAGAGGTGAATTTCGCAGTTACCCCTCAATTTTCAGATTTCCGAAAATTTGGAGGGATATACAGTACTGTGCAAAAGTTTTAGGCAGGTGTGAAAAAATGCTGTAAAGTAAGAATGTTTTCAAAAATAGACATGTTAATAGTTTATATTTATCAATTAACAAAATGCAAAGTGAGTGAACAGAAGAAAAATCTACATCAAATCAATATTTGGTGTGACCACCCTTTGCCTTCAAAACAGCATCAATTCTTCTAGGTACACTTGCACACAGTTTTTGAAGGAACTCGGCAGGTAGGTTGGCCCAAACATCTTGGAGAACTAACCACAGTTCTTCTGTGGATTTAGGCAGCCTCAGTTGCTTCTCTCTCTTCATGTAATCCCAGACAGACTCGATGATGTTGAGATCAGGGCTCTGTGGGGCCATACCATCACTTCCAGGACTCCTTGTTCTTCTTTACCGAAGATAGTTCTTAATGACTTTGGCTGTATGTTTGGGGTCGTTGTCATGCTGCAGAATAAATTTGGGGCCAATCAGATGCCTCCCTGATGGTATTGCATGATGGATAAGTATCTGCCTGTACTTCTCAGCATTGAGGAGACCATTAATTCTGACCAAATCCCCAACTCCATTTGCAGAAATGCAGCCCCAAACTTGCAAGGAACCTCCACCATGCTTCACTGTTGCCTGCAGACACTCATTCGTGCACGCTGTCCAGCCCTTCGCTGAACAAACTGCCTTCTGCTACAGCCAAATATTTCAAATTTTGACTCATCAGTCCAGAGCACCTGCTGCCATTTTTCTGCACCCTAGTTCCTGTGTTTTCCTGCATAGTTGAGTCGCTTGGCCTTGTTTCCACGTCGGAGGTATGGCTTTTTGGCCGCAAGTCTTCCATGAAGGCCACTTCTGACCAGACTTCTCCGGACAGTAGATGGGTGTACCAGGGTCCCACTGTTTTCTGCCAATTCTGAGCTGATGGCACTGCTGGACATCTTCCGATTGCGAAGGGAAGTAAGCATGATGTGTCTTTAATCTGCTGCAGTAAGTTTCCTTGGCCGACCACTGCGTCTACGGTCGTCAACGTTGCCCGTTTCTTTGTGCTTCTTCAAAAGAGCTTGGACAGCACATCTGGAAACCCCTGTCTGCCTTGAAATTTGTGCCTGGGAGAGACCTTGCTGATGCAGTATAACTACCTTGTGTCTTGTTGCTGTGCTCAGTCTTGCCATGGTGTATGACTTTTGACAGTAAACTGTCTTCAGCAACCTCACCTTGTTAGCTGAGTTTGGCTGTTCCTCACCCAGTTTTATTCCTCCTACACAGCTGTTTCTGTTTCAGTTAATGATTGTGTTTCAACCTACATATTGAATTGATGATCATTAGCACCTGTTTGGTATAATTGTTTAATCATACACCTGACTATATGCCTACAAAATCCCTGACTTTGTGCAAGTGTACCTAGAAGAATTAATGCTGTTTTGAAGGCAAAGGGTGGTCACACCAAATATGGATTTGATTTAGATTTTTCTTCTGTTCACTCACTTTGCATTTAGTTAATTGATAAATATAAATCTATTAACATGTCTATTTTTGAAAGCATTCTTACTTTACAGCATTTTTTCACACCTGCCTAAAACTTTTGCACAGTACTGTATATCTATATATATATATAGATCTATCTATATAATCTACCTAGCGGTTGACGTTTTTGTTTACTGTTCAAATGATAACAATGTTTTAATCAGCCTATCAGTGCGTCTGGCTTTTCTGTGACCTGTACTGTACAGGAGGGGGTGGGACAAAGTCAGTGCTGCATTGTTTTTATTTAGGTTGCTAAAATCTAGCTTTCAGCATTGGAGGCTTATAGTGGGAAACTATAGCCACCGAGGGAAGATTATAATTACCGACAGGGACCTATAAAGCCCGAAGCCACCTGACTTTCTTGTTGCGTATTTACTTACATCGTCAAGTTAGATTTGTTTGGATTTTAGGAAGTCCGAAAACACTGAAAGCAAAGTTTTTAAGACTATTTTATATTTTGTAATTCATTTTCAGTTAAAGAGGTTTTAAACAATCAATGCCAGAATTTCTAAGGACCGATTTATTTTATTTATTTATATAAATTTATTTATAATTAATATTATATACAGTACTGTGCAAAAGTTTTAGGCAGGTGTGAAAAAATGCTGTAAAGTAAGAATGCTTTCAAAAATAGACATGTTAATAGATTATATTTATCAATTAACTAAATGCAAAGTGAGTGAACAGAAGAAAAATCTAAATTAAATCCATATTTGGTGTGACCAGCCTTTGCCTTCAAAACAGCATCAAGCATCAATTCTTCTAGGTACACTTGCACACAGTTTTTGAAGGAACTCAGCAGGTAGGTTGGCCCAAACATCTTGGAGAACTAACCACAGTTCTTCTGTGGATTTAGGCAGACTCAGTTGCTTCTCTCTCTTCATGTAATCCCAGACAGACTCGATGATGTTGAGATCAGGGCTCTGTGGGGGCCATACCATCACTTCCAGGACTCCTTGTTCTTCTTTACGCCGAAGATAGTTCTTAATGACTTTCGCTGTATGTTTGGGGTCGTTGTCATGCTGCAGAATAAATTTGGGGCCAATCAGATGCCTCCCTGATGGTATTGCATGATGGATAAGTATCTGCCTGTACTTCTCAGCATTGAGGAGACCATTAATTCTGAACAAATCCCCAACTCCATTTGCAGAAATGCAGCCCCAAACTTGCAAGGAACCTCCACCATGCTTCATTGTTGCCTAGACATTCATTCGTGTATGCTCTCCAGCCCTTCGGCGAACAAACTGCCTTCTGCTACAGCCCAATATTTCAAATTTTGACTCATCAGTCCAGAGCACCTGCTGCCATTTTTCTGCACCCCAGTTCCTGTGTTTTCGCATAGTTGAGTCGCTTGGCCTTGTTTCCACGCCGGAGGTATGGCTTTTGGCCGCAAGTCTTCCATGAAGGCCACTTCTGACCAGACTTCTCCGGACAGTAGATGGGTGTACCAGGGTCCCACTGTTTTCTGCCAGTTCTGAGCTGATGGCACTGCTGGACATCTTCCGATTGCGAAGGGAAGTAAGCATGATGTGTCTTTCATCTGCTGCAGTAAGTTTCCTTGGCCGACCACTGCGTGTACGGTCCTCAACGTTGCCCGTTTCTTTGTGCTTCTTCAAAAGAGCTTGGACAGCACATCTGGAAACCCCTGCCTGCCTTGAAATTTCTGCCTGGGAGAGACCTTGCTGATGCAGTATAACTACCTTGTGTCTTGTTGCTGTGCTCAGTCTTGCCATGGTGTATGACTTTTGACAGTAAACTGTCTTCAGCAACCTCACCTTGTTAGCTGAGTTTGGCTGATCCTCACCCAGTTTTATTCCTCCTACACAGCTGTTTCTGTTTCAGTTAATGATTGTGTTTCAACCTACATATTGAATTGATGATCATTAGCACCTGTTTGGTATAATTGTTTAATCATACACCTGACTATATGCCTACAAAATCCCTGACTTTGTGCAAGTGTACCTAGAAGAATTGATGCTGTTTTGAAGGCAAAGGGTGGTCACACCAAATATAGATTTGATTTAGATTTTTCTTCTGTTCACTCACTTTGCATTTAGTTAATTGATAAATATAATCTATTAACATGTCTATTTTGAAAGCATTCTTACTTTACAGCATTTTTCACACCTGCCTAAAACTTTTGCACAGTACTGTATATATATATATATATATATATATATATATATATATATATATATATATATATATATATATATATATATATATATATATATATATAGTGCCTTGCAAAAGTATTCAGACCATTGATCCTTCAACAGTGGGGGTTTTATCCATGGTTCACAGGTGGAGGCCAATGGTAAGGTAATTGTGTCCTCGTTAGGGCAATTTCTTTCATCCGTGTAAACTGGGAGCTTCCACAGCACAGGGGTTGAATACTTATGCAAGCAAGCTATTTCAGTTTTTTATTTTTCTTAAAAATATTTCCAACATAAAACCAATGTCACCTTACAATAATTGATTTTGAGTGTTTTAAAATAAAATATCAAACAGAACGAAATTTCAATGTACCATTTGTAATTCAGTAATATGAGAGAATTGGTCAGGGGTCTGAATACTTTTGCAAGGCACTGTATATATAAATAAATAAATACACACACACACAAACACACACACACACACACACACACACACATTCCTGATTCATTTAGTCTGTCTTTGGACAGAAAGACTTCTTAGAGGAACAGGCTTGTTATTAGTTCTAAGATGACAGACAGAAAATAATGGGCTGAAGAAAAAAAAAAGAAGGAAGATTTATTGCCTTAACATACAGAATAATGAATGAATACAGGTTTGAAGATCATTTACTGTACTGCATGTAAATGTGTGCCTGCCACACATTATAAACGTACCTGTCAGAGCTCCACCAAGACTCCCTCTCCGGAAGTGTTTCCCATCTTCACTGAGCTGCCGTTTCATTTTGAAAGCTTTTCCCAAGCAACCCGAGACCTCAGGGTTACTGGACTTGCGGAAAGGGATGGACGGAGCATACAAGACGTGATCCAGCTGGTAAAAACAAACACAAAAGGTATACCCGTTTTAAACATGACGTTCTCTTTTTTAATCAACTGATGAGAGAACATTAAAAACAACCAGTCTGATCTGAAATTGTAGCAACAGTTTACCACTAAACATTCAGTAAGTCAACTGCAACACTGTGTGGGAATGCAGACAAACTAGAACGCCAAGGCCTTTATAATACCGACAAAGGTCCTCATACTGTGCTCAGCGTATGATGTTTGAAGCGAAAGCATTTATAAATCTTATTTTTAGCCGTACTTCAACGGGGTGGGGATGACTTCACTTCAGTAAAGAATTCCGATTTAATTACTTACTGTATCAAACAGGTCAGACAAACAATTGTCAAACTACAATAGTTGTATGCAATTCCTAAAGCAGAATAATTACGGGGTACTGGAAGTTTGTGATTTTTAATTTTCCAAATCATTACCGTTTTTTAAAGTATTGCTTCATATGCTTTTAAATCCAATAACAAAATCATCCTTCAACAACATAATAAATAATTAAAAGGCCAGTTAACAGAAGAGACCTTTGATAGACTCATAGCTTTGACTCCTGCTTTTAAAAATCAGCCTTTCACAGGAAGCAGCTTTAGTCTTAATTCCACATGAATGAATTCAAATATCCATTCAGCTTAGCCAAACACTAATTTGCAAAATCCATACATGTTTAAACTACAATAATGAAAAGATACAGACGTTCAAATAGGTTTATCCCCATTTCAATCCAAATTATTCAAGCCTATTAGATTCTGAGTGGACAAGAACTGACAGATGAGAAAAAAATGCAAGTATACTTCTGGTATGTGTAACCATTTATATTACAAGAGGCCAGCAGCAGAGTAGAATACATTCCATAAAGACTCAATAGTTTTCCAGCCTTGAAACTGGGCATGAACCTCTGACCACTTACACTGCACTTGAGCATCCTAACCTCTATGCCACAGAGCAAGGCTCCTCTGCAATTGTGGAGCTTTTAATCTCACATTACCAACAGGAATACAATATCATCATCCACAGCTTGGCAGTCATTGCAGTTCATGGACCAGGTCCAAACCAGCAGAGCCCTCGGCACGCCGTGCTCTTCTTGTTGATGCAGTGCATGCGAGTATAAGCCTGGTAAATGTGACCATCCCTTTGAACTGCCTAAACTACAGGTAATAACAAGTCTGCCTCATATACTGCACTTGAGAAAATACATGTGGTACATATCAACTCTTAAATATATTGCCTTCTACACCTGACCCCAAACAATAAGGAAAAGTCTAAATTGGATCATTTTGAGATTGCAAGCATCTTGCTATGTGGCACTGTAAAAGTGATCCATTTAAAACCACCGACGTGGAGGTTGTACCTACCACACAATCAATCATAGTATCTCTGAAAGCTCAGATGAATGGGAAACATTTAGGGTACTTAAATCTTTATAGTCGTTAGATTTATCAATTTCACAGTCCATTGCAAATGAAAGTAAAAAATAAAAATAAAAAAATAATAATAATAATACACAACGTTTTTGAATCCTGAATGTTTCACACAAGGGAAAACAGTTTTTGTTACTGGGGGAAGTCACTGGAAAATGTATGTGGCTTTAATGGGAATTTGGGGGGGGGGGTTGTTTATGTGTTTGTTTTATTGTGATTATGTGTTGTTTCTTGTTTGTTTTATTGTTCTTTTTCTTTTCTTTTATCTCACAGAAAATTGTGAGTCCTAGAGTAACTGAGGATCATTTGAATGGAAACTAGCCACCACAATTTACCATTTGGTAAAATGTAGAGAAAAGCAGTTTTTACAGTTTAGCACAAGGAAAACCTTCCTGTACTGTAGAAATTCTTCAATAGCTTCTTGATATTCTCACACATTAAATTAGTGTCAGCACAAGACAGACAGTCTCCAGAGTTTAGCTCTAAAATACAGCATGTTCATGAATCCAAGGCAAATGAAGTCAGTCATTAAAATGTTTTGATGTCCTTGTAAATTGTATGAATTGCCATGGGGCCAATACTAACATGAGCACGCCACAAACATGTTGACATTCCCCAAGGACAAAAAAAAAAGTCATTATTCTTTCTGTGTTGCCCGTTTGTTTACTGGAGTCGTGAAAATAACATCTGGGTTTAAATAGAGGCAGTTGTAAAAAGAAGCAGACAGTTTTAATATTGATATTGTCAACAACACATAAGGAAAACACCTTTACACTTGATCATGTTTAAATTGCAAGAAATGTGTCTACAAGCAGGTAAACGTCCTTGCATTTGTAGGAGGAAAGGGTCCACCCATTAAAATTAGAACAACTCCACAAATACAGTACATGAAAACACCACATGCTCTAGTCTGAATGCTGTGTACTATCTGTGACTGTAGTAGGAGGTAACACCCTCTCCTAGGAGAGTATTAATCACATCCCATATATATTTAACCAAGGGCACTCTTATTTTTAACAAAGCCGAACAACTGTGCAGAGTCTAGTAGGTGCAAGAAGCACTCATCAGGTCAACTCAGGCTTTCTCAGAATTCTACATCCATTTGTATGACTAAAATGTCATTTAAACCACCAAGTCATCATTACAGACAGACAGAGAGATATACAATCCCTGCTCCTTTGCACAAACCTATTCTTTTGTTACAGTAAGTGTTAACATCAGGGGACATCATTTAAATAATACAAAAAAAAAATCACAACGTAAATGGATTTTGTTAAACTTCTTTCAAGAGACAATGAACTTGGGTAAACACACTTAAAAACTAATGTAGCATATCTTCTGAGAGGCATTTGTTTGGCTATGAATACTAATGACGTAGACCTAGCACAGTCCCTGTTTTAAATACAGATAAGTAAATCAAAGTCTTATACTGTACAGTATATCACAGCTGGAATGGTATGAGGGGGGGGGGGGGTCCTTGTTTATTCTAGTTAGTTAAATCCCTGCCACGAGAAATTTCAGTAAACAACCACCTCTCAAACAATGTAAAACAAAAAGCTAAAGGACAACATTCTCATTCCCACTGGCTGTTTAGCCTGCTCTGCTTCTAAAACAATAGCACAGCAGTGTGCTGCAGAAGTTCCTGACTAGAATACTGGGCGTGAAATTTCAGCTACTGAACAGCATCATTATGTTATGGGCCTGTCCCATTTAGGAGGGGAGGCATGTAAAATAGCCATCCTCCAATAAATCATCCAAGCTGCTTGCTATTCTGAATACATGACTCATAAAAGACAAGACAAGACAAGACAAGACAAGACGACATATCAAATGGCATTGACCACTATAGAAATAGCTGCTCTTAGCATGCAAAAGCATACAACTGCCACTGACCCTTGAGAAAAAAAAAAAAAAAAAAAAACCCATTCACCCCCTTTATATTATGAAATTATTCCCATGAAAATGTCTTCAATCATTCTTTTCAGGTTAAAGGCAAGAAATTGAACAACTATCACAATAGGCACCACTATATCCTACAAAATATTTTAATACTGTATCTTACAAAATATTTGTAATGCTTGGACAAAATAAAAATGATCGTCTTGTTTAGTAGTTCAGTGAGGCAAATGTGTCCGATGGAACCTCAACAGATACCCCTTCCTCTTCTATCTTCACCACTGCTCAGCACATGCTGTACTGTTGGAGATGGCATGTGCATAGGAAATATTCTAATAGTTCATGTATTTACCAGTAGGTGTAGATAATGCAGATTACCCAATGACAAGCAAATTAGTTTAAATTGCCTTTTTCTACAGCGTTTTCTGAAGTGTGCTATAAGGTACAGTAAAATGTGCATTTGAGGGTACAGGATTATATAGACTAGCTTCTTTGGTTTCAGGCTGCTTGGACTCCTGGACAAAAAATGTTACATGAACAAAATCCCACTTTCAGAATAAGTCAACGATCTTATTTCAACCATGCATCTTGTGCAGGCTCAAGTCCTATGCAACTTGAATTGGTGACAACTTATTTGTAAATAAATAAAGCAGTTAAAGATATAGTACATACAATATACCATGTCCTCAGAAATGAGACAAGATTTTGGCCCGTGCAATTAATACTTTAGTTTGTTTGGACCAAACACAAACACAGGGTTCTGGGTTTCCTCTTTCTGGACAGATTTTTTGGTCGTTTGGTTGATATCTAAAAACTTGGTTAGTTTATATCTAAACTTTTTTCTCAAGCAACAGATAAGCCGTCAGCAATACCATCATGATTTTAATAGCAACCGCTGCACCAGGGCTAGACTCTTAAGGGTGTCTACAGGAACAGAATACAGGCACTTTCCAATTATAGCCAAGCAAAGGGCTTGACTTGTAGCGTTCAAGTCAACTGTGTTCCTGCATGCCATGTCTTGAAATAGAATGCTGGGAAAGGTAATTATTGAGCTCCATGTAGAGTAATCCTTCCACTTACCTAGCCAAATATTGCCACAAATACAACAGATTCAATTATGGCTGAGTGACCATTGTCAGCCTAGAAGCAGAGGCAAGGAACTCCCTTCCGCTTGAAGTGAGAATTATTACTTCCTCTCAACCACTGGAAAAAGTGAAAGGGCACTCTCTTTTTTTTTTTTCTTTCTTACACACACACACAAATAATTTTATAAATAGAGAGACATTTTATAATTATTTTTTGTACATGTTTTATCAGAACTTTATTGGTGCCAAATTAGTCACCTCAGAACAAGCTACACCAATAAAAAAGTCAGCGGATTAACTCATGGAAACAATGTTTCATTAGTAACCATATCTAAATGCAAGGATGTATGTTTCCTGTACTATAACAACAAACTACTTAATATTTCATCTGAATGCATGCTGCGCTAATTTACACTTTTGCATGTTTAAAATAAAATAAAAAAATAAGGTAATTGAGTTTGTCTTCCTTCACATCAAGCTGTCTATTTCACACTGTTGTGCCCGATAGCTAAAATATAAAACAGTAAGAACAGCAGCAATTACACAGACAGCTTTGAAAGCGCACTTAATTGGGGAGGGATCAGCAGCCTTGAAGTATTTGTTATAAACAAGGAATTGCTATACACACCAAAACACAAGAACTGTTGCCATGCTCTGTTTTCCCAAGTCTGACAATATTTAATCCTCCAGGGAGGTTGTTAAAATCTGTGCAGTTTTATTTTGCATGGCATAAAAGTATTTCATAGATTAACCATTCATCCAAGCTGCCTGCCAATGTTAGTTTACAGCTATAAATTATTGGCCTACCTATAATTCTCATATCTTGTCATTTTCAGATGTTTACATTCCCTATTGCATAACTACTGTCTGTTTATTAACATGTAACTGAACTTCAATAAATGGGTAAACTAATTTCAATGAAACATTATGCCATGCAAAATAAAGCATTACCAATGTCTCAATAGTGGGGCAGAAATCACTTCTCCTTTACCACCGTGTCCTTATAAGAGGACATTTGCACAACAGTGAATTATCCATGCCACGTTTCACTTGTCCTGTACATAAACAGTATATTCTTGGGTACACTGAAATAATGTATCAGAGATCCCCACTCTTAAATATTGTTATAGAGCTCTTATAATAAACTGTTTGACAATGCACTTTCTGCTCCAGTTCACAGTGTGGCTTGTTAGCTCCTGCTTTAAATTCTGTAAGTTAAATATCACTGCTGACAGCCTGTCAGGGCACTTGTGAGCATATTTGGTAATCCCCCAAGGTTCTTCGACCAGAAGGGAGACACATATGCATCATATAACATATGACATATCACTTAACAGAGAGAGGCAGAATCCATGCAAGTGAGGTGTTCCTAACTACACAGGTCACCATTTTTATTCAGGGTCCATGTGAAGTTTTTTTTTTCTTCTGCAATTAGGTGGCTTAGCATTACAGTCTAAGTACCTATCAGGTGTCAGATTCTTGCTCAGAATATAAAATAGTCTCAGTTTGTGGAATATTCCAGACTGATGCAAAGCCAGTCATGTCCTTGGCTGTGAGCCATCATTCCTTGATATGACCCTTTAAACTCAGTCCTCCCTTGAGTTGGTGGGTCCACAGTAAATATGAGGACTACAGTAAGTATATGTTCTGGCTGACAGAGCCATTTTAACCCTGTTACTGCACAGAACAGAAAATGGCACTAGTCCTTTAAATGGGAGCTTAATTACATGCACCAAATAGAGATAGGGAAACAATATAGATCAAATGTCTTGCAGTTCTATGAATTATAGACTTATACAGTACTTTATTCAGCAAACAGAATCCCTGCAAGCTGTCAGAGTAGTCAATTCCAAATGCAAACATCTCTTTGAAATAAACACTTTGCCAAATGAGTAAATGTTCTATCCCTAAATACACAAGTTCTGGCAGTAATGTTTGCCCTGTATTGTTCTGCCCAGCTTGCAACACAATGCCCTAAACGTGCGACTACTGTATGTGTGCCTGTGCATAACCTTGAGGAGCAGATGTGAATGATTTAAAGTTGAGTTATATAGCCGGGATGAAAATACTCCCAACACATACAGCAGCCGTTTAAGCTAAAGCCATTTCCGAGCTACAGACAGTGGCTAATTGAAAGGGAATCTTAAAAAGGAAGTATTTTTTCATTCCATGTGTTGGGCTGTCCAAGAGCAGAGCACCACTTCAGAAGGGTCTTCAGAACTGAGAAGCTGGCTGTAATTAGTATGTTGGTCATTAAGTTAATTATCTTATACTGGCATTCCATTTCATTTTTCAAGAGATACTGTACAATACTGTAGCAACCAATAATGCATTTACACTGAAACTAGTAGTTACTATTGATTTCTTGAATAAAAAAATACCAATACCTCCCCCCTGGATCCCCATAAAATTAGAACAGCATGATACCAAAAGATTCCTTTATCAGTGCATTGCATATTCCTTTATCCTTGAAAGATAGTGTCTGAAAACGGGGTTTAAAAAAAGGGTTTGAGTGCTAAACAGTGTTGTATCTAAAAAGGACCTTTGAGCTTCTGCAGATGAAGCAGGAGCCTAAGGGGGGAATTGACTTGAATATTTTCTTTAAACAAACATTGGCAATATCAGCATTTTTGGCTGTCTGAGTTGCAGTCTTTGCATTTCAAATACTCAAAAACACAAGCCCGCGGTTTACAGAAATGAACGGTCAAAGTGAATATCAGCGCGCCAAAGTTTTCCCCGTCTGTCAGTTTCAAAAGACAGCCTCTGAAGAGATTTACAAAGACCATGTCAAAGCATTAAAAACGTATCTATATTCTGCACATCTAACTGTATGCTCCTGTGCATATTTATCAAATGCCTGTAGAAGATTCTACTGAAATTGCAAATGTATTGATAATTCTAGCACAACTGATGTAATTCTACAATGAAAAAGGGGTTGAGCTCATGACATAATACAAGTAAGCTGAACGACTTCTTCATAAACATTGCCATTTACAAACAGGCTGCAAGGATAAATTAGAGATGTGTCCGATTCTGAAGCACCATGAATTAAGTCGATGAAAAGTAGTTAGGCAACAGTACAGAACACCCACCTTCAGGGTTGTTTAAGGTTTAATTCAATTTTTAAATAATGCTTGTTCAGAAACAGAACAAAACTGCATGTGTTTTGAAGTCACACATTTGCTGTACGGGTAACACTAGAGAAGCAAGCGCAACCATTAGGGCATTGTGTTGAAAGCTGAGCAGAACAATACAGGGCAAACATTACTGCCAGACCTTGTGCATTTAGAAACAGAACATTTACTACCACTCAGTCTCATTTGCCAAAGCATTTATTTCAAAGAGAGGATTGCATTTGGAATTGACTGCTTCCTGAAACAAACATATTGTTTGTGTAAGTGAAATAATTAAGTACTGTATTAAAAACAGGGTTATTGATATAGGGTTTGTCTTGTAATAACAAACCACAACATAAACCACAGCTTACTTTTTAGCCTGTTTTATTGGTGTACAACTACTTTCAGTACAGGTGTACAAAGTGCCTCGTGGGTATGGGGCATACATGGAAACTCTTATTTGCATACATACGCCTTCTCAGCGTTTCAGTTTCAGAATGTGTCCCACATTCCCACAACTACAGTTCACTGTGCCTTAGAAAAAAAAGGGTCCCTACTTATTCACAATGCTTTAATTCACAAGTTAATTAAGAAGAGGTTGTTTTTTTGATTAAATAGCTTTGTACGCATGGAACTTTTCTAGAAGTAGAACAGTGTCATCAAACTTTATTTAATCCATCAAACACTCATCCTTATAATAACTCATGAGTCAATTTTAGTGCATACATAACATTCATTGAGCCAACTCAGGTTCTTCCTTGTTAACTGTGCAACAGGATGACGGTAAAGGTAGAGGCTTTACTGCAGACCAGCAAAAAATCAGAAAGACACATAGGAAGCCCCCTCATGTCCTATTGGAAAAAATGTAGCAACTTTGTATAAAATTAAAACAGTACTGTATTTGTAATCCTGAATGTTTTTAGATTCTAAATGAAATATTTAATTGAATAGTTACATTAAGAGACTATGCCAGGGTTACATCTGAAGATTACTAGACATATTTTCCATCCAAGTTATTCACTTTCCTTTTGTTTATCGTTATCACAGTAAGTGACGAAATCTGACAATGAACAGGTTTCACGTTTCAATGAAGCTCCTGAGTCGGCTCAAAAGAGATACTTTACTCTACAAATGGAGGGATTTCTTAAGGCATTTTGTGAGCTCCTGAAATATAACACACAGAAACTCCTACTCAGGAGTTAAAGTTTTGTGAATGGAGCCCATACAGTAGATTCAAGGCCCTTCTACGTTTTGTCACACTTGCGACGCAATTCTTCCCAGAGGGCCTGGCAACAACCATCGGTGTTACACAGTACAAATACCAATTTCGGAACAGTACCATAAATTACAACTCATTTAAATTAAAAAGGTATTGTGTACTGCATCCATTTATGTAACCATTAAAAACAAGACCAGAGTCATTAGACCCATGTTAAGATAGTGAAAAGCAAATTGTGCGTGAGATAGTCTGGAGCAGCAGGCTACTGTAGGGCCAACCTAAAAACATGTTACCAAGCTTACAGTGCAATTACCTTTAAAATTATTACAGATCTGCATGTATTTAATCTGTGATGGATAGGATATAAAATCATCATTATTAACATTATATTATTTAAGGGTAGTAAAAGGAGCATTTAGGCAACGTTAACTGTAGTTCAGTGTGACAGGTGAAACTACCTTTACTGAAACCATAAAGAACTGGTCTCTAATGAAGTCCAGCGCACAGAAGAGTCAAGTATGAAAGAAGTAGAAGTTCACCAATTGACTCTGCAAGAACTACTGTCAAGCAGTCAGTGGCAAAAAAAAAAAAAATACACCACTGAGCTCTGATTTTTACAGAAAAATACAAAACGTTTCATTGGACTGTGATTTTATAATACAAACAGCACTTTTGAGACGCAAGGCCTCAGGCCTTAGTACAACCCAAGTGTGCAATTATAACAACGAGTAGCTAGTCATTTGCTATTGCTCAAAACTACTCCATTGTATTCTCTGTGTGGTAATAACAGACAGGAAATTGCTAGTAATTCAGTTTTAAGGCAAACACACCTTATTACAGTTGCAGCTTTGCCTTTAAACAATCAAATACAAGCACAGCCAAGTATTTCATTACAGGTAATGTTAAAAAGGTAAACAGACCCATTCAAACATTAGACTACAGTAGAAGCAGTCAAATGCAGTAATGACTGAAACACTACCGTGGGAAATGAAATGGTTTAGTAAACATTTAGAGCAGGGGTACTCAATAGGCGGACAGATAAAAAAATATTACCAGTAAAAAAGATACAATATAATGCTCTTTTTAAAAACACTTACGAGTCAGCCCGTATTTGTGTTACTGTTGATATTGCTGACTCAGGGAAAGCACACCATATGGTACCGTACTGTACTGTACTCGTGTGTGTGCGAAACTTCACTTTGCAAGCAGTGGTAGCGCAACGGACAGAACCCGGCCACAACAGATATCGCATCCTTCCACCATCCACCAAAATGTGCTGTGTGTGCAAAACTTAGCAAGGGGTATGTATGCTGATTGTATCAGCGATTAAAAACAACTGTCAAATTCTGCAATCCAAGTCAGGCTTACAACACATGCAGTTAAAGTGTTTCCCATCTTTGGTAACTGCAGATCACATGATGTGTGCGGATATTCGTTCTCCAAGACAAACATTATTAATATTAATAGCAACGTTCTGTTCTGACTGATGCAAATCTTTGCGTCTCTGTATTGCTCTTGCTGACCTGTAACTCAAGGCCCTTGAGGACCTGCCACTTCTCCAACTTACTGTGGGTATTAGCAGATTTATTTTTAAATTCACTTGAAAAGAGAAAGCAGTGATTTTTCAGTTCAGTTTGTTTCTTCTTGTGCTTCAGTTTTGTTTGCTACAGTTTGCTTTGTTTTTGCAATGGTGAAACGCAATGTTTGGCTCTGCTGACACAGACACATATGAATGCAGTAGTTATACAATTCTGTGGTTATGGCAGGGAAATAACTCATGCAGTAAAAGTCAGTAAAGAAGGCAGACTAGTAAAAATGAGACCGAGTTCTGATTCCCCCAAAAACTCCTTTAAACCTAGTGAAGAACTCTCAAACCAACAACACGTGGAAAACTATATTTGTGTAACTCTTTGTTTATCGGTATGGGAATAGGAGTGAAAATGTGCTCCGGACCTTGACCTTGCTGTAACCAAGAATTTTGGACCATCATTAAAATAACTGAGTACCCCTGATTTAGAGAAAAAAGGACATGATTTTCTAATGAATGATTTCAAGTGACAATACGTTACATAAATCCAACCATGAGACACAGATATGAACACAGCAAAATAACATTGAAAATCAATCTATTTTATTTTATTTGAAATCCACAACAATCTTGTTAAATCAGTTATTTCCTCCAGCAACCACTGATTTGTTACACAAAGTATTAGAGCTTTCTGATTGGCTCAGGTCTTTTTGTCACTATGCACATTCAATTATTGAAAAAACAAATTAAAAAAAGGAAACACACTGAAAGAAGTGTAACCAATATGTTATGTTTTACTGCAGAAAACATTTTAAATATAAAACTCTAAACAGCAATGAATGTCAGGGTATATTTGTATGTTCTTACCCTAGATTTGCGCTCCATCTCAAGGCCAGTCTCTCAGCACAATGCTCAAATCTTTAATTAGACTGCTTGTTTGTTTTCAGTGGAAACTAATCCTACAGACCCATCACTGAACCCTTTTAATTTCTCAATTCTGAACCAGCCAGCTAGTCTCCCACACATATTAGTTTAATGAGATAGATCACCATTGAAACCTGGTAGCAAATACTACTTTTATAATCAACATGATAAGCGAACCTGCATCCAAGTGCTTAATCTAAAAATACAACCAAATGTGTTCAGCAAAAACAAGAACATTTAGGACGAGCAAAGTGGTTTCTTAGCGACCCTGTCATTATTGCCATAGCAACTACTTAAGATAATAGATAATAACCCTAATGAATAGCAAGTGGACATGAAAGCTCATATTCTTTGATCAATCAGCCTATAAGGACTCCAATATTTTTGTCAAAGCAATTGCAGCATTTCCCGTTTGCTTTCCCCCCCATACAGAAAACAAATTGCTACTGCAGTATAACCAAACAAACATTTTATCCTGGTTGTTCTAAGGATGGCCAGAAATAGGGCTGGCTAATCAATACCCCCCACTGACAAAGCTATATAGAAAACTAGATCACCTCATCCTACATACGCTGAATGTACATGTAATAATTGCTGCTCCACCTACTGTGTTTGAAAGGAAAATAGAATTCAAATATTAGTACTTTTTTGTGCTTTTTTATTATTCTTTTCTGAACGATTTAGCAATACACTTATTACACACACAGCATCACCAAGTGAGATCCTTCCATTGAGTTGAGCACAAGGTGGTTTCAATAAATACTTTCTGATTTAAATATGGGCCTACTGTGTGATAGTTTGGGATATCCAGTCTATTTAAAACAGAAGGTAGGTGTTTATTTTTGTAATTATTTTTATATACAAGTCAAATAAACTGCTACAGAATAAGACCATTTTGCTACCTACTTTCCAGACAGGTAGCAGATCCTCAATACTGCCTTAAAGTTAACTTCTAGCCCTGGTATTATATATTTTTTGTTGCAACTTTGTGTTATGTGGAAAGTAATAAACGAGAAGCAAAATGGTGAGTTTTTTTCACCATCATTTTACAACGCCATTTCCACATTTGTTTTGTTTGAAGTGTTTAAAGTTTAAATTTCAGCTTTCGTTTGCTTCTTCAGCTACAAAAAGGCTCAAGTAAACCTATGTTATTAGTTTATGAAAACGTGTCTATGGCCACTGCTTACTGTGAAGAAACGGCAATGGGCAAGGAATGCGGTGTCTTTATGTACTATTTATTTCAGGAATAAACAAAACAACGTTTAAAGAACTGCTATTTGGCATCCTTTGTTTTGTAGTTAATTCACTGGGGTAAATTAAGGCCCACACAACTTATTCTTTACTCCTGGGATATTATTCTATTTTAATGTGTTACATATTGTAATGTCTTGCTGTAAAATAAAGGCACACAAACACACACAGGGGCCATGGCCACGCCCCCCTGCCTCTGCTGCTATGCGGTCTGTCTGCATTCAGAGCAATATAATGGCTTTTATTACTTTTTGAAAAACAAACAAATATTCAAATTATGGAGCAGATATCCAAACATGAAAATCCTGTGTTCGTTCCAGCACTAATTGTACTTTGCTTAAATACTGTGTATTTATAGAAAACCAACATTTGCCTAAATTAAAACTGAAATAAGGTCCAACTGAAATCTGAAAAACAGTACAGGCAGTGAAATACAACGACATGTTCCTACAAATCAAAATTATTTTTGCATGTGCGCATTGAAGCAGTACTTCTTTAAATCAAAGGTTAGGAACCTCAACGCCATTGTACCGCAAGTGAAGTCCAGCCATATGTTTTGAAAGAAGTTAATGTGTTAGTCACAGCTGCATTTGACAGAATTGCTTTTGCAATACAGACCCTGTTCTTCACTGCCACTGTTAGATCATTCCACCACTATTCAAACAGCAAAGTGCAAGCGTCTGAGGGCTGAATGGAGCCGATAACCCAGCATGTCATTAATGAGTAAGCTATTCATGTGCTTTACTGCAGCAGTGCTGTGAGCAAAGAGTGCACTTCATTACAAAGCAGATAAGCATATGCTTTTATTATAGTTTACTACTTATCTACATATTGTATCATGCTGTGCTAAACACACAAAACTAAAGCAACAAAAATACTATGCGCAAGATTGGAAGGAGATCCAATGAAATTAGAAACCATTAAAAAAATGTTATATATATATATATATATATATATATATATATAAAATCTGGCTCAGGTATACTGCACTGCATCCAACCAGGTCAGACCCTGGCAATACCCAATGTGGACAATTATATAAATTACTTTTTTTTTCTTCTTTTTTTTTTTAAATTATTTTTAGATAAGTATTATGGGTTTGTTTACCAAACTATTGGCCGCCAACTCTATTGGTCGAGCGCCGCCCGGGGGGAGGGAGGGTTAGGTCGGCCAGGGTGTCCTCGGCTCACCGTGCACCAGCGACCCCTGTAGTCTGGTCGGGCACCTGCGGGCTTGCCTGTAAGCTGCTCGAGAGCTGTGTTGTCCTCCGCTGTAGCTCTTGGGTGACTCCATGGTGGGTCTGCAGTGTTTAAAAAAAGCGGTCGGCTGACGGCACACGCTTCAGAGGACAGCGTGTGTTCGTCTTCGCCCTCCCGAGTCAGCACAGGGGTGGTAGCGATGAGCTGAGCATAATAAAATAATTGGCGATTCCAAATTGGGAGAAAATAATAAAAAGAATACAGACTGGTTGAGTTTTCAGACCATTGACCCATATTGCTAATAATTACATGAACTGCAAATGTTTGCTATGGTTAGGGACAATAGAAGTACAAGAACACTTAAGGACCAGTACAAGGTATTGCAGTTAGTACACATTACTTATTGTTTAGCTGGTTTCACATATCAAGAAGCAGATTAATCCAGGTGTTCTTGTTGGGCGGGGTGTATTGCCAAATGTAAGCAAGCTGCAGAATAATGGACTGTTTAAATCCATCCTGTGACAGAACATTTTCTTATTCCTCCCTTCCTAATACCATTATTCAGCATATCCTAAAGAGCATTTTGATTTACTGAACAACATTACCAATGACATTTGGTTTGGGAAAACAATAAATTATATTACATGCGTCCGCCATGCTGATAATTTGTCATACAAACAAAATCACTACTGTTTCGTTATTAATGACATGTTGCAAATGCTTTTATGGACTGCCAACTAAAATGATATTTTTAATTAAAGCGCTACTGTATTTTCATGAATTTTTACATTTACTTTTAAAGAAATGTTAACCTACCATGCAGAGCCTGCCAATGTTTTAAATTATTAAAATAGTACAGGCACACCCATTCTTGCCGAACAGTGGCTTTATGCTTGGTTCTGCTGACAAGAATACGCATTGGTATTCCGATTCCAGCAGGGATTCCATGCCTGTTCCAGCTTGACTGCTGAGTTGTCCGACGTGCATATTATACAATCATTGTGCATCACAGGGCCATTACAGAATTGTACAAGGGTTACAGGGTTAGAATTTAGAACCAAATGGAGATTCCGGTTCCAGAACATTCAAAATCCACAAATCTAAAAAGATGAGAAATAATCCAAAGTGGGAAAAATAAAGCAAAGCTTTCAAAAAAATGGGGTAAAGATTAATCTCTTTAATCTGTTATGCAATGAAATCCTATCATATACAAAAAGAAAAGAAACACAGGACGGAAGCTTTTACAGCATAATACTGCTGAGATACTAGCCAGGGATTACCGGGTATGTCAGGTCAGGAAAATCTAAATTGAACCATCCAATTTAAAACACAACAAACACAAAAATAATAATACATTTCTCCTCAAGAATACCTGGGATACAAAAAACACATCCATGTCTACCTTCCATCACCAACTACTGTATCACCTTTTGGCAGTCTAAACAAGAAGCCAAGACTTGGATGACAAGGCGACTGAAACCTCACATTGTAAACACTTTCTTGCACTTGCTTTGTCATTTTCCTTGTTAATTGGTTGTAAAAGAGGAAGAATTCTAGATGAAGTATGTACGGTAGTGTTAATAGTTTCAGAAATGTGTTACCGGACATGATCTTTGAAAAGGTCACATGGCAGCCATATTAGGTCACAGTTCAACGTGAAAGGCACCGTGCCTGAGGAGTATCCATAACATATGAAGTTAGGACCCCAAATGGTTTGTGAGATATTACAGCAGCAGTTTTATAAGTGGCTGTGTCACAGTCATTGGCAGCAGATTTACAAGAACTTCTACTGTAAACTCCCCTCAAGCTAGTCCTGACAGACACACTCGTCGCAATCTCTTGCATTTGTAATCAAGGCTATAACGTACAAAGACAAGCACTATTTGTGATCATTTTTATTTTAAATGCACACAATCACTGAAACTAGTGTTCTTTCTTAATCAATTTGGATCTACTGTACTGTAGGTCCAGTAATATTATTCACTGCTTAATTATGCTTGTGTACTAATGTACTTCTGTGTGGCAGTAGTGTAGTAACTAATCAGTATTTCTTCATTTTTAGTAAGGGTCAGCACACACCTGATACTCAAGATGCCCCTATCTCTGAGACATGCTTGAGTGCTGAGATCATCCCCAAGTGTGTCTGTCAGGCTGGGGATCTCTCTTTTATGAACCGCTTTCCCTAACTAGCAGCCAGCATATAAAAATAGCACCGGGCATGCAGTATTACAGTAACACAAGCAAGTACACTACTCCGGGTGCTGGCAGCTCGTCCGGGAGTTAGCACAGCAGAACATGACAGGTTCATACGCTGCCTGGAACTATTCTGGACCAAACAGGAAACTCATTATACCCACGTATTCAGAGTCTCTCGGTAACTTGTGCTAAATAATATCCTAACCAACCACCAAAAGCACTCAATAGGGTGCAGTTCCCAATGGGTCGCCAAAGCTGTGCAGCAACATACTTCAATATATGTCTGGAGGGGTATGTAACCACGCTTCAGCAACAAATATCACAGATTTTTTTTTTTTTTTTCCCCCCAGCAAACCACCTAAACAGTGCTGGATGGATAGATTGATGGATACTTCTTGCACCTGGGAAATGTAGATGTTCTGTTTTAAACACCTGCCGTTACACAATAAGGAAGCAGGAGGTTTCAAGTTCATATTCCAGTTGCCCATATACCCATACTCACTATTTAGTACTTTAAATGGAAATGGGTTTAGGTGTGCTAAAAATAGGCAGATTTTTCTCATCAGATACAACTGCTATAATTCTATCTCAAGACCTACATTATTACTTTGACTGGATTCTTACATTTTTTTTTTATTTAGCTCAATCTTACTTATTATGCATTGCTATCACTTTGAACTGCAAGTCTTTTTTCTTCATAAGATGCACATTATTGTAAACGTGTATTAGATTTTGTACTACACAAAAACGTCTCAGTGGATTAATCCTGCATAAATAACTTCTAATAAATAAATAAAAGTTTGTCTACTTGTCACAGAAAACAGTTGTCCACGCAGCAATATTATTTTCAGTTTCCCTTTATTTATGCAATGTTGACTAGTTCTCAATGGCTACTGTACTGTGTTATAAGGTAAATAAAATTACAAGGGTGAAAACTGTACCTCTGTGGATATGGGAGGGGCTGTAATTCTCATAGCCCTTATGAAATTCCCAGTTCACCAGTCCCAATAGATTCCTAATGGTGGAAAGTTAATTGCAGGGAGGTTTAAGAACATTTTAATCCATTCAGTTTAGTGATGTGTGAACGAAGATTTAAAAATAACTGTGTTTCGATTTCTTAACCGCACAACAAAACCTAACCACACACATCTGCAGCAAAGGAATATGGTACAAGTAACCATCCAATGGGGTTTGTTGAATCAGTGCATTTTTTTATTTCAGTTTCCCTTGTAATTTTAGTTGTCGTAATAAACAGCACTAGAAATCTGTTTAAAACTATTTTCTTTATACCGAGTATATTCAGTGGGCCAGTAAGCCGCCCACCACTGCTCTGGATTGCTCGGTGTAAAAGCAATTCTGGCTTTAGGCTTGGCGAGATCGGAGGACGCTCACATGCCCTCAGAACGTCTGTGCTGTGTGGGGACTCGTTGAGGTGAGAAAACACAAAATCGTACTTCCCAAATTGGGGGGAAAATAAATAAATAAAAAATTGGTCACCAATATATATATAATTTTTTTTTTTTAAATATATATTCTTTATGCTTCTGGCAACAAACAAAAACGTGTTTTAACCAGAAAATACTGTATTGTTATATTTTCTTATATATTTTGGAAAATGTTTCTTTCCCACTAAAAGGAAAAGAAGAAGTCACCAAGTCTACATGTGGACATTTAAGCGATTAATAAACATGATTTTGGGTTGACTGAACATCATGCAGAACTGGGGAAAGTGAAGGTTCTGAAAGTGCTCATAGTGACTGTTGCTAAGGAAACACCATAAACCCTTACCAGCTTTGCACTTCCATTTACTACATAGGTCTCAAATGTACAGTTGTGAAAGAGACACATGTTATAGCAAACATGTATTTTCATATTAAAGCATGTTCTCTAGTTCAACAATAAGCACGTTTCCAGTTTCCATGCCTTACTCTCAGGACATTTTGTACATTTCACCACAGCAGTGTCTCTGGGGTCAAAGCATGTTACTGGCTTCAGAGCATATCAGTCAGGAATAACTGGTTGGTTAATGACTGTTAGAAGCCATTGAAAGGGACAATTTCTCCCTACAGATAAAGCTGATATCATTAAAAAAATCTTTACCAATAACATTCTTTCACAAATGCACATCTGAGACCTATAAAACAAATAGAAGTGCACAACAGGCATGATTCATGGAATTATTCTGTTAGCTGCAAATCACTGAGTTTTGTTATTGCTTGCGCAAATCCCTAAAGAGCATGCAGAATTCCACATGTGGTGTCCCTGGTTACTGGGTTAACATCTGCATGTTGTTTCCCACTGAAATCCAATTCTTCACTCGAGGTTTGAAGAGGTTCACACTGAACTCCGACTGCCAAGGTCAACCTTTTCACAACATACAGTACACATTCACGCTGTGCTGCCTTTTAATTAAAGCATGAATCCAAATAGTTACAGTCGTACCATGAGCTTGGACAGAACACATTCCTATTAATTAGATCAATGGAGTCAAAAAAGAAGAAAGAAAGAAAGAAAGAAAGAAAAGAGTGCTAATCATTCTTCTGTTGGGTCTATATGAAGTTTTGAACTCTGCGCTATGCGATTCTCAACGGGAGAAAGCTTCCTGTGTTGATATTAGTAAAACAGAGCCAAAAACCTCACTGATGAAGCTACAAAACCAGCAAAACTTCCCACAGCTTCCCATCATGTGAACTATCTGTGCTTGAATGTCAAATATTTAAATATTTGTCATGGAGATATGAATATAATATAAATATGACCTATATAGCCCAACCTTTAAATTACATTTCAGACAATAGTAACTTATACTCGATTGCTTCTGTTCTGTTCGTGCCAACACTGAGATTGTCCATTTGTCTGTGTGGATTTCACATCTGTATAGTAAAGAGCTGAGCGGTCACACTAACACAGTTTTGCACCATGTCTGTGGTTTCTCTTCAGTACAGGAATTAATGTATTATATTGAGAAAGGAAGAAAAGTCAGAACTGTGATGGAATTGCTAAAACACTTTATGCATCATGTAACATAATTTATAGCAGAATTAAGAAATTATTCTGTGAATGTGAAACAGCCACAATAAAAGCAATATAACACTTCTTTAGGCAATGTTAAACTTAACTTAGAATACTTTTTTTAAATTGTGTCACCTGCATTTACAACCCATATGGAGTTATGAATTATAAAATCACAAGACATTTATTGCAAAACTGACAGCATGTGTGCATTCTGGCAACAAGAGAGTATGGCTATTGATAAAAAACAATTTTCAGAAAACACATAAAATAACAGGTTAACACATCATTACTTGCATAGAAAATGTAAACCAACCAAACAAACACACATCTCACACAACTACTGTGAAGATTTTCTTACAAGACACATCAAAAATAATCAACCCTTAATTCCATCACACTTGACTCGGTCATTTCAATTCCCTACCTTGTATCTTTCTGTAGAAATGCAGGTTATAAGTTATAAGTGACCTCCTTTGGCTTGCAAAATGGTTTAGAGACATGAAACACCAGCAAAAAGAAAAAAGAAAAGCATGAATCAAAATCACCAGATAGAGAACTTCACTAAAAGGATCCAGAGTTAATCTGCTTACCGAATAAGCCATTCACATACACGAGTGATCACCTTTAGATTCCCAGCTTCCTGGTAAAAAGCACAATCAGGTATTTATAACACATCTTCAGTAGAGTCCCTAGATTCCCTCAGTAATAACACACTGCAGAGGTGTTTTGTTGGGTTACACAGGATTAAGTTACTGCCCCACAGATGAAAACCGCCTTCACTTTGCTGTGCAAAACAAACACTTACCAAACCAATGACACTGTGTCAATACAAAGCAACAGGAGCATTCCCTTACATAACCTCTAGTTGATTGCAGACGAGCAAGCTAATCCACCAACTGCATGTAGAAACATAAGCATCATCTTACCATAAAAAGTTGAAATCTGAATAAAAATCAGATATTGAATTAAAACAACACAAAATGTATTGTTTTGAGTCTCTCACACTGATTATTTCATGCAAGTATATCTAGCCAGTCAGTGCTTGGAAATTCTGGCTTGTGATTGGTTAAAACCTCATCATAGTCAGCAAAAATACATTTAATTACTGCCCTCACATCCTTACACCACCAGGCAATAGACTCCGTCTGTCATGGGATTGGTTCACATCACTGTCAGTCCCGCCCCTTTTCAAAGGCATACCCTCCCCTTCTACTCCTAAAACAATATAAAATGGCTGAATGACAAAACTGCTGAACGGCGATTCTGTGACTTAATTTTCTGTTATTTGTTTATTTAGCAGATGCCTTTATCCAGGGCGACTTACAGCAGAGTCACTTACAACAACGTCATACCTGAAAGACGGAACACAAGGAGGTGAATTACAAAACATACTACGAAAGAAAGAAAAAAACCTGCGATATGAACTTGTTATTAATTACGTTATTTGCGTATGCTATACCAGCTAAATTTAAATACAGTAAAGCCATAAATGCTTTTTGGTAAATGTCAGAAGTTATGAAGAAATAGATTGCTTTTCAGAAATTTAACAATTAATCTTATAATTTAACAAAGCGTATTGGTAAATTCAGGTATCAAATAATGTATTTATTCCTGCATATAAATTGTCAATTAACAAAATAAATCATTAATGTCAAACAATATATTTATTTGTGCATACGCATTTTCCCCATTAACAAAATAATCATTAATGAGCTTACAGTAATGCACAATTGAGCAGGTTATGTAGAACCACCAACATTCTGGTAAATATTTGCATATAAAACAATGGTGTTGAAGGATATTGTACTCCAAATACATAGTAGTTTAATGAAAAATAACAAACTTAAATGCTAATTAAGTCTTTGGACCTTTGTTTTTAACAGAAAAATCACACTGGTTATGACACAAAACATGACAAATACAGGCACTGAATAGATATTTACTTACTTATTGCAGCATGGTAGACACTCGTGGCACTTAAAGTTACACATGATTCCTGAAGCCTTACAATGAGCGAAAGCGAGACAATGCGCGAAAGCAAGACATAGCCAAAGGCACTTGGTTATTTTTGAGATTTACCGGTAAAATGTCTGAAAAAGCGTTATCGTGTTTATTTCGAACATTTACTGTTTAGCTTGCTAAATGCAGACATACGACTAAGGGGGTAACTCCTAGATTCATGTCAACCTGCAACTCAGTGCCAGCTACCAATAGAATTCAAGCCAATAGTTTGCATCATCTTTCCTCTGATTGACATGTTAAGATTAAAAGCATGCAAATGAACACTGAGAGGATCAATCTGTTTGTACAGAGGTTCAGACACTTGCTTGGGTGCTGCGAGGTTGCTGGTTCATGACTAGCCTCCCTGCTGTTACACATACAGTACAGAAGGCGAAGCTGTGGCACATCTCTGGCTTGAGAAGGTCACATCAACAATCTCTGCACTAAGCTGGAACTGGCTACATGCCAGCCTAACAGACACTGTTTCCTCAGGGTGTTTTTAGTAAAGACATAAAGTATTAAAATCAGGTGTAAATAAGGATGAAACATTTTTGCCATTACATCACTCATCACTGGTATAAATAAAAACGCTTCAACTAGTTCTTAAAGCAGAAGGAGGTTGTAAAAGACATCTTCAAGCTTGGCTGTACCCAGCATTGACCTATTAATACAAGAGACTGAGGAAATGGGGCATTGACAAAAGAGGCAGAAGAGCATTGTACACATCATGTCACCAGGGGGCTGGTCGAAAAAGTTGTGCAAAAGAAAGTTCAGATAATCATGCAGATTTTACTCTGTTCAGAAAAAAAACGATTGCATAACTTAAGATTAATATTTTGGATTTTCTCAAATTCACATGTGTACTGCTGTTTTTACATTAACTCTTTTTTTTTTTTTTTAAATTAAGTTATAAAAAAAATACACATATGAAGACATTAGTTCATTCATGGGGTCAGAGCTGGATCTTAAAAGGTGTACCTGATTTTTACTTTGTATTTAGGACAGAAGTTTGCCCTACCTCCTCTTTTACTGTGTATGCAGCCTACCTGTGCTTCTCATGCAAAACAAAACAAAAAAGTCATAAAAAAAGGTTTTCCTTTCAAAACAAAACAAAAAAAAAATGTAATTTCAATGAGAGTTTGTCCTTAAGACTGCTTATGTAAATAAAAACGATGTAATTAACAAGAGGCTTATAAACACATTCTTGGCTCCTAGTACTTGAAGGCCAGCTGTAGGTTATCCAATATCAGACATGCCAGACACTATTTCTAAAGAAAACCGTCTACCAAGCCAAAAAATACTGTGAGGCTGATTGTATCAGTAAACTAAAGAAAATACATTAGTTAAGAAGAATCTAAGTTATAAAATCAAAAATATAAAAATTAGAAAAAAAAAAGGAAAACATTTTTCTGTGCAGCAAGTGTTAGGTTGATTCCAGCTCAAGTGGACCACGTTGGTTTTTGCTCTTTTATTCCACTTAACTATTGTTTCTTTGTTTGAAACATGCTTTAAAAATGAGAATGTTGTTACTAGGCTCGGTCACCTCCCACATGCATGAGGTCAAAGGTCATGGGATATGGGCATTTTCACCACCTTCAGACCGCTCATTTTTTGTATACAAACAAAACCTGGTACCATTTTCTCAATTACATGCTAAATAAACTAATAATAATATGGGTGTAATAGTGTATGTAATACATACCATAGGTCCACTTGTGACTGGTACTGTAGTGCTTCCAGTAAACTGCACTTGAGAAAGTGGCAGAAACAGGACAGCACCATGCTATTTTCACTCCGTTAAAATATTTTGCATGGTCTTACTTTGTCTACACTAAAAATGCGCATCATGCATGGGGTGTGTGTAAAAAGAAGAGCGTTATGCAAAAAATGACAGTACTGAATATTGTCCCTTTCATTTACAGTATAAATTAAAAACAATAAAAGGACGTTTAAAATGTTTCCAAAAAGACTTTAAAATGTGTTCCAAACTGCTTTAAAATGTAGTTTAAGGAGAGCAATGACTAGAAAGCCAGATTACAGCCACTAACTCATTACTGCCTGTTTGCAATTGCATTATTCCTATTTGCAGTGCAATTTTAGTTGGTATTCAAGCCAATAAATAAACGGTTTTAATAATTAAAATTACTAGCCCATAAAATAAAAAAAATAAGTACAAATTGCTGTTCACATTTTCCAAGCCATTCATCCAACTGAGAATTTGCATGTTGAAAAATTATTGCTTGCGTGAACTGTCAGCGTACAGTCTCAGTGGTGGTCAGATGCTAAATATCACTGAGTGAGTGTTCTTGCTGCTGAACTGCCAATACATGAACCTAGAAAACCATCAAAGACTCAAATCAACCCTCAACCCTCAAATTAACATTTGAAAGATGTTTTCTGAGGAACTGTGTGACTGGAATAGCTTAACCCACAGGAGTGAATGAAAACAACCAACCTTTTTTTTTTTTTCCTTTCCATACAGGTAAAAGATCTGCCAGCCAGTAGACTCTTTACTCATCTTGTAACAAGGCAACAGTTACTGGACAAATAGATTGTATTTGGTTGTAGGGGGTGTATAAATGGGCCTACACTAATCTAAGTTACTAAATACATACATGAATGGCCCTTTTGTCTAATACAAATTCATGAGGCAAGCGAGTTTAATTAAAACCTCTACATTATAAATTGGGTCGCCAAGATAAGTCGCAGAAGTTTTTCTCTTGCAATGGCTCAAATTAAGGCGCAAGGTTTCACACAGTTAGTGCCAAAAATCTACCCACCATAAACAGTACCTTTTGAACCAATAAAGAGCACTCAGTGGACTTTCCTCCAGTAAAATAGGTCTTGAAGGCATTTTACAACTGTACTTGTCACCAGTAAAATTCGACTTTCTCATGAGGAAAAATATCTTAGGAAGTTGCAACCAACTCCAATCCCTGTCCATGCCATGTAATAAAAGCTTATAACCAGCCTCAGACATCAGCAAGTTTAGAAAGCTTATCAAACTTACTATATTAAAAGTCATTCTGTGAAAGACTCTGGGAGCTTGGAGTAGTGGGACAGTGTAATGAACTGTCAAAAATGTAGTATCTACAGTCAGCCTAAACTCCTAATAAGTCATTTTAAACGATCTGCTCCAGATGGAGGCAGCTGAAGGTCAAGATGGACAACCAAGGCCAACACTGAAAATGGAATGATTTATGTCAAAGTTAGCAGGGTTTTGTACTAGGGGTAACCCAATCTGAAGACAATAAAGACATCTTTCCAGGTAAAATTCACGTCCAGGACATCGGATTGCAATTTGGACCTTTTTTTATTTATGTATTAATTTTTTTTATGATTAACCACACAAAGCTAGAAGAGGACAGGTTTAGAACTCATTTTTGGAAGAAGGAAAAATAATGAGCAACACATGGTACAGCTTAATTGCATGTGCTTCTGACTAATTTTCAAGAAAGTTTCAGTTTTTACAAAATTCTAAAATAAGAATACAGAAAGTTAATCAAAACAATTGACAGTCTTGTAATAATGAACCGTTTTGTTGAATGCATTTTAAAAAATAGGGGATTTTAAAATATAGTCAAGCAACATTTTTAAGCAGTAGGACCCAGAGATTGTAGTATTGTATTTAACAACAAAAAGGGCTTTACCAGACAGTAAAGCTCTTCTACGAGGGTCCCACTGCTATTAGAAAATAGCTGCATTAAAAAAAAAAAAAAAAAACGGAACATTTAAAAGGAACATTTTTTTTTTTTTGTGATTGAGTGCAGTACAAACCATTTACTCCATCTTCCATGAGTAATGAGGTTTGTTCAGAATTCCTTATGTGCCTTCAGTATCCCAGTTAGAAATGGTTCATTCGGATTCGGATGTTTTCTAATAAAAAAATAATTCCAAGACTGTTAATCTCGGGATCGTATGCTGTACAGCTTTAACCAGCGGTGGACAGCATTGCTTCATGGGAATTTCCAACAGCCCAAGTAATAATGCTAAACAATCTTTTACTGACATGGAGCTTACCTTGAGTTCAGGCACCTCGTACACAAAGCGGAACATGATTTGTGATCTGTTTGTTTTTATCCACCTCTTAGAAAAGTAACTGTGTTTTTTTAACTGAGATTGGTTTGTGTAAGATTCAGCAATTCAAAATATCTAGTAGCTTACATACAAGTCTACTGTATATGTGTTAATGCTGATCGTGCTGTTTGTTCAGTAACATGTTAGTGTGATCATGAATTGTATTCAACGTCTCCTGTGTTAGAGATTAGAGCACAGTGCCAGTGCCGACCAGGTTAAAGGGAATTGTCTAATATTTGTTAGAAACTGTCCTTTACAGTAAAGTTTTTATCATTGTCTTCTTGTAAGGATATTGAATCACTGTTTACAGTAAATCTACTGCTATTTGTTACCCGCTGCCACGTGAACTCCCAGCACAGTACTTCAGTTCAAACAGCATTTATAAAACACGCTAAAAACCACTTTCATTCTCTCAGTACAAATGTACCAGAGTTTAAGCTCATATCTCAGTTATTAAATCTGGTGGTACGTCTATAAAACTTTAGATCTAACTGGCACATTGGAGTGGCACAGCTTCAAGAATTACAAATTGCTCAGTTTTGGAGCTTTGACAACTGTGATGTTAAATGATTCTTTAAATGCTTGGAGTTTAAATATTAACTAAGTCTTACACAGCACAACCATTTTCAAAACACAGATGGTAATCTTGGTGTTTATACAACACTGTGTATACAGCGTATGACTAATATTTTTTTTCCATATTCAATATTTATTCAGAATCATCCACGTGTACACATTTGTTGTACACATGTTGATAAGACAGTTTTTTTTTTTTTTTTTTAAAGTTTTAATATTTAATAAAGTAAAACCATGGGCTCCCGGGTGGCGCATCCGGTAATGGCGCTCCGCATGGCGTGCAGGATGCGCCCTATAGCTTGGACGTCACCGGTTCGAGTCCAGGCTGTTCCACAGCCGACCGTGGACGGGAGCTCCCAGGGGGCGGCGCACAATTGGCCAAGCGCCGCCGGGGTTTGATTACCAAACTATTGGCCGCCAACTCTATTGGCCGAGCGCCACCCGGGTGGAGGGAGGGTTAGGTCGGCCAGGGTGGCCTCATCCTACCTTAGGTAATCTAGTCAGTGTTAAACCTCACCTGTGCAACCATCCCTATATGGTAAGTGGGGTTAGGATTACTGCTAATCAGGGTGGGTCAAACCAGCCGTTCATGATAAATGGAGTTCGTATGAGGTTCCAAAAGCGTGGCAGCAGAGGAATATTTACCTACGGGGATAGTTAAGCAGCATGTTTTCAATGAAGAGAATCGCCCGTATGAATCTAAAAGGCAATATATACTGAACCGCCTCAATTTAAAAGAGCTACAATGGCCCTATATAGTATTTGTATGACTTATTTCATACAATTTAATTATAGTCATATAAATCCTTAGGGATTGATCCTAGAGATTACGCCTAAAAATGAGTAGTTGATGCAATCCAGGTGGATTCCTGGTACTGTAAAATATACACAAAAAAAATCCAACTGTGATTTATCATGGCAGGGTATAGGACGATCAAATCAATCCTTAGTGCTAAAAGAGTTAAATGACTTTGTTCTGAGGCCCTTAAATACTTTTTTTTTTTCCTGCAGTTTTAGGCGTGGCTGTTTATGTTATAAATGAACACACATAAATGACGTGTTCTGTTTCAGCAGGCCTTAAGATTAAATAAACCCAAATCCTGCCTATGACTGGTTTAATTACCTATCGCCTCTTATTCTTGACAGGTACGTCTCTCAGCAGAGCAGCATACAGAGTGCAGCGCAATACCTAGTAAGTCACCGCTTGTCAATTTTTTTTATGCTTAATAAATCTGTCAAAGCTTGTTTGGATCAGAGGATTCCCACTGACTACACCACACTGCTGACTGCATATGACATGAGCTCTACCTACTACAGCAACTGCAGCTGCCTCCAAGATACTACAGTCTTGCTACTTTATGAAACGCTTCACCATTTTTTAAACCCATTTAGGCCTAATTAAACTAAAGTCAATGGTTTTCCAATAGCTAAAAAAAAAGTGTACGTTTTTAAAAACGTACACTTACTGTAGCTCTGGTCATCAGACTTTTAAGGTTCAGCACATTCCATAATAATAAAACAATAAATGTTAGTAACAGGCATCGACACTAAATACAAAAATACACACTTATGGAAGGGCAGACAGGTTCCTCCATATATACACATTATTTACACACACTGGCGCTTAATTAAACCCTCTTCTCAAATTCTACAAATCAGGTGCGTCGACCTCGCTGTAAAGGTCACACCGGACGCGATGCGATTGGTCCTGCAATAAAATGGCACTTTCGCTGCGACACTACCTTTCACACCAGTGGCGACAGGCGTGCTCGATATACAGCGAATATAGAATACAGAATAGCTTTGCAGAATACTTATTTCAGTAAAGGGAAACTAATCACACACACCATCTACATTCAGTTCCCTGGAAATGGCCTGCCAGATGTTCTTTTGTTGTACAGCTCCAGGTATTATGATACTGCAAGAATGATCTTTTCTTCCGTCATTGTTTGCTGAAGCTGTGCAAGGGAAGCTGGTCTTCATTGGTCGCTTCAGTGTCGCCCGTCTTATCGCAGGCAGTGCGAACGGCTTGTATCAAAAATACATGTTTTATTTTTTTTGCAGAGGTGCGGTGTGTCGTACGACACATTTGCTTGTCGCATCGCATCTGACGTGTAGAGGCCTTAATCCTTAAACTATAAGCTTTTCGGATGTCCACACTCATACAAAAACTTAGTAATGATCTTTATTTGTATTAATTAATTAATTAATTATGGAGGTTAATAGTAATAAGCGGCCATCCTTAGGGTTTTCATATATACACCCAGATTACAGGACATTCAAACCAACTTTCAATACCACAGGACAAGCAGTTCTTAAGATATATGTAAAAATATACATTCCTAAAGGCAAAGATCTAGCATTTCCTTATACTGAAAATCTAATAAATAAATAAATAAATAAATAAATAAATAATGGATGACAGTCTGCTTAAATTTCTATTCAAAATTCCCCAAAAACAGCTGCTTCAAAATGCTATCCTGAGTGTTACAGTTTTTCAGGTTTTAGTTGCTTTATGCCGTACCTGTTCAATCAATTACTTAAGATTTTTAAAGGAGAAAAAAAAACACAGGACCTACATGTCTTTGGGCAGGGTTGTTAAAAAAAAATTTTAAAAAGTGCTATCGGTCCTGCACTTGAGATGGTCCCATCTTATCTGCACTGCCACATGCAGTGACATTTCAAGCTTATGCAAAGTGTGTGTGGGGGTGGCGACTAGTTGTTCAAAATGCACAAATACCCCTTTTCTGATATAACTGGAGGCACTTCTGATTCCTGATTCTTGTTTCAGTGTTTTTGATTGTTTGTTTGTTGGTTGGTATTATTTCATTATTTTAAAACCGTTTTCTCACTTAAGGGAAAAGTGAAAGACTTGACCATCTCTGTAGGGACTCTTTCTAATCATTCTCATCAAGCCTGCTGAACTTGAATGCCAGCATCACACAATTGTGTTACATTTTATGCTAAAATATCCATTGGCATGCAGTATGTTTAGTTGTCCAATAATGAAGCATTCAGAGGACTCTACTTTTAAAATCTCTAGTTTCTTCATTCAAATGTATTTTTCAAATTTTGCAACTTACATCTAAGTGTAACTTGCAATTTAGTTCAGAAGAAACATTCATGTGGTTAAAATTCCACAGTGGTAACCTAAGAGTGCTACTGTAGTTGAGATCTTGTAACCCAATTATGACTCCTCCCTATACTTGTGTGGACGTAGGACTCAAACAATATGACTTTTTTTCAATTACATATGCGCTATGCAACCCTTCTACCACTAGATCAAGTTTAAAACATGATTTATTAATGTCACGCATTGCAGTCAAAGTTTAACAGAAGATCATTGGTGGTCCGGCTTTGTACATTTGGTTTGCCGTCCAGGTCCAGACATCATTATATTTTCTTGGGTTGGAATTAAGCATTATTAAGCAGAAGCTTTAGGAAGGTCTCTAAAAACTTTGCAAGGATATCAAGCCCGCGTAGCGTTCAGCCAGGACAGTACTGTACAGTTTTATAATTTAATTTACTTTGCCAAAGATGCATAAAGTGACCACAATTTATTTGACAACCTTGTGATTTGCAACTTAACTTACCTTACCTAATAAAATAAATAAATAAATAAATAAAAGCTATCAGCAGCTTATCGTCATCAAATCTTTGATGTTGTGGTTTCTAATGCGTGCCTTGGATAAGGTAAAGATTACTATTATACAAACAAATCAGCTCACTTTTCTAAACCCCACCTACACACGCAGGGACACCTGTTTAACGATGCATGCTAATAATATTGATCATGCCTAACACAGAACAACAACAAAAACACATTGATGTAATACACAAATGAATGAAGAAAAACAATTACCATTTCGTCGCCCTCTTCCTGGTCATCGATATCAAGTTCTTGCTCCTTATTCTGAGTGTGCTTTTCTTCAAAGCTTCCTTCAGCTGCGCTTGTTTCGCCTCCCGGACCGTGTTGTTGATCACCTCTCTCCCCAGAACTCGCCTGTCCTTCGGAGTCTGATGAGTCCTCGTTGTTATTATTATTATTGTCATTATTATTTGTATCGAGCAAAAAATGTTTAATTTCTCCCTCGTACAGGGTTTCCGAACCAGAAGAGTTATTGCTCCCGTCACTCGCAGACCTTGGATAAACTTCCCCATCCATTTCAGTCAACTGCCGAACGGCTTTCCCTTGGAAGAAACAGACGCACACACAAACACCGAACTTCACTGTTTAACTATGTCCATAAATACATTTTTAAAAGAACACTGCAAAATACTTAATGCATCTTTTCCCATTTCAGACGACGTCACACAAATAAGCTGCAAATTCAAAAACAACAGCGCCTAAATTTTGGATAGAGCAATACCAAACTCTAACCTGGATTCAAAGCACTGCCGCATTCTAACTATATCTGAGCAACCCTAGTCTCCGCCTACAAGGACAAAAGTATGGAACTGCTGTGAAAACACACAGCCTGCTTGCTTGCATAGATAAACAAAAACAGCGAATTTGGAAAACTGAAATCTACATTTAATGCATTACAAATGTGAGAATTGCTGAGGTTTCAGTACATGCACAGCATAATGCCGGATAGAGTGATTTTATTTAATTGTTTTATTCCAGTGCAGAATCAACACCATTTTCATTTCTGCTGATTACAGCAATAAAAAAAACGCGTTTAATTTAATCTCTCTTAATAAAAAGCACACGTAAGCAATTTCCATTTTTTGTATAAAGAAGAAGTTGGAAAATCGAATTTTGTGAATTGTACAGAAATCGTCACTGCGACATATCCAATGACCGCGCTTCCATCAAAATGTAAAAAATAATAATAATCAAGAAATCAACAGTTTTGATGACGTTTTTTATTTACCATTTATAGGACAGCATTGTCAACTTTTTTTTAACCCAGAGTACCCTGGGGTAAGAAGGAATAAACACATGGATTGTGTATCATTAAGTGGTAATTAAACGTACTTCCTATAGTCAAAACCCTCTGTTGCTATGGCAACTGTCTATAATATGTTATGTTGTTTAATAAAACATTTCACACAAGTGTCAGTACAAAAGGTAAAGTATATGCAGTATTAAAAATATTAAAAACATTGGCAGAAAAATTGAAATATAAAGTCCCCAGGTCCGCAATGCATGCAAATGTGTGTGGTAATGTGACATGTTATGTGATCGACTACACCTTCAGTATATACGATTTGAGAAAGTTATGTACAACTATTCAGCAACAAAGCAAAAAGATCTCAGTGACTGCGTAGCTGCATTGATCAGTATGACAGTCTCTCAGGTGTTCCGGGAATGACAACGTTGCAGGAATCAGTGGCTGGAAAGTGCCTACCAGCATTTATCCCTGGATTACAAGTGGTTAGTGCAATCCAGGTGGATTCCCACGTTTGGTCAAGTGCAGAAAAAAAACATCTGTGGTTTTCTCAACGGTATAGATTAATCAAATAAAAAAAATGTTTATCTCATAATTAGTTGGTTGTTAATCTGATTTGTCATTAAAAAAATTAATAAAATCAAACCATATTCATGTAATTGTTTAACCTGGTAACCTTGCAAGGGCACAGGAAAAACAACTGGGTGAAGCAAACAATAAAACACATGAAAGGGGAGAGAGCACAACATAATTATCTGTCATTATAGACATGTAATTAGCATACATGGAGATCTACTTACAAAGGCAAAGGAAATTATCCAAAAGGTATTGATCGCGTTGATCAGTTTAGTTGCTTGGCTCAGCAAGCAAGGCACAACAATAATACATTTAAATCTGTGCAAAGAGGAAAGCATTAATTTAATTCAAAGAAACACTTTGTATACAGCAATGGTGTTGTGGGATGCAGATTGCAAGCCTGACCCTTAACCCTGCTGATAGAGTGTAACATAATTACTTTAAACAACACGCACATAAAGAACAGCGCTCTTGCAATACAATTACTGAAAAGAAAAATCATTTCAGACTTCAAATAATGTTTTTGTGCCAGTGGGAAGCAAAGTTGTCAATCGGGAAAAAATATTCTTTTGTTAAAATCTAATATTTATTGGTAAGAATTGCCATCAGCACTCTGCCTTAATAATCTGTGGTGTTTGGAACAAAACTACTGCAGATTTCCAGCCCGTTTCCTTGAAGGTATTTGAGGCTGTAAGGAATGATCAAGTTTACTGGATCAGTGCCAAGAGGAGTTATGGCAGGCATTTATTTTTGTGCAAACCTTGTCTAAATTGCCTTTGTAAACTGCTTTTGTACTGCAGGTACATCATACTAAATGAATTTATTGGCAGCTCATTTATGGGACTTCAGTTCATAAAATGGCCGTGCACCATCCCAGGCTATTATGATGAAGCAACTGCCTGGCACTCCATCCCATCCAAAAGGAAAACATTCCTTACACTTGACTTTTTTTAAAGTTCAAGTTAATGGAAACTCAGAGTATAAGCTATATTACTGCCTGAGTATTTTGAGGGCTGCTTCACAGTCTGGTTTACCTTAGCCTTTGCCAGCAAGGCTTGCTGTTATTGTTTAGTTTAAATTAAGTTTTTTTTACATTGAAAGTGTTCAAAGCATACAGGTGTTATGTTAAAATAATGGTAACGCATTAGGGGAGCATGGTATAGCACACGTGTATGGTAAATCACAGGAAATTCATGGTACACTATAAGTATTGCGAAGTGCAAAATTCCAATAGAAATGTACCTAGTAAATTGCCAAAGTAATGGAAACATTTTTGTAATGCTGCCTGTCGCGTCTCTCATCGTAACTCAGCTGTTTTGTTTCCCAGTTGTCCAAATCGATTTTCCATTTGGTTGTTTTTCCTCTTAGGTTGCGACTGAAATGAAAGTCACAGAGTATTTGACCATGAAGACATCATCCCATGTAGGGTGTTTCCAGGGACGGATGGTCCACTGACAACGTGTGTTTGCATGTCAAGCTGAGCTGGCTAGGGAAATCTAAACAGAAGAGATGTACACAATGCTTTTCCTCAAACAATGTGGTCACAGTGAGTACACAGACCAAACTAGGGAGGTCAGACGATTCAGTAGCACCGGTGCTTGCTAAAAACTCATACAGTGCCTGGAAATAAATGAAGACAAAATTAGGAAAATAATAATAAAGTTAATACAATTTTTTTTTTAAAGTCCTTAAGCTCATAAAACACCAGACGACTTGTTGTCAGCTTTTCCTGGCAAATTATGAACCAGCTTGTTTTAGAGGACATTTAAGCAATTTTCAGCACGTTAATCGTTACAAGATGTAAACAATCTCGGTTTGAGCTACTTTGTAAAAATTGCCTCTATAACTAATTGCTTGAAAAGTTTCCTAAAAACTTCCCTGGTGTTTTATGGGCTTTAGCCACACCCAATTCGAACTGTCCTTCCAGTTGTTACTTTTATTTTTGTCCTTTTTCCAGTGTCTGTTTCTCCATTCTTAAAAAAAAAAAAATCCACAAGCTAGCTCTGTTAACTTAAGACACTATGCCCCATTTTTTTAGGTTACATTTAGTGTTTAGAAGCAGACAGTTCTGAAGTGTCCTGTCTTCAAGAATGAGGATACTTTAAAAGCTCACATTAACTCACTTGCTTGTGTTGGGCTGTTAGGATGGTATTTTATATGAGACAAGCCAGCAGGCTGTTCAGGGAAATGTTCCTCTAGATCAGGGATCTCCAATCCTGGTCCTGGAGAGCCGGTGTCCCTCCTGGTTTTTGCTCCAACTGTACCCTAAATTACTTAAATGGATCAATTAAGTGCTTATTAGAAGCTTAATTGGTCCAATTAATTAATTTAGGGTACAGTTAGAACAAAAACCAGGAGGACACCAGCCCTCCAGGACCAGGATTGAACACCTCCACTCCTGATGATAGAGTTTATTCTAATCTGTTTTTTTTTTTTTTTTGTGGTGGAACCTATGGGTTACTGTAATGAAACCTAACACACACACACACACACACACACACACAAATTTGCATTCCTATATTTGTGGGGACTTCTCATTGACTCTTACTATATTTTTATTTACTATTTCTAACTCCAATCAGACAAAACTCCACACAGGGTGGAAGTCGATAACAAACTGTATATTTTGGCACACACACCACACACACACACACACACACACACACACACACACACCTTCTGCCATTGAAAAATGTGTGGTTGCCATAAAATTCCATCAAAAACTCATTATGGCATATCATGTTTTCTATTACCCCCCTGTGATATGTCTGCTGTGCAGCTTGCCTTCAGGGATGGAAAGAAAGTTCACTAGTTTGATCCTCATGGAGCTAAGAAGAAATGATGTTACAGAACAAAATACCACAGTTAATATAACTTAATGTAAGCTTGTATTTCTGATGTATTTATAAATGTTTTTTAATGAAATGCTTAAGAGAAGATGATAAAAAGGGTCAATTTAAGAAATATGAGTTTTCTCCTTTTGGCCCTTCTCCAGAAAATGGTAAACTTGTACATAAAATTTGTATATATAGGCACATAAATAAAATTTTTAAAAAAACAACATTAATATTTATTTTGTTAAGCATCTACATTCATTTTAACATTAGTAAAATCTGAGCAGCATGTTTGCTTTTATTGTTGGAAATATTAAACCCAAGATGGCTTCTTTTAGCACCCTCTGCTGCCTGTTGTTGAGCTCTGTGAAGCTGGAAATTACATTTGCTGTGCAAAGCTAAAGTCAGTATACTGGACTAAGTCAAAATCTTTAAAGTCAAAATCGATTTTGCCTACTGTATTTTTACCCTAAGCTACGAAGGTTAAGAAAATAGGACAATATGAGAAATATAATTATTACAGAGAAGCTTTTCAAATGAAAAGGGAAGACAGATAAATACTTTGTGCCGATTTGGATATGAAAAGATAAAGTGAACTACTCCAGTACCTTAATAAAGTATATATCAACAAACTAGTTAATTGTTGCATGAGCTAGGTCAGAGGTACCAATGTTTTGACCAAGGAAGGTCCTTAATTGTCAAATTAAAATGTTGCTGGGTCAATTGTACTGTTGAAACAAATTCCTACAGTGGTATTGATTGGTAGAGCCAAGGTTGACTTCTCTTTACCTTTAGTAAAAATGTGTATCACAGTATTCAGGGTACCATTGCGATTGTATAAATGAACCGAGATGCAGCCCAGACGTGAGCTTCTCTGAGCGGGTAAGAGGCAGACATCAGCCGACCATCTTCAAAGGCTAGTAGACAGGATTAAAACATCTGGAAGGTGAATAGAATGAGCAAGTAAAACATGAACTTGCCACAAAACCAGAAGTAGACATCTAAAAGTAATGCTGCTCAAGCAACAACAAAGCATCGCTCTGAGTGTATATCTGGTTTAGGGGTGTGAAAAAGAAGCTGAACATAATTGGAAAACTGCTACAGTTGTATTGAACGAATATATGAGCAAAAAGGGGTGCACACACAGAAAGTGGCACAAAGGACACAGGAGCTACCAGAAGTAATATATATGAACGAGGAGTAATCAACCTGTGGAGCCCTCGTGTAGTGGAATGCAGTGGATCCCTCGTGTAGTGGAATGCAGTGGATCCCTCGTGTAGTGGAATGCAGTGGCGCCCTCGTGTAGTGGAATGCAGTGGAGCCCTCGTGTAGTGGAATGCAGTGGATCCCTCGTGTAGTGTAATGCAGTGGAGCCCTTGTGTAGTGGAATGCAGTGGAGCCCTCGTGTAGTGGAATGCAGTGGAGCCCTCGTGTAGTGGAATGCAGTGGAGCCCTCGTGTAGTGGAATGCAGTGGAGCCCTTGTGTAGTGGAATGCAGTGGATCCCTTGTGTAGTGGAATGCAGTGGTGCCCTCGTGTAGTGGAATGCAGTGGCGCCCTTGTGTAGTGGAATGCAGTGGAGCCCTCGTGTAGTGGAATGCAGTGGAGCCCTCGTGTAGTGGAATGCAGTGGTGCCCTCGTGTAGTGGAATGCAGTGGAGCCCTCGTGTAGTGGAATGCAGTGGAGCCCTCGTGTAGTGGAATGCAGTGGTGCCCTCGTGTAGTGGAATGCAGTGGAGCCCTCGTGTAGTGGAATGCAGTGGAGCCCTCGTGTAGTGGAATGCAGTGGAGCCCATGTGTAGTGGAATGCAGTGGAGCCCTTGTGTAGTGGAATGCAGTGGAGCCCTCATGTAGTGGAATGCAGTGGAGCCCTCGTGTAGTGGAATGCAGTGGAGCCCTCGTGTAGTGGAATGCAGTGGAGCCCTCGTGTAGTGGAATGCAGTGGAGCCCTTGTGTAGTGGAATGCAGTGGCGCCCTCGTGTAGTGGATTGCAGTGGAGCCCTCGTGTAGTGGAATGCAGTGGCGCCCTCGTGTAGTGGAATGCAGTGGAGCCCTCGTGTAGTGGAATGCAGTTAAGGGCAGTTTCCGCACCTGAACCAAGTTGATAAGGCAGATAAGTGATCTTATCTGTTGTTAGCTAACCTCATCTTCAGCTCAGGATGCTTAACTGCTGCACCGTTCGATTGTCGTTCTTATCAGTTGTATTGGGTAATATTGCTCAATTGTCAATACATATACAATGGCAGCATACAGTATGTGTGCTGCCCTGGTGCAGACTCCTACAAATATTACACATGCCAGGCAGCTGTTTGTGTGAATGTATTGATTTGTATTTGAAGCACTATTGTATCTTTTTACCAAATATTTCAAATGTACCACAATCTTTCAATTATAACATGCACCCTTTGTATAAAGCCTACTGAGCAGTTCAATGTAGTTGTATAACCCGCACCCTTTGGAAAGCACACTCCTCTCATAAACTGTGCCCCTCTCGTAAAACTTAATACTAATACCTAGTAAGAACATAAGAACCTAAGAAAGTTTACAACCGAGAGGCGGCCATTCAGCCCATCTTGCTCGTTTGGTTGTTAGTAGCTTATTGATCCCAGAATCTCATCAAGCAGCTTCTTGAAGGATCCCAGGGGGTCAGCTTCAACATTACTGGGGAGTTGGTTCCATACCCTCACAAATCTGTGTAAAAAAGTGCCTCCTATTTTCTGTTCTGAATGCCCCTTTATCTAATCTCCATTTGTGACCCCTGGTCCTTGTTTCTTTTTTCAGGTCAAAAAAGGACCTGGGTCGACATTGTCTATACCTTTTAGGATTTTGAATGCTTGAATCAGATCACCGCATATTATTCTTTGTTCAAGACTGAATAGATTAAATTCTTTTAGCCTGTCTGCATACGACATGCCTTTTAAACCCGGGATAATTCTGGTTGCTCTTCTTTGCACTCTTTCTAGAGCAGCAATATCCTTTTTGTAACGAGGTGACCAGAACTGAACACAATATTCTAGGTGAGTTCTTACTAATGCATTGTAAAGTTTTAACATTACTTACAACACTTCTCACAGTATATCCGAGCATCTTGTTGGCCTTTTTTATAGCTTCCCCACGTTGTCTAGATGAAGACATTTCTGAGTCAACATAAACTCCTAGGTCTTTTTCATAGATCCCTTCTTCAATTTCAGTATCTCCCATATGAAATTTATAATACACATTTGTATTGCCTGCGTGCAGTACTTTACACTTTTCTCTATTAAATGTCATTTGCCATGTGTCTGCCCAGTTCTGAATGCTGTCTAGATCATTTTGAATGACCTTTGCTGCTGCAACAGTGTTTGTCACTCCTCCTATTTTTGTGTCATCAGCAAATTTAACAAGTTTGCTTACTATATCAGAATCCAAAGCATTAATGTAGATTAGGAATAGCAGAGGACCTAATATTGATCCCTATGGTACACCACTGGTTACCTCGCTCCATTTTGAGGTTTCTCCTCTAATCAGTTCTTTGTTTTCTACATGTTAACCATTCCCTAATCCATGTGCATGCATTTCTTTGAATCCCTACTGCGTTCAATTTGAGAATTAATCTTTTATGCGGGACTTTGTCAAAAGCTTTCTGGAAATCTAAATAAACCATGTCATATGCTTTGCAATTATCCATTGTCGATGTTGCATCCTCAAAAGAATCAAGCAGGTTAGTTAGACACGATCTCCCTTTCCTAAAACCATGCTGACTGTCTCCCAGGATATTGTTACCATCTAGGTAATTTTCCATTTTGGATCTTATTATAGTTTCCATAAGTTTACATATAATAGAAGTCAGGCTTATTGGTCTGTAGTTACCTGGTTCGGTTTTGTCTCCCTTTTTGTGGATTGGTATTATATTTGCAAATGTCTGTCAGTACAACCCCTGTCTCATGAGACTGTTGCATGATCTTGGTTAGCGGTTTGTAAATAACTTATTTAATTTCTTTGAGTACTATTGGGAGGATCTCATCCGGCCCAGGGGATTAACACTTCTGCCTCTGTTATGCTAAAGTTATTTAAAACTGGACAGGAACAGGTCGACATATGGGGCATGTTGTCCGTATCCTCCTTTGTAAAAATATATTAATATATTTGTTATTTTTTTTCTCTTCATCTATGATTTTGCCATTTGTATCTCTTAGACATTTTACTTCCTCCTTGAATGTTCTTTTGCTGTTATAATATTGGAAACACTTTTTGGCCTTTCTAACTTCCTTTTTGATTTGCATTTGCAGTTCCAAGTATTCTTTCTGTGTACACACATCAATATACATGCATCCCCATCCAACATTTTAATAAATAACATTACACTGCCCCGATGGCATGGAATAGTCTGGATCTGAGTATGATAAATAGCCCAAATGTATGAATGTAGAATAATCACAAAGATTACATTTACTTTAATGAGTAGGTTCCAAGAACTTTTCTGACCCCAGACTGAACGCATGATACTGTTTTTAGAGGGATATTGTTTTTAGAGATGTGTATTAATACATAAAAAAATAAATAAATAAAATTGAAATAAAGCTGTAAATTCTAAATTAGAGATATCAGTAACATGAAAAAAGAGACCACCATGACCTCATGGACAGATGCCTTCATGTGCCCCCAGATGTGTCTCTCAATAGCTTGTGCTAAAAGCATGTCCAAATGCAAAATTAAGTTTCATTGCAACTGAATAAGCATTTCCCTAAATGTAAAAAGCATGTAGAGTGTGACATAAGAACGGAGACAGAGATACAAACAGGGAGCCTTCATATATACCAAGATTTTGAGACACGTAATAACTTAGTGTCCTTGTCGCTGGGAGTGCAGGATGTCATACAGCTTGGATGGCACCAGTTCGCATCCGAGCTGTGCAAAGAGACCGAACTTTGCTGAGGACTCCGAAGGGGGCATTTTCCGGGTTCTCTGGATTCGGTATTCCGCCCACCTCTGTTCTGGATTGCTCTGTGTAAAAGTGATTCTGGATTTAGGCCATCAGAATGTCTGTGCTGTGTGGGGACTCGCTGCGATGAGGAGAAAAACATAATTGGACATTCCAAATTAGGGGAAAAAATAATAATTGGTCACTCTAAATTTTTATTAAAAAAAAAAAAAAGTGTCCTTGTCAAATCATATCCTACAGTAATTGGATAAGCTGTTCTTAAGATATATGTGATGTAAGTGGGGGACAATTACTGTAGCTGTTATCGTAGGCGGCGGTCCGAGAGAAGACTACATGAAATATTAATGTTTATATATAGGCATATATTTTTTATTTATTACTCGCAAAAATATCTGAAGGAAGAGAGAGTATACGACCATTATTAAAAGAAAAAAGGTAAAGAAGAGAGTACTGTAAAGCCATAAATATTTGCAAGCCTTTTATTATGCGTGTTTTGCGTATGAAAAAAAACCACAAACATTTTTGCAAGCCCAGTGCATGAACAGTCCACTACAGGAGTCCAAAACATCTCTGTCCTCCTTAAACGTCTCCCCTGAATTTAAGAGTGTGCTCACAGCAATAAAAAAAGTAAGTCTGAAATCTGACAGGCCGAACACAACTGTACTCTTGTTAACATATGAGCAAAGTACAGTTGATTTGCACTGCCTGTAATATTGTCATGAATCGTCTGTGTGTCAGCTGGCGTTTAGTGTTTCAACCAACTAGCACTAAGCATTGCAATGTGAGGGTGGGTGCTTATTGTTTCAACCTATCAGCACCAAGCATTGCCCTGCAATAGAGTGTTTACTTTCCAAAAAAAACTGATGACAAAACATGAAAAACATTCTCTAGCATCCAGCATTACATTTAAAACAAAGCAGAGCAAGGAATATTTTAACATACATATATGTCAATATATCTATCAATAAACAAGCCTTATTATTATTTTTTGTTCATGTTATTGTGTGTGTTTGTTTAGCACGTCCCTTTAATAAGTTGCATGTTGGAATTATAGGTACTGTACAGCATCCTCTAGGTTTGGTCATCCTTTAAAAAATACCTGATTGATGAAAGTAGCCAGGGCCAGATTAACAACGCCTTTAAACCAGAATCCTGTAAATGTTACAAAACTGGTAACAAACACCTGTGTTGTACATTTAACTCCTTAAACGAATGTTCTTACTCTTAGATGAATGTTGCTACTCTTAAATGAATGTTGTAACTGGTTACATCCTAATTGGATAAGCTGTTCTCAAGATATATGCAAAATGTAAATGTGATGTAAAGACAAATAGTCAGCATCCCCAGTGGGGGACAGTTAGCTGTAACTGGGCCTCTACACTTTTACTGTCTTATAGTTTATTCATAAAACTTCACATGCATTTTAGCAACTTGATTATAAACAATTGGGATGTACCTTTTAACAATGGGCAGGTTGGTAAATTGTTAATTCAGGCCATCAGAAGAGAGCATGTCAAGTCCAAACAGATTGTCGGAAAAGCACACAGAACATGTACTTTAGCAATCAAAAGCTTCAGACCCTACCTAGCCTTAATTCACAGTTCTGTTTACAGAGTATTACAACCCAGTAGATGGCGCTAATGCTGAATGCTGCTTAAAGCTACAGTAACCACTTAGTCAAGTTCATTGCAGCCCTTGGAGATGTTTCAACTTTATGATAACATGTAAGAAATTAAAATACAAACTTTAAAGATAATTTTATATTTAAATCTATATGTATAAAAATATTCCCACACTCTACCAACTTACCATAAGCATTATAAAGAATTATCCATTTCACTCTGAGAATAATGTCCTTCTGAGTCCATGCCAAACATCACACCTGTGTGTGGCAGTTTCTTTTCTCAGAACTTGAGTTTACATATTCTTGCTGTGGCTATTGATGAAGATTACAAAATGACAGTTTGTTCTTTTGCCTTGTCTTTCATTTTTGTAATTGAGGTGACACCACAGGGCACATTTACTCCAGTAAATACATAAATAGCATACCATTTTCTGTAAAGTAAGCACTGCATACCTTTGCAAAAAAAACAGTTGCTATTGTCCACCCAAAAGGTGTTGCTATATAGCTAGAAATCTGGATTAAATGAGTTTTGAGTTTGTGTCGCTTGAGGATGTCAATCAGCATCCCAACTAGTTCCTATTCTGGTGGTGTATCTGAAATTGCATTCTGAGCCAATACTCTTACAAAGCGAGCTGTATTTAAACAGGCAGACACAAGAGACCAAGAGGAGAGGGTCAGATTCTTTCAACCTCCAGTCAATTCAAGACACTTCGTTTTGATTAATAAGAATGCACTGTTTGTTTAATAGAGGATTTAATCCTACTGGCTTTTCTCCTAAATTATTGAGCAAGAGACTTGAACAACAATCCTAACCCTTTGCAGGCAGCCCTTGTAAAAAAAAAATGCTGCTAAATTGTATGTAGTATATTTGACACCTTTACTACAATATTTACTTGAACCTCTTTGAGATACTCCAGGAATGCTCATGGAGTAAAGTAGATTTGTATTTCACGAATGAGGATTGCTGGGAAAAAAAGACCACTCATCCGCACGAGTGAAATAAACACAGCAGTCTTTTGTTTATATAACAAACATATGTGGAAAAAAAAACATACTTTTGAACCTAAATGAAACTGAATTCAGGGAGTTACTTTACTTGTATGGAGCTACACATCTGCTTAGCAATGCAGTGTAACACAGAGCAGTGAAATTCGTTAAGTCATTTTGTCGTTGGATTTGATTGAATGCCAAATAGATCCCAAAATGAATCCCAGTAAAAAGTAAAATGTCCACTCTGTGGCATTGAATACGATAACGTTACTTAGCATTACATCATTGCTTCAGCAAACAGAGCACTCTGATTGGCTAAGAGACAACAATGCCTTTCACTTGAGTATTAGGGAACTGCCTTTGCCTCATGCCTTACCACATCCTACAGTACAAAATAACCACTGGCAGTGTGGTCCAGTGGTTAAAGTCCTGGGCTTGTAACCAGAAGATCACCAGTTCAAATCCCACCTCTGCCACTGACTGACTTACTGTGTGACACTAAGCAAGTCACTTGACCTCTTTGTGCTCCATCCTGCGGATGAGATGTTAAATCAATGTCCTATTGTAAGCGACTCTGCATATAATGCACAGTTCACAGCCTACCTCTGTAAAGCGCTTTGTGATGATGGTCCACTATGTAAGGCTCTATATAAAAATAAAGATATTATCATTACTTACCCAAAACTAACTTATAATGGTCACTTTGCTACAGTATTTATTGGTTATAATATTCTTAAGTATTTACCTTCAAGGAGGTTGTAGTAGCTTTTAAAATGGTCACTGTTAAGTGCTTCATTTAAAAAAATGAATTTACAGTGATTTACTGTACAGCATTGCAGTAAAATGCAGTATTGTAATTTTCATATACTGAAAACACACTTTGTATTATTTCATTGTCACAAATGATTACAATAATGGTAACTTTTACAATTACCATATTACTTCGAATTAACACCGTCCTCGAATTAACGCCTCACTCAGACATCAGCTTTTTAATAGACGCCACCCTCGAATAAATGCCGCTCTCAATAAAGAAACGTAAAGGTATTTTTTTCAACCCCTGCTCAAAACATAAAGAAAGAAACGCGCAACTCTGACTATGTACATGTGACGCCCCCGAAGAGACAGCAGCCTCAATCCACCATGCAATACAAACTAATGTACACACACCTTAGTAAGAACATTTTATTTTATGGTACAGTCCCAACAGACAACCCAAGATGAACTACTTACAGCACAGCAGTCCTTCACGTCTTTTTATTTATTTATTTTTTTTCCAGCAGAGTTCAGTGTCAACACAGCATGGGATAAAACAAGGGTTGTCTGTTTACCTCATCCTCAGCTTGGATGGTGAAAACTTGAACTCAGAGGAACTGAGAGCTTTGCCGGTCACTCTAACTGCTATCTGAAAGCTGGCTGAAGATATCTTCTTGTAGGGGGTTTAGTTGTTTTGTTTTTTATTCAATTGGAATTTTACTCAGTCCTGTACACTTCCTTACTATCTATGAGAAGATTTAGTTTCGGTTTCTCTTACAGAGAAATTACAAACAAGCAGGTAAATTGTAAGAAATTGTAGGTAAACTGTGAGAAAAATAATAACCGAGTAGGATATATTTTAGTTTTAACAGAAATCAAACTGATATTCAGAGGTAATATTTTTCGTTAAGAAAAACAACTGCATCACACTCAACTACCTTTCTCGCTCCTCTCTTTGTCCTGGCCCATAGCAACCAATACACACTCCTGATTCGCTGGTACAGTACTCCATTGACCTCCCAACTCCCACCTAATAGGCTCTCGTTAACTGTCAGTAAAGGTACTGTATTCAAGCCCCCAAAACACACAAGAGTATATTGCTGCAGATCGGAGGCTCTCACTGCGCCGCTTCTAAAATGCCTTAAATCATGTAATAAAATACTGCACCGTTCAAATGCCATAGTATTTCTGATAAACCCCGCCCTCGAATAAATGCCGCCCTTGATTAAGCTGTTTTTAACAATTTAAAGTAAACGCAGCGGCGCTAATTCGAAGTAATACAGTACTTTCAATTTGAAAACACAGTAACACGGTTTATAAAAACAAATAAACAAAAAAGCTACCACATTGCTAAAACACAATTTAACATTCTTGCACCAGGTCCCAGGTATCACTAACAATGGCAGTGATTTTTGTGGTGCAGCACTCTACTTGCACATTGGGTTTCTTTTTTAAGTAGTTAGTAAGGATTGTTATATCAGACAGAGGTAATGTAAACAGGATATTTACTCATCATCCTCCATTATCCAACAACAACGCATTTAAGAGAACCTGCCCTTATCAAATCTATACTGTAACTAGAGTGACACCTAATGGTGTGATTAATAATGATTTATCTAAGATGATATTACAACATTTGCCATCAATGTTGGTACTCGATAGTAACCCCAATGACTTCTAAATTAACATTTATTTTTCTTTTTTATTTGAATGACTCAGGAGTTCATGTTTGAAATCCCACAGTTGGCGTATACTGTCCATCGACCACCTAGGACAGTTCCTTACCTGCACCCCTCTGGGAGAAGCAGCTGGCTGGGAATGAGGACCATCCTTTGCTGGTATCTCACTCGGATTAATAGATTTTTACATAATCTAACTGATACTGTAGGTGCTGGAACTTTCTTTCTAAAAACAACTGTAGTCTCTGAATACTATTCTGGTTTTCCATGGTTTCCATACCTGGACTCCAGGCTTCAATCAGGAGCTTTAACACTGCAGCGTTGAGCTATGCAGTGTATGCCTTTATTTTCTTCTTTTTCTATTCCACTCTGCTAAGGCATCCATCTTAAGCCTGGATAGGCATTGCTGGCTTCATGATATTTAACCTGGTGCACATTGGTATTCCATTATATGGAGCTACTAGGGAACTGCTTGCAATCAGTCCTGGAAGCTGTTGCAAGCAATCCTTCAACTTCTTAATTTGTTTGAGTGTAGTACACTGATGAGTGTAGATGTTTAATTCCTCTTAGTTTCAGAAATTCAGTGCATTCTCTGAAAGTGAACCACATCCCAATGTCTTAAACTAACAGTGGGATTTCCTCTATGCTGAAAGCTGAAGTCAGGAACTTAGTAACAGCTCTTAATCCACTTGTGGCACGAACGCAACTTCAGGCCACTTACTGCAACAGACCAATTCAAATGATTCTACTATATCTATTGTTACTTTGTCCCCAACACCCTCACATAAAGGCACTGTCTAGAGTGACGCTGGAGGAGTTGCTGTTGTTTTGTCATCGTGTCTGGAGCACATTCTTTGATTGATGCTTCCACTCTGGGCCACCAATAAAGTTCCCTGTTAGAGTGCGTAAAGCAAAGGCAACTGTTTGCCAAGATCTCTCCTTTGTTTAACTGCGTAAGAACATCACTGAAGCCAGAGCCTGAAGCATCTGTAGACACAACTGATGTGAGTGATGGATCAGAAAGGATTAATGCGGGGCTGTTTCCAATCCTTTGCTTCAGCTGGTCAGAACCATGTTTGGCAACATCAGCGCACTCAAATGTTTTGTTTCCTGGCAGGAGGACATGCACTGGCTCAACCACTGTGGAGAAGATTAGTCCAAATTTACCATAACATCGTATTTTGTCTCGGTAATGGCAGCTTCAATCAGTAAAGGGTTTTTTTTTTCCAAGGGTTAATTCCATCTGAAAAATAAATATTTTACAATTATAGGGAAGCACGTCTTCTCAACTTTTTGATCTCTAATGAATTCATCCATCATTTGCCCAAAACTTGCATGAAATTACTAGTCCTCGTAAGTCTGCAAGATAGTGATCAGTAGCCTCACTTACTTAAGTCTGCAAGATAGTGATCAGTAGACTTGCCTACGTGTTGAGGATGTGGTTCGAAGCAAAGTAAGCCTTTGACAGGCGAAGTGTATAGTAGATCCACTGGACCTCAATTCCAAAGCAATGGATAAACCAGGAACGACTGTCCTTCTGAAAAGCCATCGCCATATATTGCTAGTAAGTAGCTTTTAATCATTTCCATTCAGGCTTTAAAAGCAATTTTCGGATCTCCTGGGCAATAAAGGAAGGAAACGGTTTGTTGAAGTGAAATAACAAGCCATCCTCGTCACCAATATGTTATGTATCAATTAAACTCAGAAACACCAAGTAAAGTAAAGAGTGTCTTTACTCACCATCTTCCAGTATCCACCAACAAAGCATATGAGAGAACCTCCCCCTCCCCTGCGCTATACTAGCGGAACATGCATAATTATTAAAAGATTACATTATAAACAGGCAGGCCAGTCACTTACTATTACAGGAGCTAAGTTAGCCTGAGTTGGGTGGTTCATCGACTAGAACAGTTATCTAGTCATAGTCAATAAAACCTATATCTGCGATTCTTATGTGTAATACCACAATGTCCGAGATGACTGAGATTAGAGAGACAGTTACCAGCAATTACCAGTAAATGTTATAAGATAAAATATATGTATGTAATATGTGCATTACATATGTTATTACATAACTCTAACAGAGAACAATAATTCATTACAGCACCTCATTAATTACTCTGTATAACTGGTAATTGTTGATTAATATTAAGCATGTCCATTGTTATTACTTGAAAATGACTAATAAATGGAATTACACGAAATACTGGAAATTGCTTATTTTACTTGAATTAATGAATAGACATAGCTAAGAATAACTTAAAACTTCCACAAATGGTGTATCCTTTTATGACTCCTGAGTGCAATTTACTGCACAGTATAAAGTAGATTCTATAGGGAACTGGGGGTTGCAGTAGGATATCACTAGTACCAACCAGTCTACAACTGGTTCCAAGTTTTGCATCACCTAGAATTTTAAGATTGAGACAATTAAAATAAAAAATGACATGAACATAATTTAGATTTTTTTTTTTTAATTTAACATCATGTAATCAAAGAAACTACAAAATTATATCGCAAAAGTCTACCGGAAGCCATAATAGTAGTATAGTATATCATGTTAGCTTTTGACTCTCACCTGCATCTTTCTTCCTCAATTCTTTCCTTACTCTCCAATACAGTGTATTTGGGAAGTATGCTCTCATGAAGACTTTTACTAAATATAAACTGCATGCCCGGCTATCTGAACACTAGTAAACACATCCTATTACACAAGCATGTGTGATTACATCTTGCTGGTTTATAGTAATTCAGATAACAAGACATACCGCAGGTTATTATGCAGATTTCCATCATAACCTTAACCCATTAAGTGCTATTGCCTTCATTTGAGGACAGGCTACTTTGTCATTTTTTTGGAGAATTTTTAACTGGCATCTACTTGTTATTTAAATGTTCTCTTTAACTATATAATTATGGTAATTTACTCTCATTTTGTTAACTGCAAAAGATAAATCTAAATATATTGTATCGAATGACAAATACAGCTGGTACTTCATGGGTTCATTTTTATTTCACCATAAGATAATTTGTGGGAACCACTATTTTTGCACTTCATCACAGCCTTTGTTTTTTATACATATTCTGTTCCACGTGCGGCATGTTTCAGTTAGAAAGAAGCTAGTACATGGAAATCTGGGAAACGCTGGTGAAAAACAATGTCAGTAAAACTGTTTTTAGATGATGTGACTAAACCAATTTGACAGGAAGATGTAATAAAGTCCCCCACATAAATTCTAAGAACTTTATCTCAGTCACAAATCTTCACCATGTGGGTGAAAGCACAGTAAAGACAAAATATACCTTTGAGCATTATAATAAACACAAACAGCCTTGAAAAAAGGAAGTTGTGTAAGTTATTTTCCGAGTCATTATCTTTAAGAAATGTAAATGTGTTATGTGTTAATCAAATGGAATAAAACGTAGTGATTACTCAACACAAAACAATACGGGCCCTCGGCTTCCCTTGTTGAGTATCAACCAATAACAATCTGACAGGATTATTTAATATGAACCTGTCGTGATCAAACCAACTAAAACTAATTTATATTATAAAAATGATTATTTCTCTTACCTTTCTTTTATCCTTATGATTTTTTGTTTCACTTTCCTTTGTTTCCTTATAAATGCGTGATCTGAGGATTGTAGTCCTGGGCAAGATGTTATCGCTAATGAAACTCGACAAAGAAATACATTTTAACGAAAGGTCGAATCGTTGAATTTGCTAGTTTTGCAAAATATTTTCATTGTCAGTTTATATTTATTAATAAATATGTGTGTTTTTATTTACTTAATACCTGTCGACATTAACTTCTTAAAGGTAATCATTCAGAAATACGAATATCAGCACACACCCCTGTCACTAACAATAAAAGAATAAAATAATAGTTTAAATAAATTAATATATACAATTAAATGAAAGTCATGGTCAGAGGTCAAGTGAAGAAGATTGTTAACCCCTGAATTAATGGTGTGGTCATTACTGGACCAGTAAGCACTGTTTTCTGAATGTGGCACTTAGGAACTGTTCCCTGATCGAAAGAAGCTGCCAGGAGTCAGGCTAATGATGGGACCCGATCTGTGGCCCCAGAGTTGTGCAGGACACAGCCAGTGATCCCAGGTGTTTTTGCCTGAGGGGAGCTGTCCTTATTGAGGGCACAGTTCGGGTGATGGGAACCATCAGCCCCCATGGACACAGCGCTTGCCCCTAGACGGCACAGTTTAATTTCAGCTTCCCTAATGTATTAAGCAGAATAGTTCCATATTTCAGAAACTTATGCAGTTAAAGAGACATGCACATGTGAAACAAACAAGGCACAAAAGAGAACTAATTAATATCTAAAGCTTTTCCAGGCTTGATTAGATTTTGATTCCACATGTCTTCCACATTATAACACAACTGATAAATTCCACTGTGGAAAAACACTTTGCATCATTCTTAATATCTCGCTATATGAAAAACATGGCATAACAAAAAAACAGAACTGCTTTCATCTGTTTCGTCATATACTGAAATATATCTGATTATGTCCCTACCCACAAAGTAATGAACTTTGTCCTCTTAAAGTGCTTCATTTCAATGGAGAAAAATCAACAACTGTGTTTAAGACACAGTTTATCGTATAGAAAGGATATGTACATCTTCAGATAAATGTGTATCTGCAGTTTTCTGTATCTTGTGGAATATTCACTCATAATTTCAAATAAGGTGAGTATGTTTTGTATTTTTCCTTTTGTCTCTCGTTTGTTTCACATGTATAGATTAAATGAATGCCTCTTTTACTGCTCAGGTTTCTGAAATACCTCTCACTTGACCTACTCTAAGCATTTGTATCTCCAACAGTGATTTTAGGAGAAACGTTTGAGACACAGAGCAGATAAAAATAGGAAGATACAAGATTCTCAGAGAAGCCTCTCTGTGTCTCATGTCTCCTCTGTGGCTCCTTATTGCTGTGTTTCTATAAATGAAAGTGGAATAATTTGGGGAAATCCCCACATAGTGGAAAAATCTAATGTATCTGTGTTAGTCTTCTTACTATCCAGTATACTGAAACTATCAGTACTTTTTTGTGAATGAAACACGCTGATTCACATGAGATACAGATATAACAAAATGCAAGAGCTTAAAATAGTATAACTCATTATTTCTGCACCCCCTTTTATTGTGCAGAGAATCATTTGGTTCTTTGTGTTGAAGGTTATTCAGGATATTGTGGAAGAAATTCGTAGTTGTAATTGAATGTACTTTATAAAATGATATTTCAAATCTTAAACTATGGGACTGAGATACTAAGTTTGTCTTCCCCCTTAACATTCTCTAGTCTAGATCTACTTCAAAGGATTCTACATTAGTACTTGATTATTGTAAAACGTGTTTAACATGCATGTAACGGTAATCTAGTTAGGAGGATGAAACTGATATTTTTATCCTTTGATGATTAATATTATTGTTTATTTCTTAGCAGACGCCCTTATCCAGGGCGACTTACAATTGTTACAACATATCACATTATTTTTACATACAAAAACCCATTTACACAGTTGTTTTTTTTTTTTTTACTGGAGCAATCTAGGTAAAGTACATTGCTCAAGGGTATTGCAGCATCCCCCACCTGGGACTGACCCACGACCCTCTGGTCAAGAGTCCAGAGCCCTAACCACTACTCCACACTGCTGCCCAATATAACTAAATGAAGTTTTGTTTTTATAAATGTTAATGTTTTCCTGTTATCTCTCCATGGAGGTGGGGACGCTACCTGTGTTAATGACACACATTGCTTGTAAAAAAGGAAGCGTCATTCAAACTAATTGCCATCGGGTTTAGCTTCCTGTTTATCCGGAAGTGATTGGATCACCAAAGTAATCGCCTCTTTCGGCGCTATATTTAAAGCAAAACAAGCATGAATTCATTCTCTTACCTACCTGTTCCAGTCTGCCAGAGACCTGGGAGAAGATTCACCTTTCAGCAGGACAATGATCCTAAGCACAAAGCAAAAGCAACAACAGAGTGGCTCAGCAAGAAGAAAGTGAATGTCCTCGAGTGGCCTAGTCAAAGCCCAGACCTGAATCCTATAGAAAATCTATGGCAAGACTTGAAGACTGCAGTCCACAGACGATCCCCAGCCAACTTGAAAGACCTTGAGCTATTCTGCCAAGAAGAATGGGCAAAAACTGCAACATCCCGCTGTGCTGTTATTGCTGCAAAAGGGGTTTGCACTAATATTGACTCAAGGGGTGTGAAGACTTATGCAATCAAGACATTTTGGTTTTTTATTTTTAATTACTTTTTGAATATTTCTATAATTGTTCTTTCACGTTGAAAGTGTAGATGATGTTGTGTAGATTAATGAAACAAACTCCTACTTTAATGCATTTTGAATTGTATTTTTTAGGCAGTAGAATGTGAAAAATGTTCAAGGATGTGAAGACTATATATATATAAACTTGTAATGTTAGTTTATTGACTATTAGTTATTTGACAGGTTAACCTCTCTTGATATTAAAATTGAAAAGCATATTTTTATAACTTAGCCTCATATTTATTTTCTATTTTGTTCATAGTTCTTTTGATACATTTGAAAAATCGAATAATGGAATTGTTAATATAATTTTATAAGAAATATGAAATTTGTGAAGGACTAAAATCCTGGTTGTATATTTCAACATTAATCACAGAAATTAATATTAACTAATATGTTTGTATATTACCAGCATAGCGGGGGTTGGCCAAGGATATTGAGGTATTCATGTTAAATATGATATCTTCAGAAATATACACTACAATATGCAAATGTTTAAAACTGCTACACCCTGTTAGATATGCAGTAGACCCTGTGGTCTGATTGCAGTTTTAACTTCAACAAACAAATGCATCAGGAAGCAGAGGCAACACTATTATTATTATTATTATTATTATTATTATTATTATTATTATTATTATTATTATTATTGCTTATTCCAAATTTAAGAATAAAATGAAGCAGAAGAGAAGGCAGTGATAATATTGTTGCTACTAATAAAAGGAAAATGCTCTCCAGAGACCTTGTGTTTCAGTACCTTGACTGCTGCATGATATACAGTGCATAATACAGTGTGCTTATACCTGAAATCATACAGCATGTATGCTTTTGGGGGTTGAGGGGTGGAAAACGTTACTTCTGGTAAGTATCTTTTTATAGATTCTTAGCTCATACAGAAACTCTTCAGTTTCAAAAGAAACAACTTCAGTACTGAGTTCCCTGAGTCTGTCATGCTAGTGGAGATGAACGCTTTCATTTGTTCTTCCCTGACAATTAGCCCAATCACAATTACAATCATGTGTAAGACCTGCTCCTAATATTGTGTGTATACATACCTGGTTGTAGAGCTAATCTATTTGCCAAAACACAAGATAATGTCAATCCCTGAGCAATCCCTGAACACAGTTAATGTCAATCCCTGAACATAGTTAAAAAGATCAACTTCAAAGCCAGACTGCCTGTGAAGTGATGCAGGTGCCCTGACTCAATGATAACCACTGCATACTGTGTGGGGCAATTTGATGCTGCCCTGCGGCTAACAGTGTGGTAGCAAGGATGAACCTTGATGATCTAAACAGTTTCTTCTCAATTCCTGTTTCTTAAGTTTTTACAGTATGTCTAAAACACTGACATATGAATCCATTGAATTCTACGATATATTAATACGGACCCATACAAACTACTGGTATGACAGGCAGGATTTGGACAAAAAAAAATGTAACGCCTGGCATAACAGTCAATCAGACTTTGCCTTGTGAAGTGATTTTGGTGCCTGCGCTACTACCAGGTTTTGGGCATAAATTCTGTGTGTGGTCTCATTAACATGTTCACCTGAGCGATTCTGAAGCTTTTACCAGAAAGACTGGTTAACTTCAGCTTAGATTCCACAGTAACACACCCCTTCCAGTGTTCTCAGGTGGTCTCTGACCTCAAGCTATTACAGAGGCCTTTTACATACAGGTGGGTTGGTTGAGGGAGCTTGATTAGTAGGCAATAGCCCACAGGTGTAAACCCTTTGTCTAACAATCAAACTGGTTGACCTTACCAAGATGGCCAATGGAACTGACCACCTCCCATCATAGTAAGGACATCCAACTTTCTAGACAGGCTTCTCTTGTTCAGAAAGTCTTGTAATAAGGACACCCAGTAGATTGTTCATATACAAAGCATCACAGCACTGACTGTCTGACTAATATTAAATGATACGATAATGAGACATGAGGCAACTTTCATGGTACTTTTTTTCTGTTAACTGCAGAAGCTAACTGATTGTCATATCTTAGGCATTTTTACCATGTTTCTAAAACTGACCCCTACAAAAAGCAGGCGCTGTAGCCTTGAGTGTTACTTGAATAAACCTGCAGTAAAAAATTGCAAAGCTGGTTCAGTGAGAGGTCAACCTAAAGGGACACTATTGGTAGCCATGGGAACTCAGTAATTGGATTGGGGAAGTGCAAGATAACTTCCATGTTGCTTTGCTTTTCAAAACATGTAAAGCATTTATAAAAATAAAAAAAAATCAATTAAACTCAATATTTGAGCAAAGGCACTCAGAATGATTGCAAATGTCTTTAAAGGGGAAGGGTTAGGGTTAAAAAAAGGTTCAAATACCATTTGAACAACACTTTAAAGGGGAAGGGAAGGTTAAAAAAAGGTTAAAATGCCATTTGAACAACTCTTTTACAACAATGACCCCCCCCCCAGCATACAAAAGAAATCAAACAAACAATAGAACAAACCAATCCAAACATTCTACCCTTCATTGTCTAATAAATCCACAACAGCATTAATGAAAAAGGAAATTGTATGTAGTCATAACAGCAAAAGAATCAGCCATATTTGTAGACAACATAGGAAGTGCATTTTTTTTACATGTTTAGCTAGATAAACCAAATTTTAATAATTCTGCTTTTTAAAGTATTGTTATTTTTTTCCACAAACTGTTGTTACTGGCTTTCTTCTAATTATTTCAAACAGGTTTTACAGAAAAACTTAAACATCACTATCACTATAGTGGCCATTATTCACAAACCATGAACTCAAAATAAAAAGTGTTGACACGCGACTGGCTAAACCCTAGTACCCTCTGAGGCACTTCCTTCTGGTTAGCATATCGGTAGTAACCGACCTTGTTTTTTATCATCGCATCTAAAAGTAGAATTATATACTGCTCTTCTCCAAATTCAAATCCCACTATACATAATAAAATAATAACAAATATTTCAGTAACACACACACACCCCAGTCATGGCTGTAAATTAAAAATGAGAGATATCTGTAAGATAGAAATTGACCATAACATACAGTACTGTGCAAAAGTTTTAGGCAGGTGTGAAAAAATGCTGTAAAGTAAGAATGCTTTCAAAAATAGACATGTTAATAGATTATATTTATAAATTAACTAAATGCAAAGTGAGTGAACAGAAGAAAAATCTAAATCAAATCCATATTTGGTGTGACCACCCTTTGCCTTCAAAACAGCATCAAGCATCAATTCTTCTAGGTACACTTGCACACAGTTTTTGAAGGAACTCGGCAGGTAGGTTGGCCCAAACATCTTGGAGAACTAACCACAGTTCTTCAGTGGATTTAGGCAGCCTCAGTTGCTTCTCTCTTCATGTAATCCCAGACAGACTCGATGATGTTGAGATCAGGGCTCTGTGGGGCCATACCATCACTTCCAGGACTCCTTGTTCTTCTTTACGCTGAAGATAGTTCTTAATGACTTTCGCTGTATGTTTGGGGTCGTTGTCATGCTGCAGAATAAATTTGGGGCCAATCAGATGCCTCCCTGATGGTATTGCATGATGGATAAGTATCTGCCTGTACTTCTCAGCATTGAGGAGACCATTAATTCTGACCAAATCCCCAACTCCATTTGCAGAAATGCAGCCCCAAACTTGCAAGGAACCTCCACCATGCTTCACTGTTGCCTGCAGACACTCATTCGTGTACGCTTTCCAGCCCTTCGTGAACAAACTGCCTTCTGCTACAGCCAAATATTTCAAATTTTGACTCATCAGTCCAGAGCACCTGCTGCCATTTTTCTGCACCCCAGTTCCTGTGTTTTCGTGCATAGTTGAGTCGCTTGGCCTTGTTTCCACGCCGGAGGTATGGCTTTTTGGCCGCAAGTCTTCCATGAAGGCCACTTCTGACCAGACTTCTCCGGACAGTAGATGGGTGTACCAGGGTCCCACTGTTTTCTGCCAGTTCTGAGCTGATGGCACTGCTGGACATTTTCCGATTGCGAAGGGAAGTAAGCATGATGTGTCTTTCATCTGCTGCAGTAAGTTTCCTTGGCCGACCACTGCGTCTCACGGTCCTCAACGTTGCCCGTTTCTTTGTGCTTCTTCAAAAGAGCTTGGACAGCATATCTGGAAACCCTGTCTGCCTTGAAATTTCTGCCTGGGAGACACCTTGCTGATGCAGTATAACTACCTTGTGTCTTGTTGCTGTGCTCAGTCTTGCTATGGTGTATGACTTTTGACAGTAAACTGTCTTCAGCAACCTCACCTTGTTAGCTGAGTTTGGCTGTTCCTCACCCAGTTTTATTCCTCCTACACAGCTGTTTCTGTTTCAGTTAATGATTGTGTTTCAACCTACATATTGAATTGATGATCATTTGCACCTGTTTGGTATAATTGTTTAATCATACACCTTACTATATGCCTACAAAATCCCTGACTTTGTGCAAGTGTACCTAGAAGAATTGATGCTGTTTTGAAGGCAAAGGGTGGTCACACCAAATATGGATTTGATTTAGATTTTTCTTCTGTTCACTCACTTTGCATTTAGTTAATTGATAAATATAATCTATTAACATGTCTATTTTTGAAAGCATTCTTACTTTACAGCATTTTTTCACACCTGCCTAAAACTTTTGCACAGTACTGTATATCAACAGTATGTACAAAATAGAATAGAATAAGAATGAGCAATTCAATGTTTAATCTCAATTTCATTCTCCAGATATATGAACAAATGTGTAATATACAGATGGCTGGATGAATGACCATGCCCTCATTAACATATGCTAATAATGTTAATACCAAGTTTCATGGCAAAGGGATAAGAAGTTCTTCAGCTATACAATATTGAAATATATTTCAACGTTGTGGATTTTGCACGTTTCACAAATGAATATCTTAAGCAACATAAAAAAATAACTAAAATATTGAACACATTTAAATATTGGGAAAGAGGAAGGGGGAAGTTGGTTGGTGACAAAAGAACATTGTCAGTGCCTCTGTAACTCCAACACTCAGTTAGACGTGTCCAGCAGGATATCCTGGATGAAGGATTACTTTCTGAAGGTTGTTGAGGAAGATGACTGACATTTTTTAGTCTCATCGATTTTCAAAGGGGCTTTCCTAAAACAGCAAGCTCCTTCATCACGTCCCTGAGAAAGTTCAATACATACTACCAAAACAAAAATGCTACAATAAATAGCATCAGGCTCCTCCAATAGTTTTTAGTGAAATGAACGTGAATGAAACAACATCTGAACCAAGAGTTTCCGTGTTTCTCCACAACAGATGTGCAGCGGATGCTTTTATATCCTGTTACCTTCACCAATTCAATGCCTTACTGTGAGGTTTACACATTAGGGTTTTAAAGTCAGGCCAGAAATCAACAAGCACATCTAGGTTATATGGTTTGGGTTTGGCAGTCATGCACCTCGAGTGAAAAAGGAGAGCTGTCTCTGCTGACTTCAGTTCTTCAGTGGCCAGTGTCAACATCTTGTTTTTGAGGTCTCATCATTCCAGTGTTCAGATTGGTACTGCAAGTGATGAGCCACCTGTCTCACTATCTTTAAAGTGATGCTTCTCCCAGGAGATCCGCACTGGACGATTCTCAGGAGACGCTGGATAACAAAGCCTGGGACCACTGAATGCAGTTAAAAACCTTGGTGACTACTATCCAGCTACCTCCTTAACCAAGGATGATATGTCTAACCGATCAAATCTTTTGGGGTTTAAGAAGGATCCAGACTACAGAATGGTGTATTTGGAGATTAATTGACATGAATTAAAATAATCAAACAGGTAAACAAGGTCGGCTGAGAAATGGCATCAAGTAAATCAGAGTAACATATGGTAGCAACAGTTTTAGCTTGCATGAATTGAGATACTCTGGGGTGATTCTCCACCGCGATTAAAAGGGAAATCCCTTTGGCCAAACCTTAATTTATGGCTGCAGCCTTACTTATTGAACAGCACGTTATAAACTGTTTGGTTAGGTAGCTTTTACATGATACCAACAACACATAAATCAACTGACATTTCCTGTTTGCTTGCACCCATTTGGAATTCTGAACATAAAAAAAACTAGAGGCACTTTGCACTACTTGGTAAATTGCATTTCAGAGCACATTTCTATGTTTTTCTCAATGTAAAATGAGTACAGTGCATGTCTTTTTCCTAAGAACTTATACAAAACTGTATAATATTTTGTTGGGTTATTTAAAAAATGTGCCCTTATCCAATAAAATATTGGGCTAGATTCTCAAAGCTATTTACTCAAATTCATCATTTCCATTATATTTGTCTGATAGGCAATAACACTGTTCCATTCTAAAATGGCTAAGAAGCAAAGATCTTTGAGAATCTAGCCCACTGTCACTAGTAAATTATGCAATTTGTTTTAGAAATACTATACTATACTATGCTTTTTATCAATCTAATCCAGCTTGCACAAAGGAAATGTACACTGAATGTGTTAATTTTCTTAAAGACAGCAACCTAGCATGACCCTTATTCAGTTAGAGAACAGAAAGATCTCAATGATAAGCAGACTGACTGTTTTAAAATAACAGTCACCAAAAGGGTTTCTCACAGGAAATACTAAGACTAGCTTAGTACATGAGAAACACTTTTAGTCTCTGTTATTTTTAAAACCCTCAAATATATTTCTTCACTGCTTTACAAGGTTTTTATTTTTATTTTAGGAATTTAGTTTCTGCTTTAAAAAGGAAAAACAAATAGCACCAGTTAGTTGAGTGTTGACATGACTGATTGATTTAGATTCTTATAAATACATGTTTATTTTTAAAATGAAAACTCCTCAGTTATCCAGTGTTTAGAATATTATGAAGTATAAAGATACAATGATGCATATTATCAATGCAATGCATTCCTGTAATAATGGTTTAAAAAGAATGGAACTTTAACTTTCCAATCAAAGAATAAAAATGTATTATTATTATTAGTAGTAGTAGTAGTAGTCGTAGTCGTAGTCGTAGTCGTAGTAGTAGTATTTTTGGTCTGTTCTACTAGCTCACTGTATACTCTGATTCATTTTAATATTGGATTTCCTCACGGAAGGTTTATAAGTCTTATTTTGTTTCAACCAATTTATGATTATATAGATTCACCCAAATTTCTGTAGACATTTGGTGGCATGCTATTCCATTCATTTATCAGTGAAGTGTTCACTTGGTGGCATGCTATTCCATTCATTTATCAGTGAAGTGTTCACTTGGTGGCATGCTATTCCATTCATTTATCAGTGAAGTGTTCACTTGGTGGCATGCTATTCCATTCATTTATCAGTGAAGTGTTCACTTGGTGGCATGCTATTCCATTCATTTATCAGTGAAGTGTTCACTTGGTGGCATGCTATTCCATTCATTTATCAGTGAAGTGTTCACTTGGTGGCATGCTATTCCATTCATTTATCAGTGAAGTGTTCACTTGGTGGCTAAAATGAAAAGCTTTGAAAAGAGTAAAGAGTTGATGGTGATGGTGGTCTTGGTAATCCTGACAGCTTTTAGCAGCTGCAGTAAAACTTGCCCCTGTTGCATAAGCCACATGAGCCCACTTTGGAAGTGCTTTTCACTGGCTGCAGGATTGTAAGTGGGGGCTAATATTAGCAGAGCTGTATTTGGTACGTGTGTGCAGTTGTATCAGGGAAAGCTGTGTCTTCCATTGGAAAGTCTGAAGATTGCCGTCAGTTGTTAGTTTCATTTGTTTATTTTGGTGTATGCTACTAATAAAGTGTGCAAAAGCACTTAAATACATTTCAAGTTGTTTGTGTGTTGCCTGCATGATTGTTGCCACTTGATCTACCTTGCCACACTGTGTATAACCTTTTTAAACTTATAAAGGTGCTTAGACAACAAAACTGAAAGTAAAGAACAGATAAAGGAATTAATAAAGGCTGCATAGAGGTGCTCACAAGTCACAAGGGTTGATCAGGAAACTGATAACGTAAAACTGTTGTAGAATAATATTTTTATTTAAATCTACTCTGTTTTCAACAAGTTAAAACTCACATGAGTTTTCTTGGGAGAAGTATGAATGTGGGCTAATGGTGAACACATGTTGTACTTGCTTTAAATTTTGAGCAATCTTGTTTGCAATTTTAGAGGTGCTGTATTCTCACCAATTACTCCAGTCTGTTATTAAGCAACCTGTATTTAACTGTTGAAGTGTTTCAGAACCGCTGTAGTGTTTACAGGAAACACATTGACCATTGCTGTATCCCGTGTTGTCCATATCGCGGAATGCATTTTTCAACACATACCTGATAGTTTTTTATTCACACACCATATGTACATTTTACTTCAGGAGAAAGAGATTATTTTTTTCTGTATCCAGTTCATGCTCCCTCCTGTAACAATGCTGGTGCTCTGGTTGAAATTAAAGGCGTTGTGGAAACAGAAAATCAGCATTGCAGGAAGGCGCGAGATCTGGATAAACTGTGATCCTTAGACGAGAATAAGGAGTAAATGTTGAGAAATGTGTTGACCAGTTGTAGAGTCAGGAATAGGGTTATAAAATATAACACTGCGATACCAACAACAAAGGACACAGCTAAGGCAACAAACTTTGCAAAGAACATCCAATCATTTTTACAGTTCTCTTTTTGTAATCAAGCAAGGACAACAAATAGGGACTGTTTTATATTTTATCTGTTAACATTATACAGCTTTAACACACAGGTTACATTTTTCAGGTAATTTAATTTAATATTTGCTGTAAAGAAAAACTACAAATACGGTATGAAAAAGAATAAAAGTACTTACTTACATGGTTTATACACATTTGAATGTAAATTTGATGTTTGAAATTACAATAATCATGCTCTACACCGCTCAAGGCACCAATTGAACTCAGAGAATGTAATCAGAATTCGAGATGAGTGAGTGAGTGAGTGAATGACGCTACTCAAGTAGCCCGGTCAAACAAGCTCTTCAATCGTAGCTCTGTCTCTGTCCCCTGAAAACATACAATGAAAGATATTTGAGATTTATTTCGCAATTTGATCTGGCATTATTGGGCACTTCTAGGTCTGCCCGGGGCAAAACCCGGAATGAAAGATCTTTGTGATTCATTTCGGACTTTGCCCTGACAATCCGCGAATTGCCCAGTTTCGGGGATTGCCAGTAACAAAGGCGCTGCATGGTTCACTAAGACTAAGTGATAGAAATGCGCAATCGCCATGCAAGAGAATAGACTGACATAACAAACTAGTAGCTTTGCCACTTAAAAGTTAAGTATCAGTACAGAATGCTTCATGAGATGAAGAAAAAGATTATACAAGACATATTAGGCATATCTTACCCTTTATAAGCAATATTCAATGTTCTTAAACTGAGTAAAACATGAGTCAGTGAGACCTGCCCCCTTGTGTCATAGATGTATTTAAAGTATGTGGCTTTTCGCCAACGCTGGTGGTAATGAGAGACTTGCTACATGGATCATTCGTAACTCTGTTGCTCGCAGCACCTGCTTGTGATGAGGGGGGTTTGGAAAGGTATGCCTGGGAACGTTGCTTGTATTGATCACTGTAACATGAAGTAAGCAGAGGATGAAGAATGTCGCATTCTTGTTACTGCTCCGATATGTCACAATGGGTAAGTCTGTGATTTTTGCTTGTTGCTATTACAAAGAAAGGCTGGTGTTTATATACTGCTCATCCATAACTATAAAGAAATATAGAAATGCAAAAAAATAGAAGATAAGCAATATTTAAAGGAAATTGACTGAGTCAAAATGTTAATCAATTTAGTATGCTTAAATACTGTAGAGAGAATATATTTTTTGTTTCAGTGAGCACATTCGAAACCAGTAAGAAAACTTCTGCGATTGCTATTTTTTAACACCTTTTTTTTTCCTTGAACAAAAAAGAGGTTTAAACTTTGCATTGGGGCTGCTGTTCAGTCAATCTGGAACTTTTTTTTTATTGGAAATGACCAGCATCAAAGTATGTGTGGTTCAGATCAGTGTTAGAAATGAACGTACATTTACATGGAACTCATTTGAAATGCTACTTTGTATAAATAGTTGGTAACATTTCTAAAAAGAATACCCATGACACTTAAACATAAACTGTGCTTATAAGTAGAAACAGTGTGCGGTGTACAGAGGAGGATTGTATCCCATTACTGCAGGTGGTAATGTAGCACTTATACACTAAGGGGTAGGCAACCTTTGGCACTTCCAAACCATTCCATTGCAGATCCTAAATTATTGAATTGACCCTGTTGTTGAAGGTCAATTAAACAATTAAGGCTCCAGTTTGAACAAAGTCCTACAATGGAATGGATTGGAAGTGCCACAGGTTGCCCACCCCTGCTGTTTGAAGGGAAGATAAGCACACTGCAAGCCGTTTAGTATTTTTTATTGTTATGTAGATACTATCAACATGTAGCACCTGGTAATGGAGACGTTAACCTGGTGCAATTGTAAGCAGGAAATAACTGAGGAAATAACAGTTATTTTACAGAAATATACTGTATTTTTATTTTCTTTTAAGCCTTTCATGCATGAAATATTGAAAATAGCAGGTTGGGGGAAAACATTTATTGGGGACTGATTAATTAAGGGGCAGTAATTTGGCCAGAATTGCGGGAGGAAGATTGATTGCGCATGGTATTTCCCAGTGTCACGCCCGATTTACTGACTAATTAGAGGCAAAAATACCGGTTGGAAAAATTCTAATTAGCATACAAATTGTGGGTGGCAACAGGTCTGAAGTTGCACACGTTATTTATTCTATTGAAAATGTTGAGGGGGGGAATATGTTTTGGCTCCAGTAAAAACCCAATTGTATAAATAGATACCAGAACTTTCTTTACCTTGAGGTTTTATTTATTTATGTATTTATTTGTTAGCTTAGTTAGTTCGTTATTCATATATTAAGGTACTATATATGTATGTGTATGTTTTCAATGTTTGTTTATTAAAATAAATAACCTACTAAATATGATCGCATATTAAAATAAAATTAATGTGATCTCTGTACACATTACATTATGTAAAAATATAGATATGTACAATAGGCTTAAACAGTACAGTAGTCAAATCAAATTAGCAGGCTTTTTTTTTTTTTTAGTCTATCCCACATGTAATACAAAACAACCCCCACCCCCCCAATCTTCCACAGCTTCCGACGCCCATGCTCTCCTCTTTGCGGCAGCATTCAGTGCGCAAAATCCTTTGATTAGCTCATGAATGTATGGCAGCTCATTGTCTGTGTTTAACATGATGCTTTGCATACGTAAACATCATTAATGTTGCCTTGCACTTAGGCAATTGCTGACCCTCCAAAAGCTTTACACCTCTTCTTACGAGGTGCAAACCATTGTAGAAGGGAGTAACTAAGAGCTGTACAAAAGCACACACCTGCAGAGACCTGTCATTGGCTCCAGGATGGCTGCCATGGTACACTTCCTGATGTGGTGACACTTGGCTCTTGTTAAGGAGAGGCAGGAACATGTTCAGAGGTGAAGGGCAAAATGAAGAATACCCTGCATATTCAATCCCAGGGGCACATTGTTTGGGATGCCGGAGGATCCGGTGCTAAAGCGTTATCGTCTCACTCTGCAGGTCATCCTAGTCCTAATAGCTTCAATCTTGGGACCGCTATCCCTGCACATGTGAAAGTGCTGCGTTCTCTGCACTACTTAGCCTCTGGTTCCTTTCAGACCACAGTTGGAATGTCTGGAGGGATAGATAGCCCAATCCACCTTTTCCAGAGTGCTAGGCAAATTTATAGATGTCATGCTGAAAAGGGCAAGCCAATACTTATAATTTCCTAAGGATACTCGCATAACTGATGTTGGCTGAGGCTTTTCCAAACAAATACATTTCATGCTGAGTGACCTCAGCCGTAAAGACTCTCAGCTCCTCAGAAAACGTTTTTTTTTTCTTTTTCTGTGCGCCAAGAGGACTTTGCTGCCCTTCCTCTGACATATTTTTTTGCTTTGTATTTTCGTGCTCCACAAATGTCATACAGCGACTGTTGTTCTCTGTACGCTTAAGTCTGCAAGTGCTGCTGCTAATAGACTGATGCGCTCTTTGAGACACTCATTGTCATAATTGCTGATCATTATTTGTGCATGTTGAGTAATTTACATTATACAAATATGTTGCAATATATTTACTTAAAAATACTTTCCATCATACATTAAAAGTATATATTTTTTAATAGACACAATATAATGCAACATTTTAGTGCTTGCATTTTTTCAATGATTTTTTTAAATGTTCCCCCAAGTCTAAAATAATGTGTAGTATTTTGATATCACCTACCGGACATTATACAGTATATAATATTGTTTTTCCACCTGAGGCAAAGAGAAAGTCATACATTTTAGTCTTGAATGTCATTAATTTCCAATTATCATTTTATTTTAAAAGTATGTCAAAGGAAAAAGTCTACAATTTATAAACGTTTAAATAATATTTCAGGGGCATTTCTTACGACGGAGAGTGCAGACTCCTAACCTTCCTGAACTACCCTGGAACAGAGGGAGAGCACTGAGAAGAAGGGAGAGTATTTAGGGTCTGCATTACCCTTTTTGATCTCCCTGAGGATGAAATTATAGCTCAATACCGGCAATTTCATTATGTACAATTGTTTGTATTCGTTGTATAATAAGCTTGGTTCATTATATTATTTTCTAGTGGTGCAATCGGCACCCTAATTTTGTATTCGATTATCGTATAGGCATTGATTTACCAACGCTAATCGAAGCATTGACCTTTTATTTTTCAAAATAAAGAACAAGCATTCGTTTTTTTAACAGAAGACCCAATAACTAAAAACACTGTTGTGCATAATAGTTAAACAAAAAGTCACAATTTATATTCAAATTAGAACACTTCCGATTATAAAAAAGAAATACAAATCACAACTGAACTGCAAAAGAATATGCGTGCATACTCATCTTATGTCCCTCTTTAACATTGTAATAATAATAAAAAATACTATAATTTAACAGAAGTAATTTCTATCTGAACTATGGCTGTTCATTATTGTTAACATTTTATGTCCAAAAGCAAGCAATGCATTTGACTTAATCTCACAAATCCTGACTAATTTAGCTATCGTACTAAATTCAGCTTCTTTTTATATAATATTGCCATATAATACTAATACAACATGCTTTGAAACAGATTTAAGTAAACAGTAGATTTAATAGATTTAAAAAAAACAAAAAACGCATTGCCTTAATTTTTAAATCAAGAAAACGTGAATACAATAGGCCTACTTCTGATTTGGCTTATATCCTAGCAACGCCCTAATCTACCGTACTAGCACTAAAAGAAGCGCACTCTCACACACTCAAGGTTTTAATGCTAACCGGCAACAGGAGACTTCAAACTGGGTTCTAATTTGAAGCATCGATTCACCAATATGCACAGACGTAATTTACACGGGGGAGACGGGGTACAGCAGGTGGGCGGGTCTCGACTGAGTGTCCGTCAGCATAAAAACATCCGGTGGGGATCATTCCAGGCGACTGCAATGCCATGCAACACAGAGGGGCGCTGCATACACTCAGGAGGAGAGTGTCCACTCTGCAGGAACTACAGCTACACAACCCTTAAACTGCAACGCGGTATTTGTGAAGGCAATGCCAAGCGAAGGCCATATGGAGAAGCAGAAATCGCCGTAAGAATACCGGCTCATAAGTAGGTTAGTTTAGGGGATATTGATCCCAAGTAATGTATAGCGAGGGTTATGTAGTGTAGCAGGTTCCTGGAGCGGTACGCCTCATTTAGTAATCCTGTGTGGCACCTTTTATTTATAGTTTTTGTACTGTGTTTTATTTTACCTTTTGTACAGTCTTCGGTATGTGTCCTCTGTGCAATACCATTGCTGGTAGCATCACATGACCCGTTTGTGTGTGAATAAATCCTGCGCACTTGAGCAGCGTTTCACCTCCAACTCCCATGTCTCTCTGTCTTGCATATCAGCGGTTACCCACACATGTGACACGAGTACCTTGTCACAGTCCCCCATTGTATATATTATATAAGAATTTAAGTAAAGTTAACAGATTTTTCAAGACAAAATCTTTGACTGAACGTGAGAAGCTTGGAAAGCCTGTTGGAGTCATTCGAAAGGGGCCTGATGCCCATCAAGCTCCGGCACCAGGTGCGGCTAGCAGGGCCAACCACCCCCTGAGCAGGCCCGTGTGTAGTGCAACCTACAGCCGGGAGGAATGGGACCTTGCCGAGGAGCCAGTATGCCAGACATCAGCTGCCCAGAAGGAATAGTGCTGCTGTTGCTGTGGAAAGCCTGGGCACCACCCCACGACATTCCCCAGTCTGTGAGGAAACGACAGTGGGTTGGGTTAGATGGGGATAGCTAACCCACATTCCTACTTGCCCCTTCCATGACAACGACAAGCACCAGATTGCCTCTGTGGGCCAGATCGACCAGAGTAGAAACCTGCATGCACTCTGCCAGTTTACTGGGGTTCTGTGCAAAGCCCTGGTCAATACCAGCTCCACCATCAGCCTTATGTCACCCGGCCTACTCCCTCACCATCGAGGTGGCCCACCAGACTGAGGATGAGGACCCCCATATGTATAACATGAGATCTGGCTCACCGACATCCAGGATATCTGCATCAGAAAGGTGGGGATGACGCTGAACCTAGCCACTAACGCCCTGATCATCAGGAAGGGCCGCTTCCTACTGCAGACTGGGTGGGGTAAGGAGGAGGTGAGGGTCTGCCGAAGGTCCCTCATTGCAACATTCTTAAGTAGCCAAAAAATCATAACCAGCAATAAAATATATACCAGAACTCCCAAAGGCCATAGGCTATGCAAATGAAATATAAAGGAAATGTACCACAGATGCATTTGATTATACAGTACTTATATTAAGGTACGCTGTCAGTGTTTAGATTTCTTTTGATGGATTTTTTTCTTGTTTTATTCCATGCAGGCATTCTTTATGGATGTACATTGTTTAGTCGTGTTAACTGCCAGTCTTGCTCAGGTATTTATTGACATATCTTTTTTATTTATGATTACAATTCTTTAGAATATAGGTGTCTGCGTGGTCTTTGATATTGTTTCATATTAAATCAAATGTCTCGGTAAAAACTGACTGTGACTGTTTTTTTTGTTTTTTTTTAGTGATCACAAATTCTACATGTTTTGATCTTGATTATTGCCAGACAGCCTCAGGTATTTATTTTTTTATTTTCATTTGAATTAATTAAATTCTGTGATCATACATGGGTCTCAGTCTTATGGGTTTTCTTTGGTTCTGTTTCACAAAGACCATTTTTATAAGGTGTTATTTAAGGATGCTTGTTTGGTCTGTCATGTTCTATGGATGGATGGATGGATAGATAGATAGATAGATAGATAGATAGATAGATAGATAGATAGATAGATAGATATACATATGTTGTTGTTTTTTTTTAATTTTTACAGATGGGATCCATGGCTTGGAATGTTACAAACAATATCTTGAAAATCATTTGACTTGCACTTGGAAGCCTGGAACTCGCGCCTCAAACGCTGCTACATACACATTAATAATGGAACAGTAAGTTCTAAGTTATGGTATATATGTTGCAAGAAATGACAAATTACAGCTTTGGACAAAAGTTGATCAAAATGAAACAATATTGTTATCATTGTCTTCAGAGGTTGTTGATAAAAACTGTTAGTGTGTGCTTTATTTAAAGCCTTTTTAGTGAATATAGGAACATATGGTCCTGGTCCGGTTCCTAGTTGTGATTCATTGCAGAACTTGGTCTATTTTTTTTATTATTTTTTTTAATTTAAAGTGACCAATTATTATTTTTATTTATTTTCCCGCAATTTGGAATGTCCAATTATGTTTTGACTCCTCAACACAGCGAGTCCCCACACAGCACATAGGTGCTGAGAGCGTCCTCTGATCTCACAAGCCAGAATCACTTTTATACCAAGCAATCCAGAGCAGAGATGGGCCCGCTACCGATCCCGGAGAACAGAGATCAGCCCTGCTTTTTATCCACTCTGAATGTGCTTGGTGTCTGGCCATTAGGGTTCGCTGGTACAGATATAGATTAATAGATTAATATACAGCATATTCTGTAAGCTGAGAGAACAAATAACAGTATTTAAATTATGTGTAGGTTAAAGTTTTTGTGAATAGGGGTATTTGTAATATATTAACATGTTGCTTAATTAATGTTTTGATTTCATAAGGATCGACAGAAGCAAATGTAAAAGATGCAAGAACATTTTAAATACATTCCACTTAATTGAAGGGCTATTCAGTAAAAATTCTGTGACAATTTGGGTTGTTGAAAGTGACCCCAACAGGAATTGTTCCAAAGCAATTTTCAAAGGCATGCCAAATCAGTTGGGTAAGTAACACACACTGAACAGCTCTACATGGTCAGTATTTTATTTTTATTCCTTAATCCTGCATCAATGCCCCAGCCTTGGGGGCCGATTGGTTCGGTCTCGCCTCTGAGGGGGCGGCTCTCCCTGAGTCAGGGGGAAACCCTGTATTCTTTACTAACAACTTGTTTTCATCTATGCCCATGTTCCTCTCTGGCCCCTTCCTGTTCATTTCCTTCTGTCTCAGAATTCCTGTTGCTCCGCGTGGCTCTGTCTCAGAGGTCTGGCCACACCGTTCTCCCTAAACATAGGCTTTCCTTGTTAGTCAGGGATGACTTCTAGTCTTCTCAAATGTATCCTCTATCCTTCTCTTCATTTTCCCCTTGGAAGTAACGCTTGCTTCCCAGGCTTGGAGGCTGATCGGCTCGGTCTCACCTCTGTGAGGGCAGCTCTCCACGAGCCAAGGAGAAAGCATGTCATCTTCCTAAAGTCACAAGCACATAATTCATATTTCAAGTCCCAGGGCTTATTCCTCTCAGCCCTTGCGCCTGTCCCGTGAATGGTTTGGTAAGATGAATGCGATTTAATTTTGAGTTTGAAATTATTATTTTTTTAAAAGTATGCTGCATCCATGCAATGTTCACAGGAAGCTGTCATGAAGTCGAACGGGTCGGCCAGAATTTCAACTTCTGAGGTCATTTCTGACCGAGTTTGTGCCATCTGTGTACTTTGCTTTATCTGTGAATTTCTCTCCACCTTTCTCTGAACCCTTCTATGGAAATATTTTTCTCCAGCTAAATATATTGGTTGTTTGTTTCAGTAAGATGTCCTCCACCATCACAAATAAGTTATACAAGAGGTCAAGGAAAGTTACACATATCTTGGAAAAAAGGAAAAAATGTTTTTCAATATCTGGTTCAATTCAGAGAATCTAACATGGTTACCTGGAAAACGGTAAGTCAAGCCAAGTCAGAATAAATAGAATTAACTACTGTGCCTCATTTACAGAAAGTACTGCTGCACAAAACGATGATTCGATTATTCAGATGAGCTCTCCACAGGTGAGGGTCGTTCCTGTTGATTGGGTTGAAGAAACAGCTGCTTAGATTTGTAGTGACTGCTGCTAATATCCTTTCCCACCAACCTTGACGAATCTTTTTTTTAAGCAATCCATACTGGAATATTTAGTAAGCATGACAAATTATGATATTAGCAGAAACAACAATAGAGAATTATACAAAAGTTGAGTACTAGGAAAATGTAGATGATATAAAGTATCCCTTTAACCTGTTTTTTCTTGGAGCACCATATGTTGTAGTTGGCTTTGTACACCGTTATAAAAGTTTACCATGGTATTTTTGCACTGTATTTGTGCAGTTTTACCATGCTTTTGGTTATACTTTGCATTCAGCAATAGTTTAACCAGGTTTGCCGCGTTTGTTAATATGCTTTACCATACCTTGCTATTCTTTACGATGCTTACCCGTGCTTTACCACACTCTCACTGTGCTTTATTATTACACTTTGCTGTGTTTTTACTATGGTAAACTTTTACAGGGGCAGTATCTAGGTTACAACTCTCATAGTAGTGCTGACTATTCAAAGATGAATCAATGATAAAATCTGCTGATATATGAATAATTTGAATAGCCACATGAACAGTAGTTTGAAGGATTAGACTGTACTTGGGAGTTTGTTGTAACAGGGTATCTAATCATAAACATCACCTGTGTGCTTATTTGTAGGTCAAATCAGACAATAATCATGAAGTCACAGTGTCTGGGTTGAATCGATCAGTTTCGTATGCAGCTCAGGTTCAATGTAATCCTAATAGCACCAGTAAGAGGTGTCAGAAGTGCATGTGGAGTGATGTTTTGTTTATCCCTCCTGGTAAGTAATCTCTAGCTAAAGTTTGTGCAATCTGTCCATTAACTAGGATCAACAGCAGGGATGTCCACAATTCACAATTGTGGAGCCGAGGATAGTAAATAATAAAGGACATCTTTTACTCTTGTTTTAAAAAAACTAGCAGAGCAAACATGGCTCAGATTCAGGGCTGTGTGTAAACAAATACTGCACACATGAAAATGTAGCAATAAGGGTAAAGTGAGATTGAAATATACTGTACACATCAAAGAGACGGCATTCAGTCTAGTGAGATACCCCGCTTGTTTACTAGATTTCTTTTTAAATCACCTTGATTGTGTATTTTGTTGTTGTTAAATAGAGTTGACAGAGGAGCCAGATATTGTGGAGTTTATTACTGAACTATTACCAAGCGGGAAGCAAAGGTTCCATATGAGTTGGAAGGTACTTTCTTTGTTATTTAATTTTTAGTTTTAATTTTTTTTAAAAACTAAATAAATGAAAATACTTCCAATGTTTGCTTTTGCACATCATTTCAAATGGGATTACCGTTCAATGGTCCGTCTATATAATGCTCCATCAAAGCTGTGAAGTTTAAAGGATATTATACTGTGTGTCAATACTTAGTGGTTTGATTCTAGTGTTTTAATATTAACAGGCATTTGTCTTAAAAAAAAAAACAGGAGTTCATTAAAAACTTGTGTAACCCCTATCCGCTGATGTGTCAGATGCGGCTCGTTTTAATTATTCACCTTTACATTTTCTTTAGTACAACAGCAATGTCTCAGGATACAGTGTCACTGTCAAAGAAGAGTCTGGAGAATTTCAAGAGACCTTCAACACTACCCTTCCAGAGATCAGTCTGACTCTCTCTCTATCTGCCTACTTGGTCCGTGTTGTAGCTTTTAACAGCGGTGGACAATCTCCGGCATATCAAAGAAAGATCCCAGAGCCTCAAAATATAGGTAACCGTTTTGTGCAATTATGTTTGCTTGAATTAGCATCTGTGGTTTTGCTTCAAATTATTTTAAAACTACTAACCTTTGAAAATATCTTTACAGTCTTGCCCGGTCAAATCAATGTAGCTGCCTGCTCAAATGAGAGCTTTTCTATTTCCTGGAATAAAAGCCTTGTTAAAAACTACACCTGCTATTCTGTTGTGTGGGGCCTTGTTCATGGAAACAAGACATCACAATCGTTTCATTCTCTGTCAGAAAAGATATCCTTACGAGGTATGTTTTACCAGCAGTTCATTTTAATTGTATTTAGTGCCTGGTACTGCAGGAGGCTTGCTTAGGGCTGTTTAAATATCATTAAAGAGGAAAAGTTTCCGAGTTGTTTTTCAAAGCACTTTAACCTGAGAAAATGTTTATACATGTTTTTGTTTTTTTAAATCCTTAATTCAAAACATGAATAGATAAACTGGACTAAAAAGCTCCATTCCCAATATCGTCTCAAAAATCAAATTTCAATACTACATTTAAAACACATTTGGCCAAATACTTAAGAAATGTTTGACGCACATCCCTTTGGTAAATCTACTTGCTTTGTGCTGCACATGAAAATATGCCTCCATCCTTGTAAGGTGAATTTTTGTAGCTGGCTTATAAGAAAGAACATTTTAAACTAACAGCAATTATAGTTTTTGTATAAATGCATGAATCAACCAACAGCCAGTCAGATTTGGGAATTTTGTATTTAAGATGTTCTTGCCTTTAGGAGGAGATTTGAAAATAGCCTTGATGCAACATCGGAGAGAAATTGAGAATGCATGCTCTTAATACAGTATTACATTTGTATTTTCAGGGACCTTGGAACCCTACAAAATATACCGATTCATTCTGCATTTAAGACACAATAAATCCCCCTGCAACTTGAAAAGTCTGAATAACAGTGAAAGCACATACGGCAGGACGGATGCTTATTGCGTTGAAGGAAGTAGGTTTTGTTCACTGGGACTTTTGACAAGCATTTTCAAAATAAAATGTCACTTTGATGTTGGTTGATAAAATGTTTAAATCTGATTGGTTTACAGGACCAAAGAGTGGACCTATGAACGTCACCTACAGCAATGTTACAAAAACTTCAGCTGTGATAAACTGGAGTAAAGTACCTGAAGAGGATCTGCAGGGATTTCTTCAGGGCTATATAATCCACTATAGAGCTAATGATACAAGTGCTTCCTCAGGTCATTTTTAAATATATATCTACTAAGAGGGAAAATTGTTCCCCAGACAGTGTATCCATGTGCAGTGTATATTTAATCCTGATTGGAGGAGTAATTGGCAAAAACAAGGAGATGCAGTACTTCAAGTTGTGGCCCTATTCACAAAACTTTATAAGCAACTATAAAATCGTTTAACAAAACATTCCTTCAAACTGTCCTCAAAATTCTGAGAATAGGTCCCAGTAATAGACCCCATACATATTTATTCTGTTAATGATTATATTTTTTTTGACCTTTATTTGAATACTTTTAAACGAATACACTGAAATGATGCCTTGCTTTTTTATATTTTTAATACTTATAATAATATATTGTATGCATGTTTTTAGCTTCACATTGTGCTATTTATTCTTTTTCAGCAATCACTGTGAATTCCTCCACAAATAGTTATCTTTTAACTAAACTGAAAAGCAAAACAATCTACAAAGTCAGTGTGTCTGCCTTCACAACGGCTGGGGAGGGAGTCCGAAGCGACCAAATCATATTTGAAACAAAGCAATACGGTACATCTGAATGCACTTATTCTAGATTACAACACTGTAAGGCATATTGGCTCCCAAAAATCTGGATTTTCTTTAATAGCCCTGAAGTATCTAGGTTGTATATATGGTTGTGGTAATGTTTCTGTAAATCTAAATAATATACTGGTTTTGAGAACCCTTCTGGAAACCGATAGTAGAAATGTGTTTTATAATCAAATCTAAATAAGGGAGGACAGCATACATCTTACTAAGGTTGTCAGGTGTAGATGTGATGGTGTTGAAAACTAGAGCCATAATGTCCCAAAAACATGTATGGGTTTAACTGTTCTTCCCTCTTAGAGCTACTGTTGATTTGTGTTCAAATTCTAGCTTGAAACCTTGAATACAATAACTATCTCGTAATAAACACCTCTTCTTTGCATGACTGCTATATTTGACCACGCTTTATTTTCCTGATTGTTTTTAACTAAGTATCATTTTAGTTTATGATAAACCTGAAGACTGATAATGTGAATGTTGAGGCAAAACTGACAAATATTTATCAATATAAAAAAAAAAAAAGAAATGACCACTGGAAACGTTAGCATGGTAAATAATTATCTAAGCATAAACAGCAATACAGAATAGTAGGGATACGCAGTGTAGATTAAATAAAAAGTCTATTATTGTTTGTGTTGTGTTTGTTTGTTTCTCTACAGAGCTCAGTTATATATTTGTCATTGTGGTGTGTGTCATCCCTGGAATACTAATGAGTCTGTGTGCTGTTCCTATTTCCTCCAGAGCATTTAAAAGGTAAGAATATCATTTCTCCCCGAACTAGACGAGTATATTATCATTAAGGAGAGTAGGACCCAAGCATTACATTTTAATTATAAAATGCTTTGGATAAACCAAGCACTGTGATTGCCTGAACAAGGTCACGTGACCTTGCAGTAATCATCTTACAGCGCGTCACTATGGGTCAAAAGCGTTCTCGCCGCCACACTGGCAGTTAACCACGCCTAGATATTCTGCTTTTTTAAAATTATTATTTATTTGACAAACACTGAAAATTTTAATCATTTCCCTTGGATTTCTGTTCTTTAAAATCACAAGATCTCAATCTCTTCGGCCATGCCGATAATACCTGTAAAGCCCCGGGCTGAAGTACAAAAATGCAGACTGTGCAGTTGTGTTGGATCTTAACAACAAAGGGACCGATTATAAAATAATTTTAAAAAAAAGCCTATGTTCATATTTTCAGCAATATGGTATAAAAGCTATTTACATTTTTGCAGTAATTGCAGCTGCTGGTGTGTATAATAATACTATGAGCAGTTCTGACTAATCGGTGACATTCTGCATGACTGCCTCCCTGATCACTTTGAGAAGAAACGCGGGCAGTGCCTTTGGAGGAATAAAAATACAGATGCAGAGAGCGATTATTGGACTAGGGAAACAGTGATCTAAAACGTCAACGTTACTTTCCAGAGTGTATAAAACATGCAAGAAAGCAGTTATATGTTTAGGTTTTTTGTTTTCCTGTACAGGAAAATAATGCATTCAAACTGCAGTTTAAAAAATAACCTTGTATATTAAACAAACTAAATAAATAAATAAATAAACATTAACTCAGCAGTAATATGTTTTCCAGCAAATTCTAAAGACAATAGGAACTATTTACACTGGCGGAAGAATACATTCAGTAAAACATAGAGCCTACAGACGTGCGCCTCACAACGCACCCAGGCATGTGATCAAATATGTCTTACCACACAGCCTGTCATGGGCTATTGCATAGCTATTAAGTATCACATAATATAAAATATGATCACTACATAATGGTAACACATCATAATAAAATCTTTATCCCAGTTGTTGTATTGATTCGTTAGTGAAACTGTTTAAAAAGTAGGGCCATAACTAAAATGTAAACCTATATATATACATATTGTTAAAATAAATAGAAATAGCTTTTTAGACTTCCCTCCTGTTACAAATATATAACCAAAAACCCTTCACATGTTAATATGCTGTATATGGATATAACCTTCTTCTAACTAAACACATTTCTATTCTTCAGAGCAAAGATTTTTTTTTGGCCAAATATACCCAACCCTGGCAACAGCAATGCTATGCAGGAAATTGATAGAAGCAGCCCACTGGTATGTACAGCAAAATGAAATCTAAGGCTTACTGAAGTGGAGGAGAAATACTGCAATTGTATCACTATCACATTATATTCTGTAGATTACTTCAATAAAAGTAGTCTTCATTGATGTACCTACATAGTCTATTAATACTATAGGAATATTTTGACTGATAACTAGATATCCCAATGCATTTTAAACTAATGTTTGTACTTTAATTCATCCTGCATTGTCTTTTCACCATTGAGATATTTCATGATTCCAGTCCACTTCTCAATACTGTTGAAGGCAATACATTTTCTGAAGACCTCATGACATCACACTAACCAGATGTTCTTTTTTAATTTAAGGAGTTTTCGGATACCACAGTGGCCCCTCTGTTTGAAACTGACACTGATGATAAAGATGCTGACAGCCTGCATATCATTGAAGAGTCGTCAGTGATGCTTGCAGAGATCGAGCAGCTTCAAAATGAACCTGTCCAAAGCAACGTGGATCCCAGTCCAACAAAACCAGCCCCCCCGCCTGTAAGCGATTATACCACCATGGAGTTCTTTCATCAAGTCATGCCTCATGCATCCATAGCCACTGCTGTAGCTCAAGTCCAGCCAGGCAGACAGAATGACATAGAGCTGAGTACCATGGCAACGTTGAAGGGTATGACAGCCCTTGACTATCTAAAGCAAACACTTTGCAATGTTTACTCCAATGCAACTACAGCTGGAAATGACACAATTGACACAGTGATGTGAATGTCAAGCACAGAATCTTCAGTCTTCAAAGGAAAAAGCGCCTGGCAATGAGTGAAAGCCCATCTGTTTTTAGTTGTCTTTCGAGAAGCAAGCAACAATAAACCATTGTCTGCAAAGCCTCCTGCTTCTACCATTCCATTTTGATGTTTGTACCTGAGAGGTGGCAACCCTAAAGAACAAGCAACAACACTGTCTTAAAGTACTGTGGGGCATGCCAATGTACAAGACTTTTTAAAATTGTTTTGTCTCACTTTTCTTTCAGAAGAGCACATATACAGAATTAGCATTATACTCATCAAGACATGTTAAAATAAATCACTCATTACCCCATATTTAGGTTTTCGTCTGCAAGAAATTATTTTTTGATGACCTATTTTAATTTAATAATAAAACCCTTGATTATGAATTGTTTGTCTTTCATTTGCAATATTATCATGTTATAATATAATTGAGTCCGATTTTAATTCAATATAACAAATTACTTAATGTATTTTTAAGCATTAACCGATCAGTGAATTGCATATGCTATAGAGAAACATCTTAACCTGGATGCATATTGACTAAAGAACTTCCTACTAAATATTTTACCAGTTTAATACCCTATTGTAGGTGTTCTCTAACATTCTCTATTGTTGTTCCTGCTTGGTTAATTATTTACATTGCCTGTTGCTGAATTTCTGCAGTGTTTGTGATCAGTGGGACAGTTTCTGTCACTGAGGCTTATAGTAATACATAAAAAATAAACGTTCATTTAATTCAGATTGGCGCATTTGAGGCCGTGAACGGGTATTGCCAGCCACTCTGCAACAATAAGATCCCAATGCTCTAATAGACATTGGAAATGTTATCCTGATTGAGAAATTTCACAATGAAAAGAACTTGTAGAAACAGTTTTTTTACAACCAGGCTCTGCTTTCTCCTCTCGTCTTGAGATCGCCCGTAGCTGCCTCAGTTGGATGGCATTTCCGCTGGGTCCTAGTGGAGACACTATACTGAGTAGTGATTATACGAATACATTATTAAAAAATACAACTTTTAGTACTCCTGCAATGTGACTGGGACATTTCCCCATCGTTGAAAAAGTGATAGGGACATGTCCTCGGTGTAAATTACTCCTATGTTTGTGACTGGGGTCTGCAGCTGTAATGTCTGGTCCTAAATACTGGTGATGATTTTATATAGACAATTTCTAGTCCCAAACTGACAGTTGCTGAGGCTGATTACATTTCAGTTTCACACCCCTAGAGACCATTTCTAAATTTACCCTGCCTCAGAAATGCAGCTGCAGTTGAAAAGTGATATCAGTTCAAAAGCGTACATAATAATCTCAGCAGAAGCAACAAAAGGAGGAGTATACAAACCACTCAAACTGAAATATTAAAAAGGTAAGGAATGTAGATAGTATAAGCCACGGGTGTCAAACTCAGTTCCTGGAGGGCTGCAGTGTCTTCTGGCTTTCATTCCACCTGAGCTCTCAGTTACTTAATTGGTCTAATGATTTGATTAACTGGACACATTTAACACTTCTCTTGAGGCCTGAAAATGTTTCATAGGTAGTGCACCTTGAATCAAGTGCATTTTTAAAACCATCAACTGTAAAAGACCTTGAAAAATATTAAATATGTCAAATTGAACAAATAATTAAATCAATTATGTTAATTGAGAGCTGGAATGGAATGAAAACCAGAAGACCCTGCAGCCCCTCGAGGACTGGAGTTTGACTCCCATGGTATAAGGTATCCCTTTGATTGGGATTCAAGTGAATAATCACAGAGAATGGGGTGTTGTTTAGTCAAACTACAGTACAGGGCCTGTGTCATCCCGTTGAATCAGAAAAAACAGGAATATAATGTGCTGTATTTGTATTGTATAAAATTAGAATTCGCTAAACACATGACAGATTTACTAGCAGTGCTTAAATGCTTGAATTGTCTGTTTTTAATAAGCTATTAATTCCTAGGAGTACAGTAGCATCTGGCTGATTTCAGATTGGGGCTGACATTATAGTGTTTTCGAAGAATATTTCTTGTTGGCATTGATCAAAATTCTGTTCAGTCAAGCCTAAACAGTCACAGCTGCAAGCTTAACCACAGCTATCTTTCCTGTTTGAAGCGTGTGTGTTTTTGATTTTGCTTTTTTTTTTTGGTATATATCTTTTCTAAAATTGTACACAAATCATGCTCAAACCATTATTCCTGCCACTCTGCACCAAGGCTAACTTTGACTGTGTAATGTGACACCAGTGTGTGAGTGTGATATATCCATATACACTATATCTACATCTATATCTATGTCGAGAGAGAGCGAGAGAGAGAAAGAGAGAGAGATATTTATATATATTTACTTCCCAGACACATCCTGTATTTAAGCAAACCAATGTGTTGCTAGTAACAAAATATTCTCATGAGTTTATAGAATGTCTGTCACCTAAAAATGTATAAACCTGATTGTTCACTATTTTATATTGTATTTATATTAATAAGTGGATCAATAAATCATCCCTGGGAGGAGGAGGAGGGGGGAAGTTATCCATTGAAAGTATATTAGTATACAGTATAAGTACAGTACATTTTAAAAAAAAAACATAATGTATTGGCTTTTGGGGAAGTCACATACAGGTCACATGCAGAATAGTTATGTAGGTGTTTGGATTTCCTGTCAGGTTATTGGCTTCCTGGCTAATCAGGGGTCTTTATGTACTGTAGTTATAGACAAGCATTATGAACTCACCATTGCAGAAGGTTAGAACGTGGGGTGTATTCTTTAAACTAAGGGTGCACAACTCTGGTTCTTCATTCCAGATCAGGTTTTAGAGGTTATCAATTAAATAATGAATGGATTAACGCATGAAATAAATCAGACCCCCCCGCCAAAACAAGCATACGGTGATAGATAATTGATGTCTAGAACCTTGGTACAAGTTGTTAATAAATGGGTAATTACATATCAATTAAATGCCAAATTATGGCATGAAAAATAAAGTGTTGCCAATACTTCTTCAGCAGGCGATTTTGAAGGTTCTTCTCAGTGGGTTTGACTGTATAACTGCAAATCCCAAAAATGTGCTGGCCTGGCAGCACTTAAGTGTTGTATTTCATATTTTAGGATAATTGTTAACACATGGTGTCAAATACATTTTTGTGTCCAGACTACCCCTAAATATATATGAATTAAAAAACAAACCAAAAAAAAAAAACTGTGGTAAAATTTTAAAAGTGAAACTACATTTTTTGTTTCAAAATGAACATCAGAATTTGATAAGACACAATTGATGAAACTGTAAATTCCACAAATTATGGTAACTAGACCTTCCTAGAATACAGAATACTCAAAGTGAAATAATCAAACTGAATCATCTGCATTTCATAGAACAATATGATTATAGTCTAATATTGTTCAAAGAAGCAATGCTGATGCATCATTCTTTTATTAGATGACATTTGTCATTTATATATTGCATTTTTAAACTTCAATGAATGATCCATTCTTGTTATAACTGAATCTTCAGGGGGTTATCAAGTAACTGTGGTTTGAAAGGTCTGGAGACAGCAAAATAGAGTATTTTGTAACACAAATAGAATCCATATTCATAGTTTAAAACTGACACTTTAGATTTTATTTTTGTAAATTTTCATTTATAAAAAATGGTGGGTGTAAAAAAGGGTAAACATGAAGGAGGTCAGACGCATACATCCCCACTACAGCTGAGCCATCATGTTGTCTACTTTCAATGAAAGCATTGTTTTCAAAGAACGTTTGCGTTTTGTTAAAAACTGCTCACATTTAATTCCCAGAGAGAAAATGTGTCACTTTCACATCTCAGAGAAATGCTTGAGAACCTTGCCTTCTTCTCATGTCAGTCTGTGTATCTCAAATGTTTCTCCTAAAACAAATTAGACCACTTTTAGAGAATAACATTTAGGGGTGACGCAAGTATAGACGCAGTGCAAATAATTGTGGATGCAAAATTGTAATTGCATTGCAGCCAGGCAATCATTTAGCACTGTGCCCTACGTAAGCTTAAGAGCAATGCAAATTACTCAACACACACAAATAATGATCCGCAATTATAATAATGAGGGTCTCAATGGGCGCATCAGTCTATTTAGTGCCTGCACTTGCAGAGTTAGGAGTACAGAGAACAATAGTCACTGTATGACATTTGTGGAGCATAAAAATACAAACCAAAAAAAGGCAGCAAAGTCCTCTTGGCGCACAGAACAGAAAAGAAAAGTTTACTAAAAGGAGCTGAGAGTCCTTATGGCCGAGGTCACTCAGCATGAAACTGAGTTGTTTGGAAAAGCCTCAGCCAGCTATGCTAGTATCCACAGCAAATGATATGTATTGGCCTGCCATCTTTAGCATGACATCCAGAAATTTGCCTAGCACTCAGGAACAGGTGGATTGGGCTATCCCTCCAGACATTCCAATTGTGGTCTGAAAGGAACCAGGGGCTACGTAGTGCAGAGAACACAGCATGTTCACATGTGCAGGGATAGCGATCCCTAGATTGATGCTGGGGTCTAGCTCATCCCTCAATTCAGCTATTAGGTCTAGGATGACCTGCGGAGTGAGATGATAACGCTTTAGCACCGTATCCTTCGGCATCCCAAACAAAGTGACTCTGGGAATGAATATGCGGGGTCTTCTTCATCTTGCCCTTCTCCTCCGAACATGTTCCTGCCTCTCCTCAACAAGAGCGAAGTGTCGCTGCATCAGGAAGTGTACCACAGCAGTCACCCTGAAGCCAATGACAGGTCTCTGCAGGTGTGTGCTTCTATACAGCTCTTTGTTACTCATGTCTACAATGGTTTGCACCTTGTAAGAAGAGGTGTAAAGTTTTTGGAGGGTCAGCAATTGCCTAAATGCAAAGCAAAATCCTTACATCACATTATAATGTTTGTGTCTGCTTAGTATCCAGATCCTGCCCAATTCCATGCTCTTTTCTTCATTTGAATGCATTTCAATATAATTTTAATGGATTAATGATGGCAAAATGCAAATTTGATAGCGGGTGCAGAACGCCAGGTGAGCACCATTCTTGACATGCCATGCATTTTTAGTGGCCGGTAAAATCAGACTTTACGGCTGCTAAACATGATTTATGGCAGCATTATGACAGTTCTGCACCCGCAAATCACTTTGTGTGTATCCTTACATTACCCTCATTATGTCAACGTGAAACCAACGAGGTGCAAAACAGAAACACAAAAAGATCTAAACTCTATTGAATCTACATTGTAAATTCTACATATCTGTAAACTGAAATACTACATAGAAGATGTTCATATCCATATAATATATATTTTTTTTCCCTCAAAAGAGGTTACAGGAAACAGCATTTGAGATTCACATCAGAAGAATGAGCTCCTCAAGCATTTCTCCAAGCAATTACTCCTTTCTTTAATTACAATGACTCCAATTTTTAACTATAGCAAAGCAGAATCCACGGTTTGTCGATTGTATTTGAAATATGTGAAGAACCGAACAAGGCTCATCACAGTAAAAAGGGATCAGTAAGCATGTCAATAAAGCTAGTAAGATTCCAAAACCTTGGTTTGCACTTCAGATCTTGAATGATATTATGTAGTTTCTATTAATTAAAGTTTTATATTCAAAAAGCTAAATTATTCAAATTTAGAGTTGTTGACCGTATATCAACATTGCGCACAGAATAGTGGAGTTATGTTTAATCACAATTTCATAAGTGATTCTCCAGATAAACTATATGCAACAATACCACGTTTCATCACAATTGGAGAAGTGGTTCTCCAGAGATCTAAAAATGTTGTTACATGCAGATGCACAAACATACAAACACCCCAGCAATGACAGCAATACGGGGGGACGGGACAGAGGGCACACACACACCAAGCTGAATACAGCCAGATTTCATAATGGGGCTGAATTTAAACTCAGACTCCTATACAGCGGTAAGTATTCACACCCCGCAAAGTTTTCACATTTTGTTGAATTACAAAGCTGTAGTGGTTAAACTGAACACTGTTATATGAGGAGGAGGTTAAATGTCAGCAAAACTTGCAAAGAAAATGTACAAAATGAATTTTACTGGTTGCATAAGTATTCAGCCCCTTAAGTCAGTACTTGGTAGAAGCACCTTTTGCAGCAATTACTGCTATGAGTCTTTTTGGATAGGTCTCTACTAGCTTTGCACAGTAGGATGATGAAACTTTTGCTCATTCTTCACGGGAAAATTGCTCCAGTTCTGTTTGTTGGGGATCGTCGATGGACTGCATTCTTCAAGTCTCACCATAAATTTTCGATTGGATTCAAGTTAGGACTTTGACTGGGCCACTCAAGAACATTAATTCTTGTTCAACCACTCCATTGTGGTTTTGGCTTTGTGCTTTGGGTCATTGCCCTGCTGAAATGTGAATTTCCTCCCGAGTTTGAGTCAGCCAAGACTCTGAAACAGGTTTTCCTCAAGGATTCGCCTGTCCCCTCTATCCTGACAAGCTTCCCAGTGCCTGCTGAAGAGAAGCATCCCCATAACATGATGCTGTCACCACCATGCTTGAGAGTTGGGATGGCATTGACTGGTTGATATGCAGTGTTGGGCTTGCGCCAAACATAACGTTTGGAATTTAGACCGAAAAGTTCAATTTTTGTCTCGTCTGACCACAAAACCTTTTTACACATGTCTGCAACATCATCTACATGCTTTTTCGCAAACTCCATATGTGCTTTAAGATGACGCTTTTTGAGTAATGGCTTCTTTCTTGACACCCGTCCATACAGGCCAGCTTTGTGTAGGGACCGGATTACTATTGATGTGTGAACACTGACTCCCATCTCACACAGAACGTTGCAGATCTCTCAAGGTCATTGTTGGCTTCAGTGACATCCCAATCCAGTTTCCTGCTTGCCCGGCTGCTCTGTTTGGGAGGTCAACCTGATCTGGGTAGTGTCTGGGTGGTATGATGCATCTTCCACCACTTAATGATGGACTTCACTATGCTGAGAGGAATAATCAGCGCCTTTGAAATGTTCTTGTGCCCTTCTCCTGCTCTGTGCCTCTGCCACTTTATCCGATTTGTTTCGAAAGCTCCTTGGCCTTCATGGTTGCTTTGTTGGATCACTATGTGAGTTGCAGCTTGAAAGTCTTTATTTACCTGAGGGAAATTATCTACAAGTTAAACCATTTTACTAATTTTGTGACCTTTCAAACAAATTATTTGCACCTGAGCTGATTTAGGGCTGCAGTAGCAAAGAGGTTGAATACTTATGCAACTTAGATTAATCTGTTTTTTTTCTGTAAATCTTATTTATATTCTATATGCATTTTTAACTTTATCAATGTAGTTTGTGTAGATTCTACATTTCTAATGTTTCTACAAAGTCTAATTTGAAAGTGTAGTGGAGTGCGCTCAGATGCCAACAAAATGTGAAAACTTTGCAGGGGGGTGAATACTTCTGCAAACCACTGTATATACATTAACAAACAAACAGGTTAACAAGGACATCATTTAATATTGGAAATTTTGATTTATTTAATGTCATTTCCTGCCATACAAAGGTAAAGATACATTAAATATCTTGAAAAGGGTGGGGCACTAACTAATTACATCCAAAATTAGTCAGCCACCCACACCACCCAAACCTGCACACTTGGGACAAGATAATACCAGATTGGAGCATGTTTTTTATTTATCCTTGTAATACATTTCTTAACACATTTTCTCAAAAAACATCTACATTATATAGTTAATTTCAAATGTTATATACAATTGTGTACAACAAAAAAGTAACATATTGCCAAAACTGGCATCTTCAGATACAAATCCAAGTTTTTTTCTTCAAAAATAATATTCAAAGAAAAGTTGTGGAAAGTTATTGAACACACACACACACAAACGTGATGTAGCGTATACATTTTACAGTAAAATTTAATTCACATGATAAAGCAGATAGTGAAAAACTGTTTATTATGTACAATAGCAGTTACACAACAATGACTATTTTCTTGAATTACTGCTTTTGTAAAAACAACTGCCCTAAGTCTTATTTTAGAGCCGATTCCCCCCCCCCAAATATTTATTTTGCACCGGTAATTGATTTATTTTTTTTATTATTATTTTACCTGCGATTTCCCCCCCCCCCTGGAATGCCCAGTTATTTTTTGTCCTCGCTGCAGCTATTCCACACACAGCTCAGGAACTCGAGAGCAGTCAGGAAGCTACCGGCCTCTGGAGCACCAGGGCCAGGAGGTGTCTGCCTGAGCTCACTGGCACCTGGCTAGCAAGGTCCGCTGTAGCACGATGAGGAGAAACTGTCCCTGTCGGTTTTGCCTCCCTAACCCATAGGAGTGCCAGCCAATACAACACTCCCTTCGGGATTCCCCAGCGAAGCCCAGCGACTTCGCATAGCCAGGACTTGAACCTGCACTCCCCTGACTCTGTGACTCGCCCTGCACACCATGCAGCTGTGCTTTTACCCAGTATTGACACTTTTCAATTAGTGCCTCAATGTAAATACCAGCCATGACTTGGTATTTGATTTATTGGTAAACTTGCTAGAAGCTGGAGGTCTCTTTGTCCCTACTTGATTATAAAGTACAGTACTACACCCCAAAGAGGCTCCAAAGAAAAATCAGAGCTTGTGCTGTAAAGTGTGCAGATCATGCATATCAGAATATGCATCTATACAAAAACATCACAGTTAAACTGCATCTAGCACCCCTATTTTACTGTTTGACCTGCAGCAATATTCACTGATTATATATGAATACAGATTTGTAGGATTGCCGGTTGTGTATCTTATCACAAGAAACAATGCACCTTATTCAATGAAATGTGTTATTGGCTTACAATAAGGGACCAGGCACTTTTCACTTGTGTATGCATGTAAGAAATTTCACCTGGATTCTTCTATGTATGCACAGACAGTCTAATCTCCCCACCAAACCACCTCATAAGTAACATTATTTTTGGCATGCAGTTCTACAAAACCAAATAAGAAACCGTTCAAAAAGTGTCAAGACATTTGGAGTGTTTTTTCCTCAAAGTATTTCTTATATTAATACAAAACTGTCTATACTGGAAATTTCATAGGCTGCAGCTGCTAGTTATCATAAGAAACTGTCAAATATACAATGTCACAGTTTAGACAGTTTTAAATAACCATAAATCCAGTAGAGACAGTATTTATAACTAACAGCATGCAAAAATAAGAGCAATATGAGATAATTTGGTGGGAATATACACGGCAGAACTTCATTATATACATTTTAAAAAAACATTGCCTTTTAAAAAAAAAAGTGGGTAATACAAATTGTTCTAACAGACATTTAGCAGCACAAAGCTATTATTTTAACAAATAAGTTTGAGCACTACACATGGATAATACATTAACAAGCAAGCTGTGTGTGTGTGTGTGTGTTTCCGCACATCCTTCATATGAATATCATATGATACATTGATTCACAAAAGCAAAATGTGCACTGAGGATTAAAAAAAAAATATGGATGAGCCCATCCTTATTTAGAAATTTACAAAACACGAAAAACAAGAAAGAAACCACATTTGACCAGCTGGTATCTAACAATGCAACTTCCTAGTTTACATTCCAATACTTCAACAAGTATTCTTTGAATATTCCTGGATTTCCCCTCCCCATTTGGCAGGCTGCTTGGTTCAGCTTCAGCTTTAGTTGCCCATTCTTTTCTAGCTGAAACAGCCTCCTTTCATAGTATCCATAATCTTGGGGCGATTATTGATTCACTCAGACACCTCTGTTTGGACCAAGAGATCTTCCCCATGATTATTGTAGCTGCCATTCTGTTGACCCTTTATGTGATCCAGACGGTTGGTATGAATGCTGTCCTTGTCACTTTCATACTCTTTCTCTTCTTTATCAGAATCTCTTTCCACCTGAAACACAAAAGTTGGAAATAAAAAGGCCTAACTTAGCCACCTTTGTATCTCTCGGTCAAAAGCAACAAAATAGCAGCACTCATTCATTGACAGTCCAGAGGTTAAAAACAAGGTGGCAGTAAAAACATGTCTACTGGACACCACCTATAATTAGGCTTGCTACTATTCGATTTTTATTTTTTTGCCAAATCGATGATTAATATCAACGTTTATTTAAAGAATTTACTGGGTTTTTTTTTCGATCTTTATTTTTCAATTCAAGCAGACCACGGGTGAAATCGACCTTTATGCTTTTACATATATATATATAAAAAAAGGCTTTTTATGCCATTGAGAAACATCTCATTTAGAGAAACCCCTTTATCATATTCTACATTACCAACATTCTAATTGAAATAACGTTTGGTGACAGCGAAGCTATACCTTGCAGATATAAATCCTACACAAATTAAATAAATGTCTCAAATAAACCATAGAAAACGCAGCATATAAAGTGTATTACACAGACTTTTATAGCATATATTTACAAGTAAAAACAATATGCACAGACAGAACAAAACATTAGAAACATTTTGGTAAGAAAAAAAAATAGCGAGTGGTTTTACCGACGTTTATCCTATATAAATTTATTTCAGTCCAACTCTTATTTTTGGGGAATTCGATGTCTAACGAGCTTTACCGATTACAGTCGAAAAGTAGCAAGCCTACCTATAATGAAACTTTATTGAGAGAATCATAGAATACAACTGTGTGTCAACTATAGGGAGCATATGATGTATATCACAGATACAGCTGGAAGTTAAAAACAAACAGTAGTGAAAGGACAACATCATAATCTCACCAACACAGTGAACATGCAGAGTTTATATAACTGAAAAAAATGACCACCTCAAATACTTTCTACACTAGACCTTGACCTAGGAAATCTTTCAGTATTACTGAATTGCAGTGCATAACATTTTGCACCAAATGGGTTTTACTGGTGTTTAGCTCATTTACAGTTTTAAGACTGTGCTTTTGCAAAAGTTTAATGAGTTTACAGGTTACTTTACGTGCATCTGCACTATGTGGAAATTAGTAGAACCATTTATTTTTCAGGTGATATTTTTACTTGTTTATTGGAATATCCACTGTGTGGTCCAGTGGTTAAAGAAATGGGCTTGTAACCAAGAGGTCCCCGGTTCAAATCCCACCTCAGCCACTGACTCATTGTGTGACCCTGAGCAAGTCACTAACCTCCTTGTGCTCCGTCTTTCTGGTGAGACGTAATTGTAAGTGACTGTGCAGCTGATGCACAGTTCACACACCCTAGTCTCTGCTAGTCGCCTTGGATAAAGGCGTCTGCTAAATAAACAAATGATGATGATAATGATGATAATAATAATAATAATAATAATAATAATAATAATAATAATAATAATAATAATAATAATAATATCCAGATTACTGTGTTGGTTTGTCAATTTCGCGGCTACCCTAGGCAAGGGGAAAGACGGACAGGCACTAAACAAACAGGTTTCAGTCATCTATTTCAAAAGTCAGATGTTATCTGTGTGAAGCTCACATGCAAAAGTCAGAAAACAATTTAAACAGTAGTATAAAAGATTGAATGAAGCTCATTTTCTGTATGGCCTCACCTTGACCGGGGTGTTTTTTTCCAGTTTTTCCTTGTCCTTGCTGCTCTTCTTCCTGGAGGGTGATCTTTCCCTTTCGTTCCTTTCTCTGCTGCGTTCTCTGATTTTCTCCTTCCTCTCCTCCTTTTTAATTCTGTTAAAATAAATTATTTTGTCAATTCAATATTGATCAGTGAAGGTTGTCAAATTAAGTTCAATATAAAACACAGACTGGCTCACACTATTTTACAATAGGAGTCTAATTTCCAATTGATGCAATACACCATTTCTTTCACTTTATTCATTATACACTGTAAAATCGGATCCTTTGTCCCTTACCTCCTTGGAGAAGGAGACCTTAATTTTCTTTTGGGAGTTCTTGGTCTGGGAGATTTAGACCTACTTCTGCTCCTCTTTCTGCGGTTTCTACAACACAAAATCAAGTATTAGCAAAGGTTACCAACAGGATCTCACATTATCCACACCAGCAGGCTGGTCAAAAAAGAAAATCACTGTAAAGTACACTTATTTATTTATTTATTATTATTAAGTGGCTGTGTGGCTGCTCATTTTAGAGTGCCCCAAGTACTTCAAGGAGGAAACCAAGCCCTTCAGCAATGTGAAACATATTGTAAGATTACCATGTCTGTATTCTGATGAAGTCGAGAGCAAACATGCTAAACAACGTAGTGACTTTTTACAGAATAGTGGGACTGCAGCTTTGAAACAAACTTACTGACCTGCTGGTGCTTCGAGATCTTCGGGATGAACCATAGCTCTTTGGTGAATATTTCCCTTTCTTTTCTTTCCGTTTCCTCTCATCTTTCTCTCTCGAGCTCTCCTCTTTACTTCTTGATTTGCTGTCTTTCTCTTTCGTTTTATCTCTGCTAAAAAATAAATAACAGTTGATAGCTCTTCTACCACTTCCCTTTCAGTGTTCGCGCTAGGCGCCAATGCCCCCCTGAAATAAAAAATGTCCCGCTGAATTTCTCTGAACGCGCCCGTATGTCCCCCTTCCCAGACGAGACTCAATACCAATACACAGTATATTGAATCATTTTGTATTACCATGACATGTCTGACGACAGGCTATTTTTTTTACTTGTTTGTTTACACTTGCGTTTTCATAATTAAACTCCTGTGTTTTTATTCTCCAGTCCAGTAGAATGCGCTCACACCCTCCCTGGTTACAGTCAGTTTCACAGTAAAGCCTGGACGACATCAGGCTTGTTAACAACATGGCCCGGCGCAAATAGTATCCTTGTTACACCCAACCGTTACTTCTGGAAGAATAAGTAATCAGCTTCGGCAATGACTGCTGAAATGTAGGCTGTTATATTTGTGCTTAAAAATACTGTGAAATTAATCCGCTGTTAACTTATCTATTTTCTAGACAAAACATCTGTCTGATGTTTGGAGATATGGAGTGATCTAGCAAGTGAATTGTAGAAATTTGAACTTGTGCGTACTGCAATACAGTTTATAGACGAAGTGCAGTAGATTTGTGAAACAAAAACCGCATCGATTTAAAAAAAAAAAAAAGAAAAAAAGACTACGGTAACGTTATGAAATATGTGAAATGCGTCTTTTCTATGAAAAAAAATGCTAAAATTATGTCCGAAAATAATTCAGTATGTGTTAAGCACCAACTGTCTCTTGGCCATTTCGCCAGTAGGCCTAACGGCATGATTAATATATATATATATATATATATATATATATATATATATATATATATATATATATATATATATATATAATGTGTGTGATTTTATACAGCACTGTATGTAATACATCTTACATTGAGATCACACCACTGGAATCGGAATAAAGGAAATTATACAGTTCACGAAAAGTCACAGTTTTGGTAAGTAGCATTTTCAAAACCATATCATTATGTGCAGTATTCAAATATAGCAAATCCACAAAACCAACGAAATACACATTGTATATTTGACATTTAATTGTTAGTGTTCTGTGTAACACAGGCCATCGTTTAACCTTGAAATAAATTCAATACAGTACCTGAAGCAGATATACGCGTTTATCATATCAACAACATCAACGTGTGTTATAAAAATAAAGAAAAAATTGCTTTGAAAACTGTTCAAAATATTTACTTGGGGCTAAGAATGAAAAATGTAAAAAAAAAAGCCATTTTTGATATGGCAATTGTCAAAATAAAGGGGCAGGTGGAAGGTAAGAATTTACCAGTCAGGACAATGGCATTTAAATACGACTATTAAACTGTATCTGTCGGTAATTTGGTTTCTTCTAATGCAGCGGTTTTCAAACTGGGGTACGCAAGAAAAATTCTGAAATGGCAGACAACACATTTTACTTAGTACCACTTCCCAATCTATTGCAAACTTTTATCATGTAATAAACCTTTAATCGCACCAGACTGCTGTGCTGTAACAGAGCGTTCAGTGCACACATGACTAATTTACATATTAAATATGTACGTTATAAATAAACCCTGTTTAAATGTCATAAACAGTTGGATGGTTACTGCAGTCTGTCTTTGGGATAAAAAAAAAATACATATTTAAAAAAACTAAAAGCCTAGTCTTTAACTCATTTTATTTCCTGTGTGCGTTCATGCCTGCAAATCGATGTATATATATATATATATATATATATATATATATATATATATATATATATATATACAGTACTGTGCAAAAGTTTTAGGCAGGTGTGACAAAATGCTGTAAAGTAAGAATGCTTTCAAAAATAGACATGTTAATAGATTATATTTATCAATTAACTAAATGCAAAGTGAGTGAACAGAAGAAAAATCTAAATCAAATCCATATTTGGTGTGACCACCCTTTGCCTTCAAAACAGCATCAATTCTTCTAGGTACACTTGCACAAAGTCAGGGATTTTGTAGGCATATAGTCAGGTGTATGATTAAACAATTATACCGAAACAGGTGCTAATGATCATCAATTCAATATGTAGGTTGAAACACAATCATTAACTGAAACAGAAACAGCTGTGTAGGAGGAATAAAACTGGGTGAGGAACAGCCAAACTCAGCTAACAAGGTGAGGTTGCTGAAGACAGTTTACTGTCAAAAGTCATACACCATGGGAAGACTGAGCACAGCAACAAGACACAAGGTAGTTATACTGCATCAGCAAGGTCTCTCCCAGGCAGAAATTTCAAGACAGACAGGGGTTTCCAGATGTGCTGTCCAAGCTCTTTTGAAGAAGCACAAAGAAACGGGCAACGTTGAGGACCGTGAGCGCGGTGGTCGGCCAAGGAAACTTACTGCAGCAGATGAAAGACACATCATGCTTACTTCCCTTCACAATCGGAAGATGTCCAGCAGTGCCATCAGCTCAGAACTGGCAGAAAACAGTGGGACCCTGGTACACCCATCTACTGTCCAGAGAAGTCTGGTCAGAAGTGGCCTTCATGGAAGACTTGCGGCCAAAAAGCCATACCTCCGGCGTGGAAACAAGGCCAAGTGACTCAACTATGCACGAAAACACAGGAACTGGGGTGCAGAAAAATGGCAGCAGGTGCTCTGGACTGATGAGTCAAAATTTGAAATATTTGGCTGTAGCAGAAGGCAGTTTGTTCGCCCGAAGGGCTGGAGAGCGTACACGAATGAGTGTCTGCAGGCAACAGTGAAGCATGGTGGAGGTTCCTTGCAAGTTTGGGGCTGCATTTCTGCAAATGGAGTTGGGGATTTGGTCAGAATTAATGGTCTCCTCAATGCTGAGAAGTACAGGCAGATACTTATCCATCATGCAATACCATCAGGGAGGCATCTGATTGGCCCCAAATTTATTCTGCAGCATGACAACGACCCCAAACATACAGCGAAAGTCATTAAGAACTATCTTCAGCGTAAAGAAGAACAAGGAGTCCTGGAAGTGATGGTATGGCCCCACAGAGCCCTGATCTCAACATCATCGAGTCTGTCTGGGATTACATGAAGAGAGAGAAGCAACTGAGGCTGCCTAAATCCACAGAAGAACTGTGGTTAGTTCTCCAAGATGTTTGGGCCAACCTACCTGCCGAGTTCCTTCAAAAACTGTGTGCAAGTGTACCTAGAAGAATTGATGCTTGATGCTGTTTTGAAGGCAAAGGGTGGTCACACCAAATATGGATTTGATTTAGATTTTTCTTCTGTTCACTCACTTTGCATTTAGTTAATTGATAAATATAATCTATTAACATGTCTATTTTTGAAAGCATTCTTACTTTACAGCATTTTTTCACACCTGCCTAAAACTTTTGCACAGTACTGTATATATATATTTCAATGACCCGATTAAATTTTATTGTAACTTAAGTACTATTGGTTCATTTCAAAATACTGTACATAACGTATGGCCAATCAGAAACCAAAGTATTGCCATGCGGTCTAATTTGACAAGCCGTTACGTCTGGTGTGAGAGTTTTTAGTTTTCAATCCAGTGAAAAAATATGGATTGTTGGCTCAATACTAGTACATTACTAGCAAAGGGCGATCAAGACGAAATACTGTCAGAGATTAAAAGCGCCAAAAAATGTCTTGCGACTGAAGCTCTGTCCAATTTCCCTGTCATCATCATTGCTTTGTGTGGTAACAAACAGGACATCCATCACACTGACACTAGGTAAGCATTTTATTATTGTTTTTTAATTGGCATCAATACTGTACGTTTTAGTCACAAATAATTAAAAAACGCCAATAATATGTTTTTGTAATGAGTTCAGCTGTAGAAATGCGTGGACAGTGAACTTTTCTTTGCCTTCTTTTCTGTAATTTTATTATCAATAAAAATACATGATTGCCATTTGCTATCACCTAATAGTCCTATGTCATTTCTGAGTGATTGGGGCTAGCATGGAGGCTTCATTGATTTTAATTAATTAGTAATTACAATAAAATAATGTTGATGTTTCCAACAACTAGAAACCTGTTTGAGGGACTATTTTTATCCAAAAGTAAATATAATATATTTTTTTCCATTATAATACTGTAACTTTTATAATTGTATCAATCACACACTCCAAGGCTTGTGCGTTTTGTTGTATCATGTTATTGTACATACCTTTTTTTTCTGTTTTCATTTTATTATGACTGTATCTCAGATGGGGGTACGCGGTGGACTACTTTGTTGGAAAGGGGTACAGCTTAAAAAAGAGTGAAAACCCCTGTTCTAATGTGATCTGGTACAATGAATATCCTCTACTCAGTGATACATCAGCATCACTGTGACACATTTCCCAATATTTCCCCAGAAGTGACAGTGAGTATTGTAGAGACACCTTGGTTGTATCAACAGCTTTGCAGTTTTATTTTTTGTTCTTCAGAAACAAAAGGTCAGTAAACTCTGCTGGCATATTTAAAAACAAACAAAAATAAGAAATGGTGGTTGGTTCTGAATTATCAAACATATTGACCCCCTCACCGAAGAAAATGCCCCCCTAAAATTTAGAGTGGGGGCCACATTGACCCTCAGTCTGTAAGTCCTGGAGCAAACACTGCCTTTCAATACGTGGATCTACCCGACTATCATTTCAGACTAGGGTTTTTCTCCAACGATTATTGTGTGGTGCATTATCACGATACAGCGCGATATTTTACAATTATTAATCTAAAATGTGTTTTACAACATTATAAACCTTCAAATTGAAAAAAATATGGCGCTTTATAATTTGAGATTCTGTTTTTTAATTTAAGTGCTTATTTTTTTAGCTATTTGAGTTATGTAAATCGCTTTTTTTCGGGGCTTTCGCTTTGCATGTACTGTATGAAATTAGTGTTTTCGGTTACTTTTCAAAATGCTAGGGCGTTTTTTTTCTGTCAAAATATGTATAGTAACTCGACACTACTTGCACAAGTTGTACCTTCTTTCCTTTGCTGTCTTCCACAACTAAATCCTTATGGTCACAGGTACATTCTTCTGGGGTTTTTGTGTGTAGGCATTTTTTTTGCATTTCACCACAATTTGCAATTCTGTTTTAAATCCTCCATATCTTAACTTTAATACAGCTTTAAATCCTATGACAAGCCTCCATTCTTAATTGTAATCTTATTTTAAATCTCACAAGAAATGTAGAAATGTGCTGCCACTCAGTAGTTGGGATTCAAAATGAATCAATGATAGGTACAAGCCAGGAAGGAGGGACATTGCCCTGTTGCACTGTTTTTTTTTTTTGTAGTAGGTTTTATTTTATTTCTTTTAATAGGAAAGGGATGGTCAATATGAATTGATTAACCATTTCCACTGTTTGTTCCAGTTTTACTGTGTTTATTGGCTATACACCGATTTCATTTTTTCTTTTTGTATCAGGGGTGTTTTATTGGTTAAAAGCAAAAATCAGAAGCCCTAATTATAATACAACCAATATTTACACAACATGCAATATTTTAAATACAGAACACTTTCTAAAAATCAACGAAAACATAGATATCAATTATTGTAGATAAACTAAAGTCCCATTTTAATCAACATTAGTTCCTATTTAAATAAATAAATAAATAAATAAATAAATACAGGCACAGGAATTGGATATTTGTTACAAGAGTATTTCCAAAATAATAATGAAAAAATATGAAATTGGCAGGGGGGGGGGGGATGTTAAAAATGTCTTATTCCCAAATCAAATAGTTACACTATTACTGGTATAAAGCGCTTAGTGGTGATTTCTTAAATGCATGAACATATTTGTCGTGTTGCTGCTCTTTGAAAGAACAGCTTGACAATTTACAAATTAGCCCTCCCTTCCATAACCTGACCTTCATCATTTTAAAAACCAAAATGATCCCAGATAACTGATTTTATTTAGGAGGAATTACTTTGTTTCTGTCGTTCTCGCTATCCGCCATATTTGCTGTGCGTTGCTCTTGTTGATTTATCTGGCTATATAAAACCCAGTGAAAGGTTCATTATTGCCATCTACTGGATGTTCCTATTAGTATTTTTTTTGCATTCTGCCAGTTGATGCGTGTCTCAGAGTGAGCAAAATCATAAATATAAATAAAATTACTGCGACAATTAAATATATTGCCGAATCAGAGAAAGCAATCTTTGGAGGCCATCATGGAACACTATTCTACAGTCAATCGACAAAGCAATGCTGGAAAAAGCAATGTTTGCACTGTTGCAATAACTCACCTAGACCTGGATCGGCTTCTGGTGCGCTTTCTGTCTTTCGATCGCGAGCGTTTTTTCTGGGAACTTTGGGTGCTACGTGCCTCTCTCGGTTTTGACCGAGATCTTTTACGGGATCTACTCCTGAGAGAGAGAGAGAGAGAGAGCGAGAGAGAGAGAGAGATTTATAAGTGGGGGAGGCAGAGAAAATGGAAACTACATTTTATGAAAAATTTAGAGCTAAATCAGAAGCTACAACTTTTGCATAAGTGGTCACCCTTAAACAGTTGTGTAAAATGAAGTTTTATCACAATACAAAAGTGTGATGTACAGATCACTATTTCTATCACAATGAAACTAGAAGTATAGACTCAACATGCTTCAGACAGATAACATCCTAGTTATCAGCTCTACTGAGAAGATACATACAACCACATAATCACTGCATAGTTTTTGCCTTTGCTGTGCTGTTTTTTTACCTGTGTCTGGAGCGAGACCGCTTCCTTTTGGATTGGGAGCGAGATCGAGATCTTCCAGCCTTTTTGCTACTAGTGGTACTGCTTTTCCCAGACTCGACTGTAAATTTCAGATATACAAAATGCAGATATATTTTAAGTGCAATATTTCAAATGGAAATGTATTCATGGCAAAATAATGTTTTTATATTACTTTAAAAACTGTACCTGGCTCAATAGCTGCAGAGATACATGACTGAGCTTCCCTCACTCTCTTCATCACATCCTCTAGTTCCTTAGCAGCAGCCTGTGCAGTCATCTCGGGGGGTTTTACAATAGCATTGTTGGAATGATTGATTCTAGAGGATGGATAATAGAAAATGACTCAAACTAATTTTATAGATTTTTTTTTTTTTTCAGCAGAAAATTTGCTAGGTAGAATCGATTGCAGACTGAGAAATTGAGACAGATTTAACAACTTTGCTGTAGTGCAAAAATTATTTCTTTCCTGAACAGGGCATCCCAATGTTAATGTTATAAAACTATAAACATCAGCGGCGTGCAGTGGGTTTCCCAGTCGGTCATGCAGTGAGACTATATGAATGTAACATTAGACAGAGGTCAGCACTGGTACCCGAAAACTGGGTACCAGTCGGGTTTAAAAATTACCCGACACGACCTGGGTCCAATTTTACTACCCAGGGTATTGATTTATTAATTTGAGAATATATGCCATTGATTATTTTATTTTATTTATTTCTCAGTAATTTATTCATATACCATAAGCCAGTACTTTGGGTGGCACTAGGACCCAGTGAAAAGGCTTGCCTGCCTGCCTCGGTTGGTGCGCAATGCATTATGGGGCACTCTAAAGGTGCAAACAAAATTAAATCAGTAAGAGCGAATGACAGTGCGCAGTCGCAGGCCGTCGTGCTACTTGAATACAGCATGACTTGAGCTCCACTACGTGTGTGTGGCTGCGACGTCACTCGGAGAGCCTGGTACTGTTTTAAGTGCCAGGCTAGTCATGCAAACCTATCGGAGGATGACTCGAACATAGCACAAAGAATGGAGCTGTCCGCGCAATGAACACGCATAAAAAAAGATTACAGAAAGACAGAAAGACACATTTTATATTATAGTATTATCGCAACATTCTTAGTTTTCCGATTGGTCACGCAGTGCATGACTTGCATGCCCTGACTGCACGCCACTGATAAACATTAGATAATAGCTTTATATATATATATATATATATATATATCTCTAGCCGTTTAAAACTTAGTAGCAAGTTGAAAGCGCAATTCTGTTTTTTGTTGTTAAGCAGCTTTAGACTCAATTGACATTTTCCCTAGATTGACCTACTTCAAGGGTCTGTCTCCAAACACGACTCCATTGAAGGTCAGAGCTCTTGGCACAGACTCTTGATCAGCGAATTCCACAAAGGCAAAGCGAGTGGGCTGAGTCTCATCCCCAGCCATTCGTACAAATTTCACATCTCCAACTTGCTTGAAGTACTCCAGTAACTGCTCGGCTGTTGTTGTCTGGAACAAAAGAACAGTATAGTCTAATGAACAAGGAACCACAAAGCAGGAGGACAAACCTAACTGGTGCAGACATGTTGCTCACGTGGGGAACAGAAGCAAGAGTCCTGCAGCTGCTGGAATCCTAGAATTGATTTAAAAAAAAATAGCACATCTTACAGCAATGGAGCAATCTTATTGGTTGTAAAGTTTGTGATCATGTATAATAGGAGGCTGTGTGGTCCAGTGGTTAAAGAAAAGGGCTTGTAACCAGGAGGTCCCCAGTTCAAAACCCACTTCAGCCACTAACTCATTGTGTGACCCTGAGCAAGTCACTTAACCTCCTTGTACTCCGTCTTTCGGGTGAGACGTAATTGTAAGTGACTCTGCAGCTGATGCACAGTTCACACACCCTAGTCTCTGTAAGTTGCCTTGGATAAAGGCGTCTGCTAAATAAACAAATAATAATAATAATAATAATAATAATAATAATAATAATAATAATAATAATAATAAACAACTCAAGCGTCTGCATCAACACAGTGTGCTCTGTTCACATTCACCTTGTTTTACCTGTAGACATCCTGAAATACATCAGTAAGAAACAGCATATTGAACAAATCCACAAGTTGCAGGGGGTAAGGTTAATGGTTACACTATAAATGTGCCTGGCGGGTTTGAAATGATTCTGAGAGGTCTACTGATGCCACAAGGGGAGGGGCTTTAAACAAGAAGAATACAATAGGCAAGATAACTTTGATGATATTTCAAGACAAGGTATACTGGAATACCACCTATAGCAGGGATCTCCAACCCTGGTCCTGGTGATCCCCCAATCCTGCAGGTTTTCTAGGTGTCTTTACATCAATGGCTAAAGATCTGGAAAACCTGTTAATCTTGACTAATTAAGCCAATAATTGGTGCAATTGAGTAACCAAGAGCTTGGTTGAAACAAAAACCAGAAGACCCAGTAGCTCTCCTGGACCAGGGTTGGAGACCCCTGACCTATAGCATGAACGACATTACACTAATAAAAATGAACATTAAAAGTAAACTTATTAAAATCATATTAGCAAATATATCGCTTATGATTGTGTTTAAAGTTATCAATGATTTTATAAACATGAGACAAGTTGTTAACAAGTTATAGCCCTGAAAGGCTGCGCCAATCAAGTGTTACTAGTGTAAAAAAATAGCTCACGGTAACTTATTCACTTTACATGGAATAGCTTCTTGTAGCTAAACAGATTTCACCAGATGGAAGCAATGCAATTATATTAAACCAAAACCAACTGCCTCTAGAATTGCATTGCTGGGCCACTGCTAGTGAAATGTTCAGGTCTGAAATTGGTTTACAGAAGCTATCATGTGTTACTGCTACATGCATGTTTCAACTCTAAAGCAATGCAAGGTACCTTCCTTTGTTTGTCCTGGGAACCATCAAACATTGCATTAGATTTAGACTTAACTGAATATAAACTTCTGTGATTTGCAAAGGTTGTTCAATTGATTCTTCTGCTAGTTGAGCTCTCTTATTTTTGTTCACTCTCAGAGTCTCCTTGCTTTTATACAGTCTACAAAGCAGCCACTGCTTATGACAGTCATTTCAGATTTGTTGAACATCCTTAATTTAGGGTTTAGGTAGTATAATACATAAACTAAAGTCAAAAAGCATGCTCCACTTTGAACAAACAAAACCTCTTAGTAGCCTTTATTTACAGACACCCTTTTGTTCTTAATATTTGACCTGCACATTTAAGCGATTAAGCAAAAATTAAAAATGTTTGCCACTTTACGAACGTTTAAACTCTAAATGATTAACACCCCTACATTCCATTATGTTTTAAGACTTCCTTAATCCTCTCAGGCATGGACTCAATGACCCCGTTCACATTACTGGACGGGCCCAGGGCCACTGCATATTTAGGTCTGCAACCCTGTTCAAATTTGCGGTTTAAGGCGCCTTTGCGTGTTCACATATGTAACTGAAAAGCAGGCCTAAAATGTGGAGAATTGCTTGTATTTTTTTTATGGAATGATAGCCTGCACTCAGAATGGAAGAGCTAACGGGATATGCAGTAATACAGGCTAACTTCACTATACTGATCTCTCCTGGGACCTGGAGAAATGTTCGTTATATCAGGGTGTTCTCTATAATAGGGTTTGGCATTTTTCTGTAACAGAATAATAACACAGCAAATTTGAACTGAACAATATATAGTACTTTTATGAAGTTTCCTTCACAATGATCAACATTTAAACGGTATTGTGAAACGGTACACGTGTGGGTAACCATATTGCAAGACAGAGACGTGGGCGTTGGAGTTGAAACACTGGCACAGGCGCACAGGATTTATGAAACACAAAACTTAAAGTAAACAAATGGGTCATGTGACGCTACCAACAATGGTAACGCACAGAGGACACATACAGGAGACTGTACAAAAGGCAAAATAAAAGGTGCCACACAGGGCGAGCGCTAGCCTTACTGAACAAGGCGTCCCGGGAACCTGCTACACTACGTAACCCTCGCTAAACATTACTTGGGATCAGTATCCCCAAAACTAACCTACTTATGAGCCGGTATTCTTATGACGACTCCTGCTTCTTCATACGGCCTTGGCTGGGCATTGCCTTCACAAGCACCGTATTGCAGTTTAAGGGTTGCGTAGCTGTAGTTCCTGCAGAGCGGACGCTCTCCTCCTGAGTGTATGCCGCGCCCCTCTGTGTAGCATGGCGTTGCAGTCGCCCAGAATGATTCCCACTGGATGTTTTTATGCTGACGGACACTCAGTTGAGACCCGCCCACCTGCTGATTGAGGACCGGCACAGCCAATCACTCGCTGGCCCTTCCTCTCAACCAAACCTAGCAGGCAGCAAGTCTAAATTGAGCGCCCGTCTGTAAACAATCATTTGATCAAACACAATTACTCCAAAAAGCACACAAAACAAGCTTGTTTCCATACATAAATTACACCAACACTAATTTCCCCCTGTGCAGGGCAATCACCCTGCTACAGGTATGTTTAAAAGAAAACAGTAAAGAAATGAAAAAGGAAAGAATGTACACTTACATGCTGAATACAGTAATTACATGTCCTTTCTCTTGAAAAAACTATCCAGCGTAGATTGCTCCTCACGCCAGCTGCCTGGTTGCAGTTTGTGTGAAGATAACGGACAGGCAACGATTGCAGTCGTCATGCATGATTCGTACTACAATAGGTCATCTTTGAATTAGCGTTATCTGAATTAGTCAACCATGGTCTTTGTTTTCACTGAGAGAATAACACACGACACTAGAGAAAGTTCAGTGTCAGTCAGTACTGAGATTGTTGTGCCCGGGCCGATCCTGTACGTGATCGTTACAATAGGGCATTGAAAAGAATCGGTTCTTGCTGTTGGGATTGTTAAAAATGGGTGTCCGTTATAAGAAGGGTTCGTTATAGTGAAGTTAGCATGTACTTGATTTGTAGCAGATGTTTGTTATTAATATTTTTTTTTTTCCCTCAATGCAGTACAGTATTATGCAATTTTATGGTATATATTTAAAACGATATATATTATATGTTATCATATTATTGACTATTTTGACTTAATGTTGTAGTGCATCAACGATCTTAATATTTGTGGATGAGAACAGTATTTTATATGTGTGTAAAAGCAAGCATATTCCTCCATGCAGCGTGATATTGTTGTCTTCTAACCATTTCTTCACTTGTTTGGCTCAATGGCAAGGGGCTCCGTCAAAAATGGAAATAGAAATCACTGTTGGGAAAATGGTTCCGAGCAGTAAGGAAGAGACGGACTTGAGTGTTTGTTCAACTGTGCCTTTTGAAGAAAAGTATCCCCATATATGGACAGTTTCGGGATGCTTTGTCGTTGGGACGGTACATTCTGGCTTGTATCTTTCTGCTTTGCACCTTCAAACTCTTAAATCCAACTCAGTTTCCAAAACAGCTGAAGGGATACTTGTCAGAGAAAATTACTTTAGGCCAGTCATCTTTGGTCCAGTTTTTGTATCTGCGATCTCTGATGTTTTTCTTGCTCAGAAGGGGCTTCTTAGCAGGCCTCCCTGACACTAGACCATTCTCTAAGAGGCGCTTTCTCACAGTGCGCACAGATGCCTTCACTCCAACTTTCCATTGCCACAGTAAGTGGACACTACTGGCCGTTATGCATTACTGTTTAGACGCTCACTTGCGGTACGCAAGGGTCACCGGTTCGCCCTCAGCCTTGGCCCTGTTACAAGTCCAATGATGGTTGAGCATGTTTCCGAGGAAGGATGGCTCTTCCCCATGGCTTGCTCTGAAGTTACAATACCCATGTAAAAGTGATGCTTATATAGCTTAAATCTACTCGTTACCACTTCTAACCCTTTGCGGTCAATTTATTCAGTGCGTCAGGTCCAATTCATTTTCACGCGCGCAGTTTATTTTAGACTCGCCGTTTAAAAGTTGCTTTTTTCACAGTAAAACAGGTTTAAAAGGCACTGTGTATCAACAGGACACTCAGTACTGCATCTCCAACCCCGCCCCACCGCTTGTTCGCTGTATTTTTCACATACCTCTTCATAGTCGTGCATACTGATAAATCATCTCCTGATCACTCATTTTATCACCAAACTCATTATAAGTCATTATTTTATTACTGTAGCATCTCAAAAAGCTCTGCAAATGTCCGTGATATTATAAAGCAGCTATCTTGTTTGTTTATGGCAGTGTTATCTCTGTGGTGCTGGGGATATGTGTATTGCTTAGATCCGCCCCCTTTTTTTTTTTGGCTTCTATCGGTCTCACTTGGCCATTGAATAGTTTTCACGGCTTTTTCCGGAAAAAAACGATTAGAGATGCTATACGTCTTTTTGATGATGTCGGATAGGGTCCGACATTGGACCAGAAAGGGAAAATTGTCAACTTTTAATTACTTCTAATTGAGTAACACGTGTCAAAATTAGGGACGTCTTCGGAAATCGTGTATTGTAGATTTTGAAATGTCACATTTTAAAGTCCGTTTTTCAATAAGTAAATGGAAAACTGGTTTTATTTGACTATGAAGCAAAATGTGATAATCCTAGGGCACTCGACGGCCGGGACAACAAGTTCTGCTGTTATACCTTGCCCGTCAGACAAGTAGTTTTTATTTATTTATTTTTCCTATGTTCGTTGCTAGAAAGACACTCTGTGTATATTTATAGAGAGCCACGCAAGTTTCTGAAAACTGAATTACAGAAGTGTTTACGTCCCACCCTTATCACTTCTGATTGGCTAGCTGTGGAAAAAGCTGATTTTCTATTGGCTACAAAGAAACCCATAAATGGCTGCCTGAGAGCTACTGACAGACTCATCTTTTAAATTTAAAGTATTTTGTGTAAATTAGCAAATAAGGCATACTGCTTTCTTAATACATGAACCTGACATTTAAATACAGAATACAGCCAAGGAACTGTACAAAATAATAACAATAGTACCCCAAACATTCCTACATCAGTTTACTACTCGCCACTACTGATACTAATATATTGGGATCTCCACTAATAATAAACAAACCATGACTGGATATGCTGATTGTGCATAAACATAGCACAGACATTCAGACATCAATAACCAAAAAATTAAATCAATAAAAATAGAACCATGTGTACTTCCTACCAAAAGCAGTCAATCCACCACCACATGGCTAGGCCAACGAAGACTTGCTGCTTCCGTTTGATTGGTGAGCCCCAGGGGGGGACTGGACACAGACAGGTCTTAGTGAAGAGCAACAACCTCACAATTTGAATGAATGTACACTATATTACCAAGAGTAATATATGCATTGTCATAAATTCACAACTGTTTATTTGATTTCTAATAAAGGTGTTGGTCACCCTTTGACAGTAAACACAACACAGACCCTTTCACTAACACTTTGTACCAAATTTTCATAGATATCAGGTGTAATATTTCACTATTCCTCCATCAGAGCAAGTGCCAATTCAGTAGCGGATTGTGGTCTGTGGACTCTAGCCCTTAGGTGGCATTCCAAGACATGCCAGAGTGGTTCACCTGGGTTTAACCCTTAGTGGTCCATTTATTCAGCTTGTTTTATCACCAAACTCCTCAATAATGCGATCCAAGTCATTATTTTATTACTACAACATCTCAAAAAGCAAATATCCGTGATATTCTTTGAGCGCTGGATCTGGAAGCAGCTATCTTGTTTGTTTATAGCCTTGTTATCTCGGTGGTGCCTGGGCTCTGTGTATTGCTCAGATCCCCCCCCTTTTTTTTTGGCTTCTCTCGGCACCTATCGGTCTCACTTGGCCATTGAATGGTTTTTTCTGCTTTTTACGGAGAAAAAACGACTAGAGACCTGTGCTTTACGACTTTTTGATGATGTTGGACAGGGTTCGACATCGGACTGGAAAGGGAAAATTGTAATGTCGTACCTGGTCCGACATAGGACCGCAAAGGGTTAAGTCAGGGCCCTGGCCTAGCCACTACAGATTTTCATTGTTGAATGGCTCCAGACAAACTTTTTGACTTAGGAGCCAATGGCTCCTAGGCCAATTTTTTTTTTTTTTTTCACCAAATCCAATTGTTGGGTGCCACTTTAGGAGCAAGTTGGTTGCTACCATGTTCGACTGCTTAAAACACAACAACTTGCTTGCGTCACTACAACCAAGGGACCCAGTCCAGACTATAAAAACAGTTATGCTTCCTCCACCAATTTTCACCGTTGGGACAACAGTCATATGTGGCCTGATTTGTCAGTAACTTTGGCCTGCCTGTCCTATTTTTAACATCGGCACGGCTGCTTGTCTTCCGTCTTCCATAAATACATTACCCACAGTTGAATTGGGCAAGCTAAGGTCTTGTTAAACCTGTTTTTTAGAAATGTACAGCTATAGTTTCTCATTTTATTAAAACTGTCTGTGTATATAACGTAGATTAATGTGTAAACGTGAAGCGTGTTACATGATGTTAAAGGAACTTGCAGCTGTTTTTGATAAACTGGTGGCCTTCAATAAAACCACCACAGCTTTACTACTATGCAGCAATTCAGAACACTCCACTGGATATGCATCCATGTTTCAAATTCCTGAAATTGCTGAGATTTATTTTTTACTAAAGCTTTTAAAAGAGCTAAATCATTAAAATTGTTACGTCATTCATTGTCATGTTTGTATGTTCTATTTTTGCTGCTGCATCTCTGATATCTATGCTGTATACAGACTTGTATTTCGTTATTTAAGCAAACCATGAAACAGAGCAGCAAATTGTTTAAATAACATGAGTACTCATTGGTTGGAATTACCTGTGAATTCAAGTTGCCAACATAAACAGTTCTTCTGATCTCATCAATTTTGGAGGGATCCACATTTCCCATCAAAGGGGGTTGTGACGCGATTCCTCCCAAAGCTGCCAGGGAAGGTTCGAGGCCAGCCTGCAACGTTCCCAGATTGCCAATTGGGATACCAAGCTGCAACATTACAAACATAGTTCAATTTAGGACTACAATTATTTACTACACTGAAATCAAAATGAAACTGCTACAAGGTGCCCCAGAGGCACTCGAACAACAGATAGCCCAGCACTCTCTTCTAGCTGGTTAGGCATTACATGTTCCCTCTGAGGAAATGCAAGAATTCCATTTGTTACAATGACAGGTATAGGAATGTATAAAAGATGTGACCCCATTTTCATAAAACTAAACTAATCCAAAAGGGAAAAACAAGCTGGCTAAAAACATCCAATCCTTTGTAAATAAGTTATGTTGTTGTTTAGTTTAAAAGGCTTATTTGTATGCAAACCAAGAAGACCCTGTAAATAAGAAGAAACATCTGTCAATTCATCCTGGTATAAATTCTTGCTATACTGGTTCAACAAATGTCCATAATGACAATAACATGTATTACAAATATTCCACACATTTCTCTAAGCTATCAGACTATGGGGTTCCTTTACAATGCAACATCAAATCCTACACTTTAACGGATTAACAATGTAACTGAAGAGTTGTAGATATAATACAAGTGGATTTCTGTTTGCGATTTGTAAAAATAAACCAATTAGATGCATTTCCTGGATTAAAAATTTTAAAAAAAGCTTTAATACTGGTAATGAAAACATACTAGTTTACTTGTATTAAAACTAAGCCTGAATAATGATGGACCAATAGTTAATATTTTTACCGTTTTCAGATAAACAAAATTTACTTGATGATTTCACACATTTTCATAAAAATAAAGCATACCCCTCTTACACTCTTCACATGGTATTCTATATTAGTGTGCCAAACATTTACAAGATTTCTACACCAATCTGTTTATTGTTTGTATTTAACCCCACACAAGAAAAATAAAGCTGATGCACTTGCCTCAGAAATTAACTTAAACAGCTTCATATTGGAGAGGAGGGGGTTTACTTTACCCAATGGACCAGATAATCTAGTGTTCCCTCTTTTTTAACCAGATTTCAATAGCCTACAGAAATGTAACATTTACAAACACCACAAAGTTTTGGCTCTGAAATGTTCCAAGCTTAAAATCAAGCACACATTAAGTGTCCTACTCTGTGATGGACACTTAACCAGATGAACACAACTCTGGTTCATGGTGAAGCACATTTTTAATTTTATTTTTTAAAGGATTCACAGAACTGGAGATTGAAATCCTCTGCTCAAACAAACAATGCAATGCAAACAGCTGTACAGCAAGCTTCACATCACTACAATTTGAACAGCTGACCACGTCAGTGCTACGGTATGCCATGTAAAAATCCTATCACAATCAGTAAAACAGAAACTTCTTAAAGGGAAAGGCTTTCAGTCAGTTTACATTTTTTTTTAGCCATTGAGAGACCACAAGGGGTAAAAGGATTCAGTCTCCAGAGGCCAGTTTTTCAAAAACTTGTAATCTGGGTAGCAGTGATCTGGATTTTGTAATCCTATATTTTGTGATCTTTTATTTGGATTGTTTTGATCCAGTTTTTTCACAAAATGTCACTGCTGGATTACTTTTATCCAGATTACAAATAACTACAATTAAAGATTTTTTTTTTTTTTAAAGTAATTTCGATTACAAAATCTGTATCACTGTTATCCAGATTTTTCTTTTGAAAAACCAGCCCCAGGTCTATCCAATCCTGTGTCTGGGATGTTGCCAAGACAGTTGACAATTATGCTAATGTTAACCAAAGATAGGCAACTCCAGTCCCGATGTAACAAGCTTCACAATCTGGTTGTAAATATTCATGTTAAATCCACATTGCTTTATACTGCATTGCACACAAAAGAGAATATTTAAAAGATAGTGAGACATTAGACCAATTGAAGTGGCTAACTAGTAGTTCATTTTTTCAAGATAACTATTACACCTGCAGTGGAATAGGCCTATAGCAGTGGAATTGTCTACCACTGTACCAGATAGTTTTGTCAAACTATTCAATTCATGACAATATTTTACATAGGTATTACTTTTTTTGGCCTTGCCTTAATTAAAAAAAAAAAGTAATAATAATAATTATTATTATTATTATACAGAACTCAAGGACTGGGGTGCCAATCCCATCACTGATTGGGCTCAGGTCACATGAACTCCCACACCTCCCCACCCAAAATCCACCTCCCACCTCCTCTTGCAGTTTCTTTGATTACATGATGTTAAATGAAAGATCTAAATTATGTTCATTTAGCATTCTTTATGTCTCAATCCTAAAATTCTAGGTGATGTAAAAGTTTTGGCCATAGCTGTACATATCACTAGATTTTATAACCATAACAACTTATCTGTATTATTCATATTTTCCAGCATGCAGTTTACACACTGTTAGAAATTTATCAACTATACTGGTTGTATGCCAATCATTTGTATTTGCCTGCTTTTCAAAAATGTAAACACACATCAGTGCTGACATTAAAATCCTCCACTAATCCTCCATAAATGTCATTAAGGTTTTGTGAAGAACTCCCCTTAAATCCTGGAAATGCCCTTACAACTTGATTGGAGACTAAAATAAAAAGTGTTACAGGAATAGCTAAAAAAGTTCAAATTAGGACATTTGGCTAAAAGATGTCTTGGGAGCCCTGGGTTATCACTACTGAACAAACGGTACATCACCACGACAGGTGTTAACATTATTTAGCACAGGTTATTGGGTGTCTCAGATTGTGGCAATATGTGGTGGTATTATTCCAGATACTGTAAATCAATAAATTTACTTTACCAGGATATCAACACCTTGTTTCCATACCTCTAGATCTTAGTTATCCAATTTCCACTACCCTGTTCATTGCCATTTCTACTATTCTGTCCATACTATTGATTTGTCATGGTCATCAACATATTTGTCATGCTGATACGGATATAATTGTTCTAGTACTGAACCAAATGGAGCAAACTGCACTGGAGCAAAAGCTTAGTAAAGCTGCCACTTAATTATCTGAATACCTCGATTATCAAAGAGCAGGTACCAGATCAGTTGGTTTTTTTTTTTTGGTTTTTTTTTGTTAATTTAGTGGTCGCCAATTATTTATTGTTTTCTCCCCAATTTAGTAATGTCCAATTTTTTTTTTTTTAGGTTCAGCCCACCGCTACCACCCCTGCGCTGACTCGGGAGGGCGAAGACGAACACACGCTGTCCTCCGAAGTGTGTGCCGTCAGCCGAGAGCTTTTTTACACACTGCAGACTCACCATGCAGCCACCCAGAGCTACAGCGTCGGAGGACAACACAGAGCTACAGTGTTGGAGGACAACAGGCAAGCCCACAGGCGCCCGGCCAGACTACAGGTGTCGCTGGTCCGCGGCGAGCCGAGGACACCCTGGCCGACCTAACCCTCCCTCCCCCCGGGCCGCCCCTTGGAAGCTCCCGTCCTCGGTCAGCAAAGGAATTGACTCAAACTCGCGATGTCCAGACTATGGGGAACATCCTGCACTCCACGCGGAGCGCCTTTACTGGATGCGCCCCCCAGACCAGTTTTAATTGAGGGTTTTTTAGTACTGGATTCCGTCAAATAATCTTCCATGACAATAAAGCCTTTCACATAAATACAATACCAGGTATAATGTAAACATACTGTACATTACATATACAAATGTACACACACATTCAAACCTCAGCATTAGTCTTGAAGTGTAATATTTTAAAACTATGATCACAGCATATTTAACATATCGATGACCATATCATTTGTAGGACAAATGTGTAGGCAGATTGTTTTATTTGAGGAGTACATTACAGAAAACGGCTAGTTGAACATGGCTCTATGATTCCTGTTATAAGATTACTTACCTTTATTCTTGACAATTAGTGTTCTTCAACTTGAACAGCTTGTCTCACCATCAAGGAAGAAATAAATAATGCTTCACATTCATGTTGCTAAATGCTTGAACTTTCTCCTTTTTTTAATTTTTTTTTTAATTTTAACTATAATTGTTTAACCTGCATATGAATGGAAGTCATATTTTGTCCACAAAAGGGTATTTATGTTTGTATGTACAGTGTATCAATGCCAGAGCTTGGCTGCTTACACATTCAAATCAGAAATGCTCATCTCAGACTTAAACATGGAGTAATCAAAGCACATTACACTGAAAAACCAGCACAAGACATGTTGTAAATAAGACACTTACTGAAGGGAGGGGAGGCGGAGTTGGTATTGGCAACAGCCCTGCACCTGGCATCAAGGTTGCCACAGTAGTGGCAGGAGCTAAGAGAGACAGCGCTTTGGCTTCTTCTGGGATTTTACCTGCAGGGCAAAAACAACATGTTATTGATTTTAATGGTTGTAAACACAAAATCCTCATTTGATTTCACAAGAACCACAGTATTTTAGACAAATAAATCTGATCAAACCCCTACTGAACTAGATAGTGAGGAGCTCTGGTAATGATACAGCCACTTATATCAAAACGGAGCATCCTCATTGTTTGTGTGAATACCACATTCATTAATGTATCAAAATCTTTATTTGAAAAGCATACCATTGTAATATATTTTAAAACTAGTTATTCCTTACAGAAAATATTTACAAACTTGCAAATTGCCTAATCTGATGTTTCATTTTTTTTTAAAACATTTTCAAAATATCAAATTTAATAAAATCGATTTTTTTTTCTTCCTTAAGATCTTAAAAAAAAAAAAATGTTGATAATTGTGAACACTTGGAGCTATGGGTCACCTGTACTGGAAACTTATTGGTCATGACTCATACGATATCAAGCACGGACGCTTTCCCAGGCGATCGTTTCACAGTGTTGTGACACAAGACAACCGTTCGTGTGGGCTGCATCACTAATAGCACACAGAACATCAGATACAGAAAAGAAGAACATTTTTTAAAAAATGGAATCCCCAGAAATTCAAATAAGCAAAACAATAACAAAATATATAGGTTTATTTGTTTTAAAAAAAACAAACACCTAGTGTTCTGATTTTGAAATGCATTACAGCTGTTTCGTGCAGTCTGTGCCAATGCATGCATCTCACTGAATATAAAAAATAGCAGTGAATAAGTAGCACAAGGTACTCTAATGCCTATTATAATAGAAATCTTTAGTATGGCAAAGAATAGTAACTAACTGCAATGCCTTTATCAAAACAAATCCTAGAAATTATATTTACTAATTACCTGAATTAAAGAACAGGTATTAAATTAAAAAGGTAACTAAAGGTTTGCATTCTGAGAAGCCACATTTGCAGCTAAATGGAAGTTAAAAAACACTGCATGTGTACCCTCTTGATCACAGAAAGGTGGTGCTAGGCATTACAAATTATATGGGTACTATTTCAATCACAATAGGTATTTTAAATCCTGTTCAAAAGCCTAGAATGACGATAAATATATTCCCCTATTAGGACTCCTACATGCAGGGAGATTGTCTGGGGGGGTATGAACAGATTTCCAGCTAGCTATTTTTAAAAAAATGTATTTTCTGTACATAGCAGCAGCAGTTAATTTTTGGATGGGGCAGGTTACCAAAACAATGTAAAATGGTCATGATAAAAAAGTACAAAAACATGCAATAATTAGCCCAAAAGGATGTCTAAAGTAGTTCTTATGTATTGTAGACATCTGAAGAAAGATTTAAAATGTGAAATTTCTTTCTGGGTCCATAATTCCTTACCTAGAAGTAAATCAGGGTTTAGCCTTTAGAAGTAACCAAAAGGCTCAAACAGTAATATTAATTCTATAGATTTAACAGGTGCCACCTGGACAATTACTTCAAATAAAGTACACAATTTAAGAGTGACCCTAAACTTGTATTTTAAAATAAATATGTAAGAAATCAGTCATGGATGAATACAATTTAGGACTGAAAAGCCAGTTCCTAGAAGAAAACAGAAGAGTTTTTCAAGAGAAGCAAGCAAGGGACAAAATTAATTAATAACAATTTAAAAAATTTAATTAAAAAAAAAGAAAAAAAGGAGACAAGGTGTCCATCTTGGAAGGGTTCATCGGCTATTCTCCCGGTCACATTTCCCCCATGTAGAGTGCGTCTGCCAGCGGGTTTAGTGGCATGGCAAACAATGCCTTACTCAGGCAAGTGTAACAGGTCTGCCTTGGCCAGTCTAGTCATCTAATAATGCACACATAATTACACAGGAAAAAACATACAAAACCAAATTAATAACTTCAGAATCCATCTACCAGTAAATGTGGACAACAAGCAAAATATTAGAATGAACCATTATAAATAAATAAATTAAAATGTACCACACTATTCTATAAAAATACAAGGTATTGTTTCTACTATAGCCTTATCTGCATAAATATCCATCTCCACTTCTTTCTTGGTTTACACTATTAAACAAATGCCAGGAATGTGTTTAAATTCCCATTTAAACTGTGCTATTTCTTTGCCTAAAGAAAACGAATCTCTACCCAAACAGGGGGGCTTGTCAAATAGACTTAAGTGGGTGTAAAATTAATATATGTTATTAGGTGTATAAAAAAATAAATAAATAAATAAACTGAAGAAATGGTCAGTAGTAATGGGAAGTCTGTACGGTAAGACAAGGAACCAATTTGCTTTAATACTGTTTGGGAAAATTCCTACCATCACATGGTTGGCAACAGAAGCAAGAATAGCCATTGTTAGGCTGTGTTACCATCAGCTGGATTCTGTGAGTATTGCAGCTCATTTGCCAGAAGGCAAATTCAAACTCTTGGTCCTACTGTAACTGGTATTGGTAAAGAAAAAATAAATACGCAAAACAATATATTTAAAAATAAATTCAAAGAGAATAAAAGATTAGAAAAATTCCACTCAGATCAGTGGTCTCCAAACCTTCTACATCGTGGCCCAATTGTCACTAATAACAAGAGAGCATTAAAACAAAGGCCTTTAAATCAATTGAACTTTCCAAAATATAAAATCCCAGGCCACTTGTCTCAATTCAGATTCATTTTACCAAGTTTTATAAATGCAAAACCCTTACATTTACATGACAAGTACTCACCTTCTGCGCAGGGTACAACTATCAGAGCTCTGTCAATAAAAACTGTGTTGGTTAAATGCTGGGCCACACCAACACTTGGAGGCTCACGGAATTTTATATAACATACTTTGGAGGAAAAAGGAAGAGGCGCATTGCTGAAAGATAAAATTAGACAGAATTAGAGGACTTCATTCACATATTGAAGTGAATGCTTCCTTCCACTATACAGTCAGCCCTGTTCAGTAAAGACAGAGTATGTATATAAGTTAGTCATAGAATTTGATTTGTTGTTTGCACCATCTTCATCCCACACTGCAAGATTAAAATGTACAGCTTGTTTTCAAGAAAGAAACGATTGAATCTGCTAGGTTGAGAGATATAAACGTGGGTCTTTTTTAAATGATCTAACCTTCAGCTGATCTAATAGTGCATTAGCATTCAGGCTCTCAAGTGATCTAATTTGACACTAGATCATAAAAGTCATAAAAAATCCATCCAACCCAACTTGCTATACTGCTTACTTAATGCATCAAAGCATATCTCATTGTCAGGTTCATTACATTTGTAACTGATAAACAGTAAAGATTTAGGTTTACAGGGATCAAATTCATTTCTCACCCAGACTAAATACTCTATAAACATGGTACACCATCATTTGTTTATTTAATATGATATAATTGCATACACATATAATTAATTATTCACGTCGATACAGTACATAACTAGCCACGGAATATATATTATATATATATATATATATATATATATATATATATATATATATATATATATATATATATAAAATCATATTTTCACAAAGCTCGAGAACTACGTAATTTACAAATAAATCACAAAAGCCTCTGTATTTTGCAACTGTATTTACATTACCGTAAATAAGTCACATTTTCTATAATATAAAACGTATGGTATCTATGGGTTATTTGAGAAGCATAAGCTATACAATATTATTGCGTTTTCATGAAGAAATCTTACTGTTTTAGTCTCCGTAAACTGTAAACTAAATGAGCTTGTTCTCTACCAAATCTGTTACATCGGAGGCCTTCTAATCCCGGGTATTTCCTAGCCCGTCTTCCCCATTACTCGCCACTTACTCGGGCGGATAGAGGCGCAGTTCCTCGACATCACCGAGGAAAGCGAAGAGGGTCCGCATCTGCTCGCTAGTGACGGCTGGGGAGAGGTTGGTGACCTGGATCACACAGGTTCCAGGGACCCCACTCATGCTCGTGCTTGCTGGAAGAAACTAATAAAAAATACCCAGTTGAAATCCCGAATTTCCGAAGAGTTTAGGGTTACAAACGCTCCACTAATCCCCTTGCCACCTTTCTCTATTTTTTTTTACGTTGTTGATCCCAATGAGAATGAAAATATGCCTTGTTGCAGCAGTTCCATCCGCCGTGCTGTCACAGCGCCACCTTTTGGTGAGGATGTATCAACAACACTATTAAGCATGTCACGTGTCCGGCGTTTCTTTTTTTTATTTAAATATTACTGTTTTTCTAATTTTCTTTAACAACGGGTGCATTTATTTTAGTAAACCAAAAGCATATTAAGCCATGCTATTATATAAATTAATTCTAAAAATAATTCGTCACATCGATGTTTGTCCAATTCCGAGTAGTTGATTAATCCCGTTGTTTTGTATCTCAGTCTAAGTTATTCAGTCAAAAATAGATAGCCATCTTAGATCATTTTCATTTATACAAATCGCTTGTATTCACGAAGTATGAAGACACATAATTCTTAACGACTTAAATGACAATGTATAAGTATCCGTGTGAAGGGACAGCAATAGCTGACTATTTTAAACACGGGTAATACATATTACCTGATCGATAAGAAAACGATGTGATGCCATAGTCTTCGCTTTTACGTTTTTGTAAGCACCCATTTAAAGTTTAAGTAAATATTTATTTTGTGTGACAATGTTTATTATTTCTCTTTAGAATGGAAGAGAAGATTGCTGCTGTTTATAACTATCTGCAAAAAACGAATATGCAAAAATCTACTTGTAAAAATCAGGGCAGAATCTGAGACGTTTGGCTACGAATTATTAACTAGCAGGTTAGTGCATGTATTGTTTTATGTTTTACTTGTTTAACTATTTCGTTTATATCTCCTTTTCCTTAGTTATACAGTAGTATAAACAAGGGTGGCATTTTCTGACAAGGTCACAAATTGTGATACTGTATCTGTAATTGTTAGAAATCGCTAAGGGTAACAAATTCTCACGCTAAACGGTTTTTGGGCCAATTACTCTAGGTTTGTTTGAAAATTTAAAGCAAATGATAAAGTTAATTATATATATATATATATATATATATATATATATATATATATATATATATATATATATATATATATATAACAATTTTCACATTTTGTTGCCTTATAGCCTGGAATTAAAATGCATTAAAATATTTTTCTTTTTCATTTATCTACACATCCTACCCCACAACTTCCAAGTGAAAAAAATATTCTAGAAATTTGTAGAAAATTAATTAAAAATAAAAACTGAAATAGCTTGGTTGATAAGTGTCCACCCCCCTTGTAATAGCAATCCTAAATTAGCTCAGGTGTAACCAATCGCCTTCAAAATCACACACCAAGTTAAGTGGCCTCCACCTGTGTTAAATTGTAGTGAGTCACATGATTTCAGGATAAATTCAGCAGTTCCGGTAGGTTCCCTCTGCTGGGTAGTGCTTTTCAAAGCAAAGACTCAACCATGAGCACCAAGGCGCTTTCAAAAGAACTCCGGGACAAAGTTGTTGAAAGGCACAGATCGGGATGGGTATAAAAAAATATCAAAGGCCTTGAATATCCCTTGGAGCACGGTCAAGACGATTATTAAGAAGTGGAAGGTGTATGGCACCACCAAGACCCTGCCTAGATCTGGCCATCCCTCCAAACTGGATGACCGAGCAAGAAGGAGACCAAGATCAGAGAGGCTACCAAGAGGCCAATGGCAACTTTGGAAGAGCTACAGGCTTTTATGGCAAAGACTGGTCAAAGTGTGCATGTGACAACAAACAAACAATCTCCCAAGCACTCCACAAATCTGGCCTGTATGGTAGGGTGGCAAGAAGGAAGCCATTACTCAAGAAAGCCCATCTTGAATCCTGTTTGAAGTATGCAAAACAACACTCAGGAGATTCTGCAGCCATGTGGCAAAAGTTTTGTTGTCTGACGAAACTAAAATGGAACTTTTTGGCCTAAATGCAAAGCGTTATGTTTGGCGCAAACCCAACACAGCGCATCACCCAAAGAACACCATCCCTACTGTGAAGCATGGTGGTGGCAGCATCATGTTATGGGGATGTTTCTCATCGGCAGGGACTGGGGCACTTGTCAGGATAGAAGGGAAAATGAATGGAGCAAAGTACAGAGAAGTCCTTGAGGAAAACCTGCTGCCCTCTGCAAGAAAGCTGAAACTGGGACGGAAGTTCACCTTTCAGCATGACAACGACCCAAAGGACACAGCCAAAGCTACACTGGAGTGGCTAAGGAACAAAAAGGTAAATGTCCTTGAGTGGCCCAGTCAGAGCCCCAACCTAAATCCAATCTAAAATTTGTGGCATGACTTGAAGATTGCTGTCCATCAACGCTCCCCAAGGAATTTGACAGAGCTTGAACAGAAGAATAGTCAAATATTGCCAAATCTAGGTGTGCAAAGTTGGTAGAGACCTATCCCAACAGACTCACAGCTGTAATTGCTGCCAAAAGGTGCTTCCACCAAGTATTAATTCAGGGGGGTGGAGACTTATCCAATTATGATCTTTCAGTTTTGTATTTTTAATATATAACTTTTTTTCCCTTAACAGTGTTGAGTATGGTGTGTAGATAAGTGGATACAAATCATCATTTAAATGCATGAAACTCTCAGGCATTGACACAACAAAATGTGAAAAAAATTCAAGGGTGTGTAGACTTTCTATAGGCACTATATATATTTCTCTTAAAAGGAAAACAATTCATGACGAACAAGACAAAATGAGAAATCACCGCACAGTTACACAAGTAAAGTTTACAAGACCCAATGTATTGCATATCATAAATATTTGCATACTACTTTCTTAATAGTGGAAAAATATGATCAATTACATTAAAAACGACGTAAATGACTGGAAAATATGATAAATGCAATTAAGACCAAAAACAACATAACGTACCGCATCTGAATGGGCGTGTCCCTGCTTTCTTAGTGGAAGTTGTTCAGGCATGCTCGAGCAAGCGCAGTGCGCTGTGTACCACGTTTTAACACGTACCTGAAAATAACACTACACAATCTAATTTGAATGTATTTCAGGTACTAGTTATTTTTTAACACAGCTGAAAAGTTTACAGAGATATCATTCACTTCAGACATTTCCACTTAACCCAATCAAAAAAAAACATCAAAACGAAAATAGGGGAATAACTGAGTCAATTTGACACCAAACCAATGAACAAGAAACATGAACTGGAAAATACTACCACCCTGAAAGCAGACAGCACGCGTAACAATCACAGTGAGGCAGAAAAAACAGTAATTCCAGGACTGCAACCAAAATACAAACCAAGCTTCAGAATAGATCAGAGCTGCCCAAAGCAGTTCATAGTGCCGAAAAAATACTGAAAGTTATTTCAGATCCAGGAAAGGTAGGAAACAGCACAGAAAGGTCCAATACATTTTACAGGTATTGTTATAACGTATACAGCCTGGCTCTTTATATGACACTGGCTCTTTAATGGTTATACTCAGGCATATTTACTCGTTTTAAAAAGAGTTACCAGGATGGGATTACTTAAACAGAAAATGATCCAGTTAAAGTGCCGGTTGGCGTCCAGGCTGTGCAGAGGCTGAACTTTGCTGGGGACCCCGAGGGGGGCGTCACATTGGCTCGAACGCTTCCGGGGTGGGGGATGGGAAACCGGCAGGGACTTATTCTCCTCATCGCACAACAGTCAACCCTACTGGCCAGACATCGAGCATATTCAGAGTGGATAAGAAGCAGGGCTGATCTCTGTCTTCCGGGATCGGTAGCCCGCCCACCTCTGCTGTGGATTGCTGGGTGTAAAAGCGATTCAGGCTTTAGGCTTTAGGCTTGTGAGATCGGAGGACGCTCATACGCCTGCAGAACGTCCGTGCTGTGTAGGGACTCGCTGCGGTGATGAGAGAAAAAAAACAAAACAAAAACAAACATAATTGGACATTTCAAATGGGGGGGGGGGAATAAAAAAATAATTGGTCACTAAATTTTAAAAAAATAAATATATATAAAAAGTGATTCTAAAAACAACAATTATATATTAGCTAAGGGTCCTATTTAGTAAAAAGGGCAAAGACGCATTTTAACAGTACACAACTAGTAGTGCAGTGCTCAGCAATAATATACTCCTCAGTGCATGTAAGGTGTTTCTTACTCAACCTCTACTCCGCTTATGAGCGCAGTGCAGGATGTGAAACACTCACAAGAGGGGAAGCGGGTTAAACTACCTATAAAGCCTGAAGGGTGCAATACATCCTAAAACAGGTTGTTACAACAGCATAGGCCCATAAGGCAAGTAGCGATTTCTTTATGTGGCGTTGGAAGCACCTGGTGACTGATAAGGGAATGCAATTGATTGATGCCTTTCAGATATTACAGTTCTCTCCAGTTGCCACTAATGACTGACGATCAGTTGTTCTCTCAAATGTCTGCCATTCCTTAAAGCAGAGTGACAGAGTGTTTCTTGAATTCCAGGTTGCAGTTGTATTCTGGGATCCACTGTCGGAAGATTGACCAAATCAACCCCCAAGACATATATACTGTAGAGGCCTAATGCACTTTTATTTTTAATGTTTACCTACCAATTAGATGCTCATCTCTATAGCGTATTGGTTGAAATGGACTGTTTTGCTTCTATTTATTGGAAAGTGAATATAAAATATTGAATGGTGCCGTGCAGGGATTTTTGTAACCCTTTTACAGTAATTAAGCTGTATTGCTTTCAAACACTAAATGCTATCTACTGCAATTTGTTTTTTAGGGAAACTGATATTCAGAGATGGGAACACCAATATCCAGAGTAAGAAAACATCCAATCAAATAAAACTGAACTTTGGCTCAGTTCCACTTGCACAAAAATACTGGCTGTTAATCCCCCTCTGTGTTATTACTTAAAACAGACACTAGATGGTGTTAAATAACCGAGTTAGAGGGTGTTTTCTCCCAATTTGTGCTGGTTTTACTGTCAATGGAGAATGCTGGTTTTTATTGACGGCCGCAGACTGATGAAATGTTACCTTTTACCATGCTTAATAGTACATACAGTATTGTCAATCACTGAATTATTAATGTTTATTATAGCAAGTCAAGCTGGGTCCACACTGAGACAATTCAGACCAGTTCAGTTTGTGAAATGTAAGGTGAAAAAATCTGCAAAAGAATGGGTATTTATTATTGAAGTTGTTTTACCTTTAAACTACCATAAGGTATACAGTACATTTTCCCATCTTATAATCCCCAGGTTTTTGGGCCATTTCCAGTTCTCTGATGATCTGCTACAGTCTAGACTAAGCATTCATGAGCTAGGTCTTTAGTTTCATATGAGGTTCCCATGAAAGCAGATGAAAGGATTCAAGCCCACTGTGCTCATATTATTAAAGCACTTGACAGAAGTGCAAGGTGCACTGGAACAATTTTTATAGTCGGAGTGCTGAAAGCCACTGAACAAAACTGTAACCCCAAATGATGGAAGCCATGCATTCGGTTGCTATATTAAACATGTTAATAAAACAAAGCCAGCATCAACAACTGTATCTACTGAAGTAAAAAATGCTTCAGTCCACAGTCCTTGCTACAATATTTACAACATGCTTACCATAACACAGGTAGGGGATTGCAATTGATTGATGCCTTTCAGATGTCAGTCATCTCCAGTTGCCACGTAAGACTGTGCGATCTATAAAATATCCCGCCTCTGTTGTGCCAGTAAGTGCCGATTGGTCTATTGTCGTTTGTGTTCAAAGGCAATGTAAAAAGTCGCAGTGCACTGCGCACACAGCTCATAAGACTCACAAAACTAGCAGTTGCCATTGCACCACCAGGTGCACAGCACCCCTGTACTTATTTTAATGATTAACCAAATCCAAACACAAACTTATGAACCTGTGGTCTTTTAAATGTTTAAAACATATATAGTGTTAAATCAGTACAGCACAACATGCCAGCGATTGTGAACTGGCTGCCACGTGTATAAGAGCTCAGCTGAGCAGTCGCAGGGCTACATTCAGCAGGTCTGGACACAGGGTCATATTTGACCTCGGGATCTGGGCGTGGTTCCCCATCAGATACCTGTTTTACTTGATATATATATCAAAAGGTGGTGATAGTTTGCATACATGACTTTCTGGCCACACCAATTAACCTACTAGCATGGGGTTCACATGGAAGGGTCCTGCAGATCACCCCACCCACCCACCCACCCACCACCCACCATTTATACACAAGAGAGTATAATATTGAAGGAGATCGCGTCATCATGGAATCCAAACCTACCAGATTTCAATTCTAACGCTCCCATAACTGCAGACAAGGGTTGACAAACGCTTAATGCTTGGGAATAGCTTAAAGCCAGATTAAACACTCCGAAAATTGTGTAAAGATAATTTTAACCTTAGAAGACAAAAAAGAGAAAAAAAAGCAGGAACTTTGTTTAGGAGGCATTTTACAGCACAATAATGTTAATGTAAAAAAGACAATACATTTTAAAGAGCATTAGTTTATTTCCTATTGTCCACAGGTTACTTCAAAAACAGTATAGTTATATACAAAATTTGGAATGTTGAAATAAAGCAAATCTTAAAAATCAACCATTTCATCACAGCTGCTTACAGAGAAAACAATGAAATTAAACAGTAATATGGTAAAAGGGCTTATTTCTGTATTTCTTATTTATTGCTGGTTTACAGATTTGTTTTACTCACGGTATGTTTATTTTTAAATTATTTACACATTTGATTAGTAAAATCTAGTCAAAAAAGCAAACTAGCTAAATAAATAAAAGCATAATAAATATGTATTTTAGAATTAGTTTTAAAAGAATTGAGCTTTAATGATTTGGCAATAGAGGACAGGCAATAAAGTATAAAAGGGGAGTTGCATTAAATCATACAAAAGGAGTTAAAATAACAAAAAAAACAGTATTTATGCCACATTTTTCCCATTTATTTTAAATCTGTCAAATAAAATTAAACAGATGCATGTTTTATATTACATTTCAATTTTGGGCAGCAGTACAGACATTTGAATTGCCTCAAATGACCTGAGAAACCAAGAGAAGCATAACAATCCCATTTTAAATTTAAGTGAGCACAGCTAAGTGTTTTCTTCATTTCAGTGGAAATAGAATTTTAAAGTGACATGGGGGGTTTGCTTCACAAGGCTAATGGCATTTACAAGCAGTGAGTTGTGGCAGTTTCATTAAAGAGAGAACGAGTCAGCGGTTTATATGACAGTGCTCTTGTGTCTACCCAAGTGAACCCCTGATGTAATCACTAGTGCAGCTACATTTGAAACACAGCTGAGAGTTCAAGGTAAATGAACCTCAAATATCAAAAGGACCAGAACAAAACAAACAAACATGCACATGTAAAATACATGGGAATATGGCCAATGAAGTTTTGAAATATGCCCAAATGGGCCAACTCTGAAGGCAAAACTCTTAAGCAGATTTATTTATTTTTTTTAAAAATCAAGATTGTTATAAAAAAGACAGATCAAGAACCAAAACCAATTTTCTATCAATAAGCAGGTAGTACACAGTGAGGGGTGCTTCCCACAATGGTTTTTAAAAGATGCATTCTTGTTGAAAGAAACTGCTTCTAATTAGAACACCACATTTTAGTGCCCGGTACTATTGCCAAGTTCATTAAAAAGTCAAGTTTGATCCAATTTATATAAAAAAACAGAGAAGGAGTGGTACTGATGAAACAGAAGACATGCATTATTTTCATAAATTTGAAACCTTCTCACATATTGACTTATTTTGATGTTAATCTGCTATTACTGGTCTTGGCGGAATTACAAAAAACAGCTAATTTTGTTACACACCTTCAAATAGCTATCAATTAGGATTTTGAAGAAGTGTCTAAGGAAAGGGGTTCTGGTAAAGACACTGCTGCATGTTTTCTGTAGCACAGAAACACATTAATAGTTGGGGCAGTTCTACATTGCGCTACAAAATATCTATATCGAGAGAGAAAAAGAGAGAGACATGAAAAGTTTCTTAGAAATGGTTTTGAAAATTAAAGTTCCTATGTTTTCATTCAATTTTAAAAATATAAAATCCTGTATAACAATCTGCTGTTTGAAGAGTCCTTAAAGGGTTTCCTTGCCGTTAATTTTTTTTTAAAAATCAACCGCTATTTGAGACAGATTATCAAGCTATTGCTATTTTGACACAAGTGCAATAATACCAAAACATACCACGTGTTAAAACAGACTATATGAATTTCATTAACAGTGTTAAACATGTAATTGAATATTGCTTCGAGTTCAACCTTGGTTCTAACAGTTCATGGTCTCCTATGGCACTTTACTGTGCTCCACATTGCTGTGTGCATCATCTCCCAGAAACACACTTTTTTTTTTTTTTTTAAATGCATTCTGAAACTGACAATAAAAGCGCTCTAAAACAATTCATTTTAGTTAACATTAAAATAATTAACACTAAGGAAAGGCAGTCTGTGGTGTCTGTGATTCTTTTTGCTAGAAACCCTTTAAATAACTCTAATCTTGTGTCTAATTCACATTTTTACATCTAGAAGAAAAGCCCTTTGATACATGCCAACCAAAACTGTCCCATCCACACTTCCAGTCCTCAGTAGTCTCAGACACAATGCCACAGTTTACACACTTACTTTGGTAACCTAGCACCATACTTGCTATTCCCACATACAAATCAAGGCAAATTAAGGACAAACAAAATACATTTCCCAATGTCTTCTTACTGATCCAGTACTTCAACAACAATTGACTATTTTATGTTGGTTATATTTCAATGCATTTACCAGTGTGTTATCCTGTCCTATAAAGACACAATGCTGCTATTCTTTCAGAATCATATTACAAAAAAACATACATGGGTAACATTTGCCAAATCATGAGGTTATTGGTAGTGGTTTTCATTAAGTGATGCAAAAACAAAAAAAATGTGTGTTCACAGAAGTACTCGGCACCAAATGTGGGTTACAAGGCAATTAAAGCTAAGCAGTGCATAGCTTGTTCTTTCTAACAAATTGGGTGACTGTGTAGACAAATCACTCTCCTCCTACTCGTGTCCCAAGTCATCGGGACCAAGGTGAAATTCGTATTGTCCCAGGATGTTAGGATGTGTCAAAGGATTTCCACTGCAGATCAAAGTCTGCACGACTCCTGCAAAACTGTCGTCACATAAGTATAACCATTTGAAAAAACAAGAATGACCTGGAAGCCCAGGCCAATGACACCACTGTCTGGATGGAAAACAAAAGATTAAATTGTGTCTGGCCCAATTACAAAAACTCAATCCAGCACCACATTCACCTTCACAATATGCACATAGCGTTGTCTTCAAATCACCTCTCCTGTACATTTCTAGAAGTGGTTTCAGCATTGAACAGTTTAAAAATTAAAAATAAAAGGCATATACATCTATGTAACAGACAGCCCTGCCATCTGTTCACCAACTAAAATGTAGGCTTACTACTTGGGCTTTGTGTGTTTAGTAACATAGATCAATTAAAAAAAATTAAAAAAACACAGGTTTGTTCATGTAGTAGTATATCTTTAAAAATGTACGATTCTTTTGTTAAAAAAAAAAAAAGGAAAAATCCCCCGTGTAGGCTTTCAAAATACCCACATTTCCTGATGCGTGCCCCTACCACTAACAGTGGTTGTGCCCCCACACCACAAGCACTAATTTTCATTACTGTATGCAGTTCAAACATCTATTTATATAACTGACTTTTGTTTACAAAAATAATGAAGCAATCATTCTTTTTTTGTTGTTTTTCTCAATTTTTCAAGGTGGCGACTCTTGCTGGGCAAGTTTCTTGTTTTGTTCTCGCCTTTATACACAAACGTCTCTCAAAATGATTAGGTCCACAGTGCTCTGAAAAGTTTTTAGCAGGGAAACTGCCTGTCCGTGATCTATATTAACAAAGTTGTATCCATTGGCCTGCAAAAAAAAAGACATCTGCGTTAGAATATAGAGACAGTTTTCACATTAAAACAATTACTCAATATATGCAGTATACATTTGTGCCCTTCATTAATACATTTGTAAAACAGGAGGTGCGCTGACATGAACAAATGAAAAGCATGTTACAAGCTGCTGGTTTACAGAAAAAGGCACATTTGGTATGTTCCATCACTGTCTTAGTTTTATTGTACTTCTGACAGTTTTTGTAAAAAAAAAATATTATTATTATTATTATTATTATTATTATTATTATTATTATTATTATTATTATTATTATCACTAAAAGCTGACCCTGATGTCAGCTGATCCTGAATAAATATTGAGCCATCATGCCTTCTCTCAGTTATTTTATACATCTAAAAAGAGCAGTCCACAATACTATCATTTTCGTGTGCTTTAAAACAGTGAGAAAAAAAGTGAAATGCTTGCAGCAAAAAGCAAATTCCTTAGATCCATCCTAAATATTAACACATTTACCTGAATGATCTTATCCCCTGGCTGCAAATGTTTTGAAGCAGGTCCTTCAGGCTGGACCCTTGTTACATATATACCCTGTAAAAAGCGAGAGGTTATAATAAAAATGAAAAAAAAAAAGAAATGCATTAAAAATTGCACAAAATTTACCACCTTTAGTCAACGATCACCTGTCAGAACACCACTGAAGACCAGGTGATCTCCCAGCAGTCTGAACATCATTCATTGCAGTAGCTCAAGCTCAAGTTCAGCCGGGCAAAGAATGGGACATACTGCTCAGTACAAAAAGTGTTTTTTTTTGTTGTTTTTTTTTGCATTCAAGGCAAAGCAGTCACTTTATCACAAAACAGGATAGGAGTTTTACATAGCTTTGTATTTTGATAGGATTGTGACAAAAACAAAAAAAAAGAACCCTTCTGTCTATGAAAAGAAAGACGGTTCTAACAAATCTGTAATGACCCAGATGCTTGGATATTTTCTGGCATTTCAGATTTGGGATTGAACAGAAATAATAATCTGGTACATACTTTATCTTCTGGTCGAAATGGATTTCCTCTGCCTCCAATGCCTCCTGATATACTGAAGCCCAGCTCAGGATTCTTCTCTATTTTGACATACATCTACCCACCCCCCCAAAAAAAATACATTAAATACTTTGAATATTGCTATTATTTTTCAAATTATAACAAAATACACGTTTGCTAGCAGAAGAAAAAAAATCACTTATGTAGTATGTCCAGAAACTATACACCAAGTTTCATCACAATTAGATGTTCAGTTCTCAAGATCAAAATAGTTAATTCTGAAATGCATACAAACTTATGAACAAGCTCCAGTTAAAGTTCAATTTTATCACCACAGGGCATAATCAAAAATTTCAAATTTTAGTACAGTAATCCGTCGCGTATCAGCCTGTCACATATCAGCCCTAACCGTTTATTTGCCAACCTCTTCAGCAATGTTAGTTTATTACTGAACTGAGAATATTAGTTCAGAGATTGTAAATCCTAACAAAGTTTTCATACACTGTTGTACGTGCTCCATGCGCTGCCATTGCTGGTAGTGTCACGTGAGCTGTTCAGTGTGCTGATATGTAAATAAATCCTGTTCACCTGCGGGGCGTATCAGCTTCAACCTCTGTCTCGATCTCCTGCCTGTCACTCAGCAGCGAATGCACACATCCACACGGCAGCATTAATACCCTGTATCTTTCTAAACAAGGGATTTAGGGGAGCTACCAAACAAAAACTGAATCTCAAAACAATAATTGTGTGAATATAGTAATTGTTATAGCTGTGTATGATGATATTTAAAACAGGATTCATTCATCCGAGTTTTTACATATCCGCCCTTACTCTGGTCCCACCGCATTTGGATATGTGACGGATTACTGTATTTTATTTATTTATTCATTTATTTTTAAATCTAAATATATTCACATGGTCAGTGCTAGGATTAAAAAGCAGAACAGAATTGGCAGATATTTATGAAACTGTTTTGTTTACTAGGTGTCTATGTAGTAGATGCAGTAAGAAGAGGGATAAAAGCGATGAAACTCAAACTGTGCAGTAACGCTATGGGTCAAACAACAACAAAGGGCTTGAAGGCCATACCTCCTGCTGCACAACCTCGTGGGGCTGCCTGGTGGGACCCTGGGGCTGGTGGGATACTTTTAGCATCAAGTAATCAATCAGCTGCTCCCTGGAGGGATGCCTCACCATAGTGGCCTGGGAAGGCGGACAGTGGACTTGGCTGCAGTTCATCTGGGGCCGGGAAGTTGGGCACATCTGTCCATTTGTCAAAGGCACCTGTGAACAGATAAGACAAATGAGCTTAAAGCACATTCCATTCTGTTTGTCAGCTGCAGTCCACTCTTCAATGAAGTTTTTTTATTTTTTTTATGTACACACAGTAGGACACAGCAAAAAACACATAATGCCTTTGTATTTGATCTCAATCTATTCTACACGATACTGTTGTCTTGCCATTGTCAAGATATTTGGTTTGTTTTTATATACAAACAAGCACGTTGAATAATGTGCACAGTATATTCGCTGCCTCGATGCCCTAGGGGCTTTTGAGAATTCATAGTGGGTAGGGTTGATAGCTGAAGCTACAGTACACAGCGGTTGATTAGTCAATTTGGGTTTTAAATTATTTGTTGCTTATGGTGAGGAGCAATGAATGTCATTCAGTTGGTTGCTTAGAGACTAAACTTAATTCATGTGTGACCCTTCAGCTAAAAGTCTTTCCACCTACAATATTTTGGCAACATTTTGGAAAGGGCAATTGAACAGAAATGAGATGAGATGCTAGTGAATAAACCATTCAATATTGTAATGCTAAAATAGAATTCAGAGGTTATCTTTAAATAATGAGTTCACAAAACACATACTTTGTTAAAATGCTTTTAAAAGTATAGCCTCCTGAAAAAATAACATTTAAAAGGAGAATCAGACAAAGGAAAAGCACCCCGCTACCTGGTGTACTATAGTTTTTCTGCCTACAATAAGTAGTGGACGATTCACAGCCTAAAAAGATGACAAATGCAACAAGCCTGGAAGAAGAATTTGACTATTAAAAATAAAGCTCTGAATACTAATTCAAGTAAATTAAATATGAATATTGCAGAGATAGAACACACATATCACATCCTACAATTACATAATAAATGGGATCAACTGTAACATGTTCGATCTGTTTATTCAATGTTATAAAACCAGTGGCTGACAATAATCCAACTGAGGTAATTTAATTGAATAAATTAGATCTTGGAGGTCTAAATAGTCAAGTGCTACAGATAAACAATGTTAGTCATGTTTAGTGACCTCCACATAACCTCCCTGTCTAATCTGAAAGAACATTGCAAAATCTCCAAGGGCCGGTTTTTCAAAACTTTGGTAAATCGGATTAACGCGTTTGATCTGGATTATATTGTGCAATTGGGTTTTTCAAAACATCGAAATGCGATCGGGATTACTGTGATCCAGATTTTGTTTTGGTAATCCGATCGCACTTTTAATCACGATTAAATGTTGCAATTGGGTATTTCAGAATTTAAAAGAGGAGATCAGGATTACTTTGATCCAAAAATACCAGGATTAATGTGATCCCACAGCAGAGGTGGATTTAGCTTTTAAATGATCATAGAACATAGAAGTTTGTTTGGATTGTCATAGCAAACACACTATGTCTAAACAGTGTTAGAATATAATATTTACATATTTATTTCAGTTTTGTATCCATGCAAGCAAAAAGGAAAACGTATTTAGTGGTATAGCTTTAATAAAAACAAACAAAAAAACAAAAACAAACATACACCTCCAAACATAAGCTTGTCTGGGAGATGCTGGACTCTAGATATAGTATAAGTTGTGTTGGTCAAAACAGACTGGTAGGTAGATTTGACACAAGCAAACTTAGTTTATATATAATTTTTTGGCTAGTTCCGGAAGCACACTGAAGTTCTACTTTCAGTTATGGATGGATAATGTATTTATTCCAGCTAAACCAAGCTTTTGTGCCCAGTGTCTGGTACAGTTGGTATATAAGGAATGTGACTAAATTACTTTATCCCCAGACTAATGCCACGTTTCCATAAACCACAGCGCTCGGGTATGTGCTCGAGTTGCCCCACCACACCTCCGTCTCTATGTTTTTAAATTACTCGAGTTGGTTCCCAATTCGGGAAGGAGTCCGAATTCTCTGGTCTGACTTCACTCCTCGGGCTGGCCTGAATTCTAAAGTCTGAATCCAGGCTTGGAAGAAATTACATCACTAAATGTCAATCAAAAATGTTGTAGGGACAGGAACATAATTATACATCCGGGTTTGTGAACACCAAAAACAAGTAAGGCGAGAGCCATTTTTAATGATTAAAAATATTTGAAAACATTAATACAAGTATAAGGCTTTTCTTTGTCAGATGCAATAATCTCTCTCTCTCTCTATCTATATATAGATGAGATGAGATGTAGTGATATGGAGCAATGTATGCAACGAATTCACGTCTTTACCTTTAACTCGCAAGTATTTCTGGGGGAAAATCAGTAGTATTTCCTGCCCAACTGAAGTGATAACTCGTGTAACTAGGAAAAACATGGAAGCAAGGTCAACTTGAGTTGGCTGTCCATGGAAACGAGGTAATAAAATAAAAGTAAGCCCTATCCTGTTTGGCACATCAAGGAAGTCTGTCTGTGTGTGTGTTCATATTCATGACCACACAGAGTTATTTTCAAAGCCAACAGTGTGAGGTAGCATCTGTTGGAGAGAAAACAGAGAGAAACAGCTGCCTTTTTTTCTTCAAAAGCCAGAATGCACTTCCAATGGGACTGGTTAGATACTGTAGTATATTAAAATGTGCTCACTAAAATGTTATAGCTATCAGAGTGGATGGATTATATAAACCCATGTATTATGGCTGGTCATCCAGGACTTGAATACAATATATTTCTACAGACAAAGGAACTATACTGTAGTAATTAAATTGACCTATTTAGAGTAGCATTTTTAGGAGGAACATTTTCATGCTGGAATCCCTAAGATACAATAGGAGTTTTAAAATACTGCTTTGTACACAACAGACAGAATTCCCTGCAACAGAAAAACTGTTGTCTGTCACAGTGACGGGTCACTAAATGTTTTACCGGTCACAACAGAATGTCAGCGCCATTCGTCTGACATCTGTCCACTCTTAAAGCAATTCACATACACATAGTTATGGAGAAAAAAGGCCTATGACAAAGTTTATTAAAGAAAATTTTAAAAAAAAGAATTCCTTTCACCAGCAGCCTTTTTTTCTTTCTTTTTTTTTAAATTAAGCAGAACATTTAAAGAAAATAGTTTATAACAATTGGTTTTCAAAAGTTGTTAAGATATTTCAACATTCATATTTCACTTAATTTTGTTTTCATTTCAACAAACACAAAGGTACAGTCAATCAGAATCATGGATGAAAACACAACTAAAACTCCTGCTTTGTTCCAATAAAAAATAAAAATAAACCAAAAAGGTATGCAATAACATCCCTTCAAAAAAATTATGTAGATGGCAAAAATAGCCTTTCAATCAATGTTCTCCAATTTTAAAAACTATGAATTCATATTTTCTCTCTAATGTGAATAAAGCAGACCACAGCAACTTCTCTAGGGCTCCAACCTTTTGTCACTACAGATTTCAGTCTCTTGAGGAGTTCAGTATTGATTGCTTGGGTTGAGACCAGCCCATAAACTAAATGTGTAACTAATACCATACATTCTCCAAATCTCCTGTCTATAGATCAGAATCCAGGGTATTACTGGATTGCAATGGTCATTACTTTGCTTAAAGCCTAACACTGTGTAGAGGTTAGAAAATATTTGCAGGTGCAACACACAAGGACTGCTAATAAGTGGTAAACTAACTGAATCTAGATCTATCTACCTATCGATATATTGTACTGTTTATTATAAACCTGAACACAAGCTTATCTCCTTCCCAAATCGCGTGAGCATCATGCTGCTATTATGAACGCAATTATGACATCTGATACTTGCTTCTATATTTTGTGCAATTATTTCATTTTAAATTGTTGTTGTGATTTGTACTCTTCTGGTTAAGAAACTAAGATCAAAAGAAAAAACTTACTTTTCTCATAGTGTCCATAGACACATCCTTGTGACCATGTACAACCATTTCGTAGCTCGGCGCTCTTGGAGAAAAAACTTCGTCCTGCCAGAGTGAAAGTTGTTTAATAATATGTATGTATGTATGTATGTATGTATGTATGTATGTATGTATGTATGTATGTATATGTATAAACAAACAAACAAATAAAAGTTGTGCAATGTGTATATAAACACTCAGTCCTAATTGGAATGAGCCAAGAGACTATTGTTCCACTATATAAAAACAGATAAATGACAACTCATTTTCCAAAAGGGATTATTTTTTTTTAAATTTTGTATTTTTCATTTCATTTGCAGTACAAATAGGACCATAAATTGTTCTAGGAAGACTCTTGAGGGAGACTCATAACTTGAGTAGCCACAGTCCTTTTTCCAGCAAGCGGTTTGGAAAACACAGCCATTATCCTAACCAGTATGCGGCCAGAATTTTAAATATAAACTTATATTTTTAGTACGTCACAAGTACATAGTGATGGCCGCCTCACACTATATCCACTCTTCGGTAGATAAATACATTTTCAGATTTCAAAGTGTCATTAAAATCTGGTAAATGCTGGTTTAGCACAACTCTTTTTGAAATCCACCTAACCAGATCTATACCTAACGCTGGTCCTTTTGTGTTCAAAAGAACATAAGAAAAGTTTGAGAACAAGAACAGCACAGAATCTAGTCTTTTTAGAAGAACCCGATTAAAACAACTTTACACTTTCCTGTCCATGCAGGCGAAATCCCTGAAGAGTACTCTGGGGATTTAAATATATGCAACAGCATCTGTAAGGATATTAGCTTTGAGATGCATAGTGAGGAATTGATAAAAGGGATATCGCACCAAGACTGAATTGAATATTTAAATAGCATTTTGTAAGACTTCTTTACAGATCAATATATAAACAAAAAAAGTAGTTTTATATTTTTGTAAGGAATTTGTGTGCGGTCTACTGCCCAAATGTGTGTGTATGTGTGACTCCGTACTTTGTGCGTTAGGCTCACAAGTAGATAATGTTCTAAAAGCAGTCTGTTCATATTCTAACTAGGGGTTATGATAGAATGAGATTAGCTCTCATATATATATATATATATATATATATATATATATATATATATATATATATATATATATATCCATTTTATTAGCCTTCCTTCAATCCAAATCAATACTCTCAGCAACACAGAACCCAGACTGCTACAGTTAAATGACAAAATCCATGATATGTGTGTTACTTTCACTCTCCACTGGAAACTGGAATGAATTCATTTTTAGATGACTTCAAAATAGCAGAGAGAAATGTTAGTCCTTGCTGCACCACGTGAATCAGATTGCCTGAGGCTCAGGCTGTTTTAATGAATCTACTACATAGAAAGTCTGGATAGATTTCACCAAGCCTTGAATAACTAGGATATGAATCCTTTTGAAATGAGCTGTCTGTCATCATTACCAGGAACTGTATTTGATTCATTTATACACACATTTACATTTAAAATCTATTTAAAGCAAACATATTTAGTAACGTGTTAAGAGTGAAATAGTGAACAGGATAATAGAAAACCGTTCACACTGATAGAACAGCAAAAACAGGGGGGGAAAAAAAGTGATTCTCCTGAGAAGCAAAACTACATAGACCTATGCACTCTAGGTTTGATTTCGTTTTTAAAGATTTGTTGCAGTAGCAGAAAGACTGAGCAGGGAATGTGTAATTTCCACATGAGCTGATGAAGTGTTTGAAGAAAGGCATTGGTTTACTTTAATTCCGTAAATCCAATTCGAATCACCCCAACTTCAGATTGTCTGCACAAACTGTACCAAAAACACATCCAAAAGAACCAGTATTAGACAAATGGATGTTTTGGCATGCATAAAAACTTAAGTGGAATGCCTCTTCAAACAGGTTGAAACAAGATGATGAGAGAGAGAGTTTTTGACGAGCCTAATGTACTTTGGATGTACTCACACGGAACATGTGGGCTCCGGAATGCCTTCTGTCTGCAACACTAAAGGCAACACTGCCCTGGCTGCCATGCAGATCCCTAGAGCTGCCATAGTGAAAGCTGCTAACTGCAGCATAATTGGAATTAAAGGACCTAGACAGCATGTTCTAAATAAAGAGGAACACAGATTGAACACAAGACAGTTTAGTACAGCATGCGGTATCCACAGGACATGTTAATAGAGAACTCACACAACACAAACACACAAAACTCCACACCACAGACTCCAGCAGCATGCACTAAAATAATACAAACAAAGACAATACAAAAATGACACCCTGTTAGTGCTCTTGAGGTCTGAAAGGAACTGGCATGCGTTATTTACACATACAAAGACATGCAGGGATACACGTCTTCTAAACATAGCAGCTATAAGTCATTCAAGTTCACATTTTTAAGGCCTCATTAGAAAATAAATGGTGAGCATATTGTATCGGACGAGAATGAGTTAAAAACTGAAGAGGCAATCTTGATCTCAACAATCTAATATAAAGAGACAAATGTTTTTTTTTTTATAGTTCTCCTTGTTAGATTTAAACAAGGGCAGCATACTTATTTAAAGAATGGTATTCATATTCTTGTCCCAATCTGTTTAGAAGGTATTAAAAACATGCACAGAATTTCTATAAGCCAGACAATATTATTTGTTTTAATTGACATGTATTTTGGTAATATGACTGATACCACAAATAGAATGGGCATGCTGGCTTTCAGTGACTATTGGGTTCAGATAGGATATCTAAAAGACCGTATCAGATGGCATCTAGTGGTACTCCGCAAACTGAGCAGGGTCTCACCTCTGGTTTTAAACTTAAATCTCTTTAGAATATTCATTTCCAATTATTATATTGCATCTTATTGTGGTTATCCTTAATGTGGTTATACTTCAACTTTATATTTGTCAAACATTTAAAATGAATAATATATACTTGTGCACAGTTTATTACCATTATATTAAAATGTAGACCATTGTTGATTACTGCGCCTTCTCACTGAGGCATTTCTTTCCAAGTTGAATTAGCATGCCGTCTTCAATGATATTAAATTACATTTAAAAATCACCCCCTGGATGATATTCTGCACTAAAAAAATGAATGTTTCTTAATACCTTTATGCACATTACTACTATAGAATAAATAAACATTAAATTGTACGTAGAATGTGCATTTGCATTTAATGTTATATTGGTAGAACAGATACAAAAATTCTGTAATCTGCTTTTACTATCGCAAGAACCTTCGGGTGAGACGTAAAACCGAGGTCCTATTGTAAGTGACTCTGCAGCAGCAGTTGTTTGATACATAGTTCACCCCCTAGTCTCTAAGTCGCTTTGGATAAAAACGTCTGCTAAATGACCAAGGTATCGATAGGAACTAATCCTGCACTGAAAACAGCAAACGCTTGGCAAAACAAAACAAACTAAACTGGTAAATTGCTTTTACTTAACCAAGTAGCAGAATGCAGATGTCCATCCTTGGTAGTTTTTAGATAAATTATTAAATCCTATCTTGAGCAGGGCAATAAACAATTACCTTGGGCACCTTGTCATGACTTATTACTTGACCTACGTACATTTACCACAACCAGGAGCAAATGACAAATCTCACTGGCGTTCAGAAATTTGAAACAGATAGATAACAAGAATGATGGCTGACTTTATAAAAATTGTAGCCTGGGTCCTTCACCCCCATCATTAAAAGGATAGAATAAAAACTTAAACAGGTGTGACTACCATGAAGCTGAGGTCAGAACATTCATGATTTCAATAATGCAGCCAAAAAGCTAGATAAATGACTGCCTCTTTAGAGTTCATGCACCACTAAAAGACATTCTGTATTCTCAGTTTCCCTCCCGTACCTGTGGAATGAAGTAAGGATTACTCTGGCATGAACAGCACGTACCTTTTCTAACTTTTTTGCCTCGATGTGCCGCATCACCTGATCTCTCCAGTCGGCAGGTACTCTGCTGACCTCTTGTGTGTCGAGCAGCGAGTGCTCTGATTTCACCCTCACGTTGGATCGCTTGGTAGGGCTAGTCCGTGAATAATTGAAATCGCTAACGGACATCGTTCTCTCAGGCAGCTCATGCGCGGACGGCCGTGCACTTTGCGGTCGGGGGACGTTGGGGCTGTCGATGCTGTAGGTCCTGGCGGAAAGGGGTCTCTGCATCCCCTGGTTCATCAGAGGTCCCCTTCCCATGCTGTGAATGTCCCTGTAGGTTAAGTAGTCTCCAGCAGGGGCCACGATGCGCCTGGGATGTGTCGGGTCTCCAAGAGACATTGAGGTGGAGGAAGAATTGCTACTCTGTCTCTGCAGGGTGCTCCTGGGACCACCTGGCATAAGTCTGTCTTTCTGGGGATTGACTGCCCACATCTCCATTTGTCTGGGCGGACCCCGTTGCTGCATGCTGTAGGCCAGGCTGGCTTGTGCATTGTTGCGGTTGGAGTAGTTTGTGTTAGCCGTGTGTTTCGTGTAGCTGTCAGTACTGTCTGACCGCTGCAGGCGAGTGGGTGGTAAATATCCTTGCTCTGGTGGGATGGCTGTTCTCTGGGTCCAGGGGCCTTCTTTGGGCATTGTGCTGCTTGAGTACTGGATGTTATATTGAGGCCCACCTGGCATCTGCATGCCAGCAGGCATGGCCCCCTTCCCTGCATGGGCGCTTTGTTTGTAGTTGGGATCATGTATGGTTAAAGTTTTGGTGCAGGACACAAGGTCAGATGAAGAGGCGGAAGAGCCGGGGTAGACCTGCAGGGGTTGGTCATTAAGAAGAGAAGCCGACTTGCTGCGGACAATATTCTGCCCCTGAACATTAGCTGCAGGTACTCTTCCAGGAGCATTTGGCTCATGCGGTCCGTTATCACCAATAATGTGGTATATTTTAAGTGCTCCTGGCTCGATGTTAGTTACGCTTTGAGATTTCACCACAGGTCCCAAAGGCCCCCGCTTCTGTGGGGACAGTTCCTCAGTGCTCCTAGAGATAGACATATCTGCACTTGCTGTTACACCAACTGCAGCCGTTCTCACCATCTCAAACTTGCTTGGTGAACTGGGAGTTTCTTCAAATCGACCATTGAGATGATTAGAAAGAGCCTGTCTAGGATACTGGTTACCATTCTCCAAGTAGTACTCTGCAGCTTGTTTAGCATTGTTGTTAAACAAAGACTTATTTTTTAAGTCTTCTTGGACTGTGTTCTTGGTCTTTTCCAGGGCATTTAACCTTTCCATATTATCTGGAGAGAGTTGAGATATATTCATGTTGATTTGATCCCATTTGTTGTAAGAAACTTCCATCCCATTATTTAAATCCATACTCCTGTCTATGAGGGACAGTTTTTCATCTACAGTGAACTCAAAATCTGACATTTTGATGGCTTCCTTTTGCACCTCATTTTCCTGTTGAGTTTTCAGAATGGCCTGCAGAGAGGTGTCTGAACCATTCCCATTCTGAAGGAGGCGTGCCGTTTCCTTCAACTGATTTGAATTTTCATCATCTTGCCTAGAATAAAAACAGACCTTTTGGAGTCAAATGCTGATTTAAATTTAAAATTGCTAGAAGAGTTTACACATATCATCTGCAACAACAATAAAACAGCCTGGGAAATAATTTGTTCACTACTGTGCATTTCAAACATGACAGACAATCACTTAAAACTCCTTCACAAACGCTAGCTCTTTAGCATATTTGGTTGCAAAAGATCTGTAACAAGTTCTTAGCTGTGTTTTTTTTAAATTTTTAAAACATTTTTTTTATTGCATTCTCCATCATTTAAGCCCCAGCCAAGTCCAATCAACCTGTAGTTTACTGCACCTTAGGCAGAACAGTCTTTATTGACCTTTAACACAAAGGTTAAGAAGAATATGAGATGGGGCTTTCTGGTAGAATTTGCATCCTATTACCATCTTTGTACCCGAGAAACTTTGCGAATATCCTATCATTTGCAACAGGTACCACAGGTACTTTGTTAAAATCCCATTACATTTCCATACAACCAAGGCTCAAAGTTAACATATATTTGGTAGCATTTTGCTACCCAAAGCTCTTCATTTGTTACTATTTTTTTTTTTTTTATGCAGTAGCAATCTTTTGATACCTTACGCTGCAGTTTATATGACCGACCCTGAGTGAACACGAACATAATTCCCGGTATTAGTTTCATAAAGTGGGAAACCATTGCTAATAGAGCTTCCCGATTTGTAGATGACTGAGGTTTGTACAGCCCCATGTAGATACACACGAGGCCCACAATGCAAATGGACAGTGTACTAATACCTACAGTACCAGAACAATGTGAATACAATTTCAAGGTATGAAGTTTATTTTACAGACCAAGAGTAAAATGAAATAACTGTTAAAACATTACGGTTTTATAAGAGAACAGGCAATGACCTAACAGGTTATTAAGTTTCTTCAGTGTCTATAAAATGCTAATCTAATCTGTCATGAAGAATGGCTGCTCCGGTTTTGTTATAATGTTAACCCTGGTTTCACCCGCGCTAAAAACTTAATACGTAGATAATTATTACTTTATCAAAATTCTGACTACGAAAAAACCAGGAGCAAATAGCTAGCTAGAACATTACCATGATCCAAGTAACGGCTTCTCTGTTTTATCAGTACGAATAATAGATGAAATACAATCCTGAGGTGCACTAATGTATCTATCAGTTTTCTTTTTATAATAGATTATCACTACCTTGAGTACTTCTCCTGTTTAACTAGTGAAACATGTGCTTTAACAAAAAACATTACACATTATATATGTTGCACAGGCAAACTATAATTTACACACATAGCTAACTAATGTCACTGTTTAATAAAACGAACCCAGCGTGTTTTTTTTTATTTTATTTTTTTTATTATTTTTAAATCTTGGTTGATATCCCTTATTACTTCTAAGTTACTTTAAAAATTGTACAGCATTTAAAATTGCATTGAAAAGGCAGGGTGAGAGCATACATATTTATGAACAAACCAGTTCGTATAGCACGTTACATGAATCTTTTAAATGCAGCGGTACCAACAGCTTGGTTGTGGTTGTAACCTTATAATTTATAAGGTCATACAATGCAGGATTCAACAATAATGTAGCACACATTACTTTTTTTTTTTTTAAATCGCTGTTTGATTTGTTAGTTACCAAAATCTCAGTCAGAAACTGAAGACATAAGAGGATAATTTCGTACCACTGAATTTGCACCGATGAAACATAACCTGGTTAACAGTACTGGTGGCACATCAAATGCTTAGATGACAGATATGGTTGCATTCTTGTAAAACTTAAGGATAAAACAAAATACATTTTGACAAGGAATTGCATTTGTTCCATTTAGCTGAGCACAAGGTGGTTTCAATAAATACTTTCGAATTTAAATATAGGCCTACTAAGTGATAGTTTGGGATATCCAGTCTATTTAAAAACAGTAGGTAGGTGTTTATTTTTTAAATTATTAGTTGAATAAACCGCTAACGATTAAGACCATTTTGCTACCTACTTTCCAGGCAGATAGCAAAATCTCACTACTGCCTTCAAGTGAACTTCTAGCCCTCATAGAACATTAAACCAAGTGGTAAAATGAAGGATATATAAAAGTAAAGTAACCAGTATTTAATGTCTTTGTAGCATTCAGTACACTAAAGTTTATGCACCAAATTATAAAACTGTAAACGATTGCATTTAAAAAAGGCCTATAATTGTAACATGTCAGAATGGGTATTTATGGGCTCTTGGCCCCTGGCATTAATGTGGTTGAGAAATAAAACACCCAATAGCATGCACCTAACTGTATTTTCCTCACCTGATCTTGGTTATAATCATAACCTTTGCCTCTTTTTCTGGAGTGCAGAGGGAAGTGTCCTGGCTACTGTCTGTTGTCAGGGACACAGAGTCTGACATGCGAGACGGCGAGGAGCAGTTGCTGTTGTTCTGGTTACTGTTTGCAACGGTCTCATCCAATAAAGAATCAGCATCTCTACTTTCATCTATAAATAGAGATAATAAGTGTAAGAGATACCACAGTGTGAAGTGCATCTGGAAAGTTTCTTCACATTGGGGCAAAATATAACCTCAACCAATAAGAGGCTTAAACCAGGCCTAGGTTCCTAACCCTCAGTACTAATAATCCACTCGCATCGTGTTTCATCACAAGTGGATGAGATGTTCTCAGGTCATACCAGAGCTAAAATTGTAGTTGTGACACAGAGTACAATATACCAATACAAGGTCTTAAGGGCTACAGCCTTCTGTTTTAAATTTAAATCTTTGATACATCATGTCCCTTGCATGACCTACAAAATCCCATTTCAGTCTCAAATCAAAACCACTCAGATAGGAAGAAATAAATACATCAGAGGTTGCGCCTAACAAGGATTTCAATGTTTATATTCAAAATGCCTTTTCAAATGTTAGTAGAATATTAATGATACTGGCTGTAGAACATTCTTTTACACAACATGTTCTCTTCCTCTCCAGATTAAAGTCAAAAGAAAGTCTGCTGAGCATAATCTGTCTACTTACCTTTCTTGTCCTTACTTAGTGCCACCACTTTGGGCTGATTAATAGAGATCTCAATAAGCGGCGGTCGCAGCTCTGCAATCTTCATCTCCTCTTCATCAGAGGACAGGTCTTCAGAGTCCTGAAAGCAAGGAGTTAAATGTATTGATGTAAAGAGTTACAGATTCATGGCATATTTTCTTATGTTGAAGATCTTTTGATTCTGATCTTGTATTTTATGCTTTTATTTGGAATATGTTGATATTTAAGTATCAAATCACTTCCCATGCTGTGCTTCACTATTGGTCTAGCTGCAATGAGGCAAGCTGCAATGACCCACTGCACAATATAATGTGGCTTCCAGTGCTAAAACCATGATAAATTCCACTTTCATATCTGTTAAGCTGACAGGCAGATTGACTCCAGTGGCCGTTCCAGTTAATTTGACATCTTTCAACACAATGCAGAGCCGAAGCACAACACCCATTTCAGAGTGGAACTCTGACGTAAAGTTAGTGCAACCCTGTAACCCGTTTGATCCTGGATACACCTCTAGCTGTAGCAGATGTTATATCCAGGATGGGACTCCATTCGACTTCATTATTAAATGTGAAACAAATTAAGGGAAAATAAGTAATTAGTTGGGTCATTTCAGTGAATCTAACACACTTTTTTTTCCTTTTCCACCACCCTCCTAATCAAATTAAGTGTCACTGTGAGTTACTCTCAGACAATACAAAAACCTTGGTTGCAAAAACAATATAACAACAACAATGTGTATAACAGAACATATGCAATAGTGGGAGGGGGGCACAATTTGTATGGAACTGTATTTTCTGCTGTTGTCACTGTTAGTTAACAGGGTGGCAAATTCAAGTTGACACTAAAAAAAAATATCCCCATGCCGGCTGCAGAGTCTGTCACAATGCCATACCTCAAGTGTGTCTTCATGGTTGACTGTAGCTCGAATGTTCTCAGAGGTCTTAACAAGTGCAGCCGTCTGTGAAGTCTCTTTAGTGCCCTTGGAATCAAGTTCACCGGGTTTTAGCACACAATTCAGTGTCACATTTGGATCGCTTTCCACGTTATTTCCATTTGCATAGTTATTCTCTGAAGCCTAAGAATGCAGAATGAAAGTTTTTGATGCAGAGTTGGAAAATGGGATTATGCATTCTCTCAATAAATTGACAACAGGTGGCTCTATAATCTGAGACGGCAGGTGCAGTTTCTGCCTTTTCCATTAAATTTCAACAAAGATTTTTGTTCACTTTAATGTCTCAAAAGTTTTTTTTTTTTTTTTTTTTTTAATAGCACTTTAAGAGATAGTGGGGTAAACAAAAAAATGTCATAATTCTTGGCTGAGGGATGACATATATGGCACAAATGCTATGCTGTAAAGGGTTTAACAGTGCATATGTTTACTGCAGGTAGTTTACACGTTTACAAAAAAAATTAAACGTGGAAGACTTCCTCATGGATCATCTCAGATGCCCTCAGGTTTAGCAATCCACTCAAAAATATAACCTTAAAAACATGTCTTCATATACAAAAACATTTAATTGCTTTATAATAGCACCGATAACTTCCACAGTGGTCACTACCTGTAAATAGTTCACTTGTCTTTTGTTAAGGGCTTCTGATTCGGGGACACCTAACTAACTGTCACCATTGTCAATAATCTAGCGGGTACAACCCTAGTCACTCCTGGTTTTCCTTACCTTTACGCCTACATCTTTCACTGTAACAGCTGTATCTTCGTTGTCTCTGGTTTCTTTTCCAGACTCTGACGACTCGTCCTCTTTGAGTCGATGGGCTATAGTGTGGGCAGTTTTCACCATGTTTTTTAGTTCGTCTGGGTAAGGTGTTGGGTAGCGCTTCAGATTCCCCTCCTGTGTCCCAGACAGAAGACAAATCAACTTGGATTCATGAATCAACTACACCTCAAAAGGAAGGTTTCTGTACAAGTACACCTACCACCCTCCAAGGATATAAGCAACACATTATAGGTGTCCCAATGACAGTGACAGTATTAGCTCAGCCAACCAGGTCTTTCTGGAGTTATGGCCTTCATTAGCACTCAAGAACTTGTCAATGAGTGCCCATGCAAGTGTAACATTCATAGGCAACATTGATTTTCGGGAGACATACTGACCCTGGGTGGTGTCTCCCTCTCATCTTTGTCTTCATCGCACTCAAAGGCCACCTGTGCTCTTTGTTTCCTCTGTTCCTCCCACAACGAAGGATTGAAGCTCTCATTATCAGAGTTGGCCAAGACTAGAAACAAACAAGAGAGAATGGTTACTATTCATATGCATTATGGGAGCCGCTCACACTGTAAAAGTGGTGCATCATTATGCAAATGTCCTTTCTGTCCACATAACAACTGCAGTGGAACTGTTCAGTCTTCTACTTAGTTCAGTACTAAAACTAATTTGATCCATTTAAAGATAAGAAATCTACTTATACATTATTTGAAGTACAGATCTCATATCAGACATCCAGCAATATCTCACAAACCAAGCAGGAAATAAAATTGAATAAAAACAGCAAACATACATGTGATACATTTAGATTTTTGGATGGCTAATGAGTGAAATACAGTAATACATTCTACAAAGGAATCAACAAACTAAAAGGACACTATTTGATCTTCATCAAAGGAGAGCAGTCTCGAGTTGGGTGGTAAAAGAAGAAATTAATCCAACTTAATGCTTATTTAGTCCATAACCCTTTATGAATAAGATAATCCGTCAGTGTTTTGAATGTGCTAGTGCGTGTCTGACACTTTACCTGCACAACATCTAAATTAGTGAATCAGAATTATTTTTTGCAAGACACTGCCTCCCTAGAACAAGTGAGAAAAAAACGTGAACCCTCTACCTCCATTTTCCCCATTATGACACTAAAGTCAGGTATCATCTTTCCAGGGTTTTAGTTTGTTAGGAATAATCAAGTGTTTTCCAATTGCATTACATGCTTAACAGTAGAAACAAGAAAATGTATTCCTTAAAATACACAAGACACAACAGAGCACTCTAAAAAAATAGTATATGAATATTGGTATTTAAGGAGTTATTTGAATTAAAAGACCAACATCAGCATTGTAACCATGCTGCTTTTGTAGCAGAGCTATTTAAACTTACAATCCTCTGTCCTTGGCTGTTGAGGGAACATGTAGTTGGTAAGCACGGTTTTGTGCGTCTCCTCATCCTCCTCCTTCTGAAGGGGTATAAGGGGCTTAGACTGAAGGAGAAATGTAATTAGCATAAAGGAATCATAGAATATGTTTCATATTTACAGTATTGTACTTCAGTGGATTTGTCAAACAGGTTGTTTATTTATTTATTTTTTTTTAAAGTTACAAAGCACTACCACAAGAGTTCCAGTCACATTCACAGAATTTATTTTTGGGGTTGTATGTGAACAGTGCCTGAATTTAAGGCTAAATGTTCTCATTAGTAATAAACCAACCCGTTGCAAAGCTCACCCCTCAACATCAGCTGGCTTGATTGCATATTAACAGTAGCAGCTTGCAAAGGAGTAATCTGCATCTGTAGATAACAATCCATATGAACCTGCTGGCAAGTGGTACTTTTCACTTAAACATCTGCAACAGCAAATCTAAATGATTTAGAAACTACTTAAGTTAATATTAATAAGAAAATATTCCGTATCCAGTAACCATTGGTTATTAAAATACAGTAATGCACACCATACTCTCTCTCTCCCCCCCCCCCTTAAATAAAAAAGTGGCTTAACATAACATTATGTTTCAGTGCATATTTCATTTTAAAACTTCAATGTCACAATCATTCAGTTTGCAACTAAAATATAATGAACTAGCTTTCTGCCATGGCTAATCCTTCTGTGACCTCCCAATATGTATTAGCATCAGGGACTCCACTTGAAATCTGTTTGCCTTTATGTCACTCTGAGTCAAACAGGTGTTATCACCTGTACCACTCTCATGATTTTCCATTAAAAACACCCTAGTTTTATGTACCGAGATCTGTTACATCAAGTCATCACCAGCATCACAACAGAATCCTGTTTGGCAGACGCATGTAATAAACTGTAGTATGTACAGCAAACACAACCCCTTTTTTCCTCCCTACATATACTCCATGAAAATGTAAGTATCCGACCCCTAAGCTATCCATGCACAGTCGATTTGTCTCGTACTACATGCAGTAAACTTCAAAAAGTCAGCTGGCCTTTAGGAAGCAAAACAAACAAAAATGATAATATGAACCACAGCCATGGTAAAGACTGCTGTTCCAATGGAAGACAACATGAGTCGTCAATAGTGTGTAAGGAATAGGAAGACGGAGAAGTGGGCAAATGAAGCTTTAAAGAAAACAAAAAAAAAAAACAGCCACCCACCTGGTTTTCCGACAACCACATTGCTGTCAGCTGGCTCAATTTGGTAAAGCTAAAGGGCAAATTCTTCAGCCTGTGGAGGAAATTGAATTGCATGGTCCAGTTAATGCAAAAAAATGAGCAGAGATTAGCATGGGTATTGAAACAAAACACTTTCAGCTGGGCTGATGTGTGGGTATTTTACTCAAGCCATTAGTCAGCTTTGAATCAGATAAGACTGTAAAATGCTGAGCAGTCATGTACATGGAGCCCAGTGGGGAAAAAGTAATTAAAGATTTTTTAGTGGCACAGGGCTTTTCTATTTACAGGGGCCCACACATATAGGTTTTTTTTTTAAATGTATAAAATACATTAGGGAGACCAACACAACCTTAGCTGTCTCTCCTACCGATAGACTAGACTTCTAGCATGATGATCGTATATTTTACGGTATTCAAGTCCCTTCATGTAAGAAATGGAGGTACTAATTATAAAGATTGACCTTAATGCCTCATAAGGGTGCAATAAAAAAGGACTGAAACAATAAATGTGCTTAAGATCAAAATCTTGGTGCTTAAAATCAGCTGTGCAAATTAATTTCAATGGTAAATCATTTTTACAGGTCAGTTCAATTCTGATAGTCGATTTTAGTGTCAAAATGCCAAAAAATGCAGCAGTTAAAACAAGCTGCATAAAACAAGCTTGACAATTAAATCAGATTAAATACATCTCTAAAAGACAAACAGGTAGCTTGCGTCACTTTGGTATTTCTAGTGTTTTGCATGTAGTCCTGTCTTTAGGAGCTGCTGTTACCACCACCTCACTTTGAGAGTGCATAATCATACAAACCTAAAACAAGGCTTGTGTGTCCCACAGTATGCATCTGTCACTGATAAGACCCCAAAGGAGGAGGGTACAGGTCAGGAAAACACAGACATGATTCATGATCACAGTGTATTCTTTATTGACCTTTCTGAGGAACCAGTGCTTGCTAGCTTTCACTTAACCAAGCAAATGATTTTTTATTTGAGTGTTGGGTAAAAAAAAAAAAAAAAGAACTTGGAGTCACTGAAGTGTGCAGGCTATTCCAGCATCACTTAACTTCAAGCAGTGGCACTGTCTACATTCTACTCTCTTGGTAGATTTCAGACCACTGTGGGGAAACCCTCGGGACCAGCCAGTCCTCCACAAGTATTATTGCATTGGTAATTAGCCACAGATTAGGAATTTTTTTCCTAAATTGTGAAAATCTTTTATAATGCAATTTACTGGTTAACTGCAGTTAAAAACACAAAATCAGTAATGTGATTGACAAACAAACACTTTAACATTACCTTGATGCAAGGTCATGCAATCCTGCTGATAAAATAAGTCAATTGCATGTAACTAATGAATTTGATTTGATGTATGCATAACTTTTAATATAAAGTATATATTTTTAAAGAGATTCAACATTTGAATGGGACCAGGTCATATAAATGGATAAGTAATGTATGCACGTACGGCTACTGTAAACTCAAGAATAAAGAGATTAAAATATGTTCACCATGTCGATTTCACCCACCTGTTGTCGCTCAGATTGACAACTTTAAGTTTCTGCATTTCGCCCATTTCCTCTGGCAGGGACTCCAGTTTGTTTGAGTGTAGAAACAGCACGGTTGCATTCTTCCAGTTACCAATCTGAAGTTAATGAAGACAGAACACATCCATGAATGCACAAGGACATTTTGTCTTTGTATACTCTACCATGGTCTTTTTTTGTATACAGTACTCTAGCAAAATTGAAAACTATATACCACTTGTATTTCGATAGTGCTTTTCTAAAAGATCTAAAAGCAAGATTTTAAAATGAATCTGGTCGTGCACAGGGTGTGAGGGGGATTCAAGTCTTTACAAGTGGTATCAGTTTTGTGGCTGACAAACCACACAACAGTTTAATTTTACCCATATTCACCTTACTCCTGACTTCTGAAGACCATGCAATGCAGTTTGAAAAGGTGTCAACCGCTGGCATTTCTAATTTGTTAAGGGGACAGTATTCTTGCAACAGCTGGATATGGAAATGTTAACCCTGATTAACTGTACTGAAACAGACTTATGAAACAGAGAGTTAAGAATCACACTTCTGAAACTACTGTATAATTGACCACACTCATTAATACTCCCTCCACTAGTTTTAAGAGTTCCTGTAAAACCAGTCAGCAAAAATAAAGGACTACTCAATTTACATTTGATTCTGTTTATTTCACAGTAGCAGCAGTATTTTATTAGCAATACAAGTTAGGTGGCAAGTGCTTAGTGTTCTTTGTATTAAACTGTAAAATGAATACTGCTGGCCTATATGTAAAACCTGAAATGCATTAGCTGCTAAATAAAATGTTTACAAATTACCTCATTTTCAAATGCTGCCTCAACAGCTATTTATAGTTATATACAAGTTAATTTAATTTTCAAAAAAACAACAACAATGGAAATGACATTAAAATCTCTTAATGCCTTTATCCTGGTTAACAACTAAAATAAATTATACAAGGACTGGATAACTCAATGCAAGGCTTGGCTGGTTTCTATCTGCCACTGGGATTGAGTTTAAACCCATTTGAAATTGATCCCATTAGTTTTCATCATCAGCAGCAGAGTGATATCAAGTTGACAAAGTTAACCCTACTTAATATGAAGCACAGCACAGAGACCAAGACCAGAGGACATACAGTAGTCTGTCAAGTATCCAACTGCAGTGGGACCAGAGTAAAGACAGATAAATTAATCCCGTTTAAAAACACAGCTGTAACAATTACTATATTCACACAATTATTGTTTTGAGATTAGGAGCTCCCTTAAATCCCTTGTTGTCGTTTTCCTCTGGAGCGGACGCTGGGCGCCTGTCTGTGTAGCCATGGCAGTGCCATCGAGCTGCGCACAGGTTCCCTGGGGACACCCCCTAGCCAATCAGGACCTCCCAATCAGCTCAGCACAGGGCGAACCTTCCTACTCGGTTGCCAAACAACGCGTCTCCTGTTATGCGTCCCAGCTGTTTTTACAGAGGCACACATCCGTGTCACAGTGCTGTATACACTTACATTAGTGTCAGGTAATTTACACAGTAGCAAAATGCATAGGTTTACCATTTTTTTTTTCAATTATAAGCACAACTCGCTTTCGCTTTCCTGTAGCCATTTTGCATTGATGAAGAGCTTGATCATGGTGGATAAGCGGTTAGGGTGGATATGTGATGGGAAGATACACGACAGATTACTGTAATTGGAAACTGAATGGAAACAGCCGTAGGACAGAGGTTAGGAAGCTTTTTTCAGTATGGAATCCCAAGTCACATTATTGGAGCTGAAGCATTTACATCCTGAACTAGCATTTATGGGTGAACATTTTTCTTATGTTCTTATGATCTGAACTGGGACCATCACAGTATGAGTTTATAAAATGTACTGAGTTTAAAAGATATACTGAGATGTACTGAGTTCACTTCAGCCCAGTCGCTGTCACAGACACAGGTTTTGAAGCCCAGATTGCAGGGGAAAAAATTACATACATTTAGGCAAAAAGGAGGGCTGTGCATTGATTATAGTACAATATTGGAGAAAGATTAATTAATTTAAAAAAAATCAGACTACCATATACTAAATGTGATACATGGAGGCAATCACTCTGCAATGTCTCTGTTGCCCCAGTTTCATACTGGAACAAACACACTTAAGACCACACTATGCTGATTGAGTGTTCTGAAGATATGGCTGGAACAAGATGAGAATAACTTTTATAGTGCAGGTGGAAATAAATAAATCATTGGCAATTTAAATTAATTATTCAGACTATGAACACATGTGAAGTGAACAAAGTCTTCCATTCAAAAACAAATTCTGTTTGACGTTGCCACGTGTTCCAGAAATGGGTCTGACTCATATGTTCCAAACTAAAATGTGGTTTACCTCAGGTGGCAGCTGTGTCAGAAAGTTGTGATCTGCAGCAAAGGTCCGGAGGTTGGTGAACTGCCCAATGGATGACGGCAAAGCTTCTATCTCATTAAAACTGCAATCAAGCTCTTCCAGGGATGTGAGTCTACAAAAAGTAGTAAGTAATAGTAAAGATCACTCACAAGAGACCCACATACATGACAGTTTTCCACACGTAATACTTTTTATGAAAAGATTGGACACAGCTCAATTAGCTTTTCAGGAATGCAAACACAGATTAATATTAAAGACTGCATTTAAAAAAAAATAAAATAAAAGGTCAGTAGAGTCAGTAGAATGCAAAATTGACTCCAGAACTCTGAGTAGAAAACCTGGATCCTCATCCACAATCATGAGAGAGAATACCAGGGTTTTAAAATTCCTACAGACAATTCTAAACAGAGTCACCATCAAAACCCTTGTCATCCACAGAAAGAGAATTACAGTGTATGTGTAACTTCTCAAAAATACCAGACTAACTCTGTAACAAAGACTGTTGAGCTTGATCTACAAATGCCACTCCTGGCAGGTTTACAACATCCACAGACAGGAGTAGAGTTTGCTTCAGAATTGCTGTTATGTTGGCACAGTCTATGAGGAGGATGACCTCAGGTTACTCTTCACAAAATGCACACATGGATCTGTATCCACTACTACAAGTTCACATTTTATACCCCGGGCCATGGCAATTATGAAATTACTGCTATCAGAAGTTATTAGGCATTCCATAACCCAGCACAACACTTTGCTGACAACAGGGTCTGAATCTCCAGCCAAAGGAACACTAGGTTTGAAAAGCCCAAAGTTACTGACAATTGTGCATGTCTTGTTGCATAGCAGAAACACCTACCCTCCTATGGAGTCTGGCAGGTACATCAACTGGTTTTCATCCACTTTGAGTGATGTTAATTTCTTCAGGGAACCTGAAGACAAAAAAGAGTTAACTACTGTACCTGCAATGTCAGAAACTCATACTTCTGAACCCAGCCCTGGGTTTCAGAATTAAATAAATATATTTAAAATGGTGGAAATAGGAATCGTACATGACCACAACATTTTGGATGCACACAACACCTAAAAAATCAATCAATCAATCAATCAATCAATCAATCAATCAATCACATGGCCATACCATAGAAACTCCACATATTGATTGCTCCCCCCACCCCCCGGACTAGAAGTTGCCCTTTCTTGCAATTTTTCTCTGCCTAGTTTACGGTAATGTAACGTTGCATAGACAAGGACTTTATATAGCAGACAGCTGCTGCTGCTGGAAAAGTGCAATACACAGGCTACTATCTATATCTAGTCAGAGCACAAAGAGTAGGCAAGGACATCCCGCTTGGGACTTGAGGCTTTCAAGGAATTTTTCTTTGTGATCTCTTGACTCAAGAGGGTTATCCGACAATCATATTCAACTGAATTAGACATTTGAAATTTAAACCAGGTATCAAATCTCAGCTTTAACTTTGAGCCTGACCTTATAACATTCTCCCTACTCACTGCTGCTTTCATGCTCTAATCTTAAACCCTCAGCCTCACTCATTGTAGCCACTGAGCTCTGAAAACTGAAGGGTTAACATTCAAAATTCAGATACAAAGAATGAAAAAAAAGACAAATAAACCAACCTGTGGATCCTGGAAGTTGCTGCAGTGCATTGTTGGAGATCAGCAGGTCTTGAAGGCTTTCACAGCCTGACAGCCGATCGTCGACCATTTCAATGTTGTTCTTGGATACATCTAAATAGGTCAGTTGCTTTAAAGTCCCAATTACCTACAAGAAGAATGGTTTAAAATGAACCAGGGGGTAGGGATGCAAAGGTCAGGGGGGAAAAAAAATGAGAAACCTAGCAACAGAAAGGTTTGTCAGCTTATTTAAAATAGAAGATCATGGTAGGCAGAGGACTTATTTATCTTTGTAATAAATTCTCTGGGGGTGACTTCAGAAAAGTATTTTTCTATTAGGAGATAACCTCATTGCTGTATCTGTTTTAATTAAAGCATTCATTGGAACAAGTAAAAAAAAACAATAAAATTAAAAAAAAAAACACACAGGACTAGACTATACACCAGGGATTTCAACCGCCTGCATAATGTCCTTTAACAATTAACTTTCTGAAAGCACCAATTGGATTTTAAATGTGTTTTGTGACAATAATTATTGATTAAATAGTATTCTTGAGGGAGCTCTTTAGGTACTAGAATAAGTAGCTTATTCAAAACCACCAAGGAAGGAAAGAAAATGTATTTAAAACACCAGGACCACACCATGGCGGAGGGAGTTTTAAATAAAGTAGTGCTGAATTTATACACAAGTATGCATTATAAATCTTACCTCTTGCAGAGAAATGAATGCAATACATCTTACTTCAGGAATGTTTTTTTTTTTTTTTGCTACATTAATCTTTATCCAGCTTTGCTCCCTCTTAATTCGTTTGTTTTCAGATTTTGCTCAATTATTGCCAACTCTCCCCAGGGTTGGCCATTTTGCTGAACAAATAAATCGCAGCAGAAATGTCCTTGACCAACATTGCTCTACTCAGAATTTTTAAAACAGAGATTTTAAATGCAGGTCGCACCTTGCCTGTGGGAGATTGAAGGACAATACAGTGCTCGCTGTGGGCCCCCAGCTAATACAGGCAACTGTGGGACCAGGATTCCCACAGATGAATACTCTTTTATAATGCACACATACCCCTGGAAGGTATGACAGTCTGTTCCCATCCATCCAAAACTCCTTCAGACCAGTGAGTTGTTCAAGAACTTCAGGCTGAAGAGTGATAAGATGGAGACAGTTATACCCTACAAATACTGTAAAGGCAGCTTTACTTTTAAATAAATGCAGCATCGATCAAGTGGTGAAAGGCATCTATAGACAGCAGGAAGTCAAAGGACTGCTTAAATTGCACATTCAACTAAATAAACTAAAATATGGGGTTTATCCTTTGTTTACCACCATAAGAATACTTTTGGTTCTATATAGTGGAGAATAATTTAAGTTATAACCAAGAGTAATAAAAATACTGTTTTCAAAGGGTTAAAAGACATTTGATTTCATAGTCCAATTCATGTATTTTAGCGCACAAAACTGCCAGGGACAAGCATTTGCATGTGTATACATATAAAACCACAAAGCAAAGAAATTAGTTCAGGCAACTATATTAAACAATTTTATACATTTTCCCCTTCTCTCTGTAAATTACTTCTGACACCACCAAGCATACAACACTACAGACATTATGCTTTGTTTTGTAATTTGAAATTAACTGATACTGTATTAGGATATATGAGACAGACAATCAATTCAGACAGTTATGGAAGAGTAAAACCTGTGCAAAAAAAGCCCTGATATTTGTTCTAGTGCTTAAAATGGTAAACTCATCCAATTCTGAGAAGAACACTTTTCTGAAAAGCACGTCCAATTGAGAAATTAAAAATAGCTTATCTTTTTAAAGAAACAGCCTATCCGAACCGTACGCTCCCTTGGCAAACATTACAGAATAGGAATCAATAACAGTTGCTGTCTTCAGTGTGAAACACGGTGCACCATTTATCCCTCTGCACATGTTTTAAGCTGCTTTGAAAGTTTACTGTTGATTAGAAACAGAATTGGAGATAATGTGGTTTAAGTTATGTTCAAATCCTCTTTATCCAGCTGATACTCACCACTTCTGTGAACTCATTGCTTCCCAGGTCCAGTCTCTCCAGCTGGGTCAGCTTGCTCATGGTTCTGCAAGGAGGAGGGATTTACAAAGAATTAGGTTCTGGAGAAATCAGGGAGCAGACATCAGCTGAACTACTCTTAAAACCTAAACTTCTTACTAAAATCTAAAACAGGTCTGAATCTTTGATCTAATCCTTTTGGATCCGTATTAGATCATTTTCCAAGCACTAACCTGACATTTATTCATATTGTGCAGCTATATTAAGATTAAAAGGCATTTTTCTTAAAGTTCTGTATAAAATGTTAATAATACTATGGAAATATTCAGACATTTTCACCCCTTTTTTTGTATATGTGCAGGAATAAAATCTGACTAAACCCTTTAAATACAATATTTATCCAGATTTTAACATTAAAAAAGAAAACTGAAAATCAAAACCCCTGCTAAAAGTTGATCAAAGTTGTATTTTTTCCTGTACATTTTCATTGCATACTGTATATTTATAAATATTAGCATGTTCCTTCAGTGAATAACAAAATGTGAAACTGTGTGCCAGATTTCATTCCACACACAACATTCTGATCACTGCTTTGTGAAGAAAAACCGCAACCACAAGCAAACAATATGCATTTAATATATTACTTAAATGTTTTACTTTAGGTACATTATGCCAATATCATTTCTAGGCGTGGACGTCAGAAGTAGTAAATGACCTTCGAGTCTCTGTAGTGCACTCAGTCCTTTGAAATTTCAATTACCATACTGTTGCCGACTACCCAATAATAATTTCTGCATACTGTATTTGGATATTCTAAACCACTTCTAGACTTTGGTTTTGCATAAATAAAATACCTACTATTTGCATCCAACTATACAGTAAGAAACATGCCTTTGTTTCTTGACACATACAATGCACTTCAGGGCATAGGTACAGTACACAGGTTCACATTGATGTGAACTTGTTTATGAATATGCATTACACACCCAGCATCATTTGGCTCAAACAGGAAGCCAAACTCAGAATGTGTTCAGATTGCAGGTACGGCCCCTGTACATCTTTCATCTCCCTCTTAACCAGGCAAGTCTGTGTAGTAATGGCACATTATCTGGATGCGAACAGTGGATAAGGTCAGCACTGATTTACGACCAAGGATATGTGAATATATTATAACAGCAGGCAGCAAAACTAAATGTGTTCCGTTGTAAACCTTCTGCAATAGCATGTATATGTGTATCCTGCAAGTGTGTCAATTCCTTTGATTTCTGTATTGACTTGATATTATTCTGCCACTTTTTACAGTAATTTCAGGGTTCAATTCATAGTTGCATTAACAAAATACCAGTCCCTCAGGTTTTAAACATTTCTATATTTTGTGCAAATATAATTTCAGTGGCGTACCAGAGAGCACAAGTTAGTCATTAACGCTGCCATTTATATGGATTATCACAACGTTATAATAACGTGTACAATGAAAACTAAGCTTAAGCATTCATTTTTAGATTGTTTAGACAGAAACTATAAACCACCCATCGAAACGAAACCTGTCAGAGCAGGTACTGATTACACAAGGCTTGCAGGTCTTGTACAAAACAGGCCATTTTCGCTTCTTAAAGAGATTGTGAAGGAAGTCCATTGCCAGCTATGACAGAATGGTTTGCACTTCTTAAAATAACTTTTTTTTTTTTTTTGGGGGGGGCTGTATGGTTGGTACAGGTTTGAAAGGATTAAAAAGATCAAGGCAATCATGAGGCACTGGTCACTGCCAATGTCATTTAATCCCATAACCATTACCAGTACCTTCTGCACAATTATGCCCATTAAAGGAAAACATTCACAGCTAAGGAGGAGTGGATTTATTTCTGTAAATCAGTTGGCTTCGTCTTAGTACATTTTAGTACCACATATTTAATAGGTATGTTGATAGTGAATTAACAATTTAAAAACAAATGTATTAGTACAATGTGGTTCTAACAGGCCAGATATTGACTCCACAGTTTATTTCCTCTTTATCTAGGTTACACTACCAAAGATCCACATGACACTATTTTTTTTTTTACTAAAGTAGTGTTCCTTCTTTTTACTAAAAGACTATGGAAACTTCAGCAGTAGCCAAAAGGGAATTTCCATAAATCAATCGTGTAAAACAGACATTTGTTTGGCTTCCAACCTTTACATAAGAAACCTTTACATAAAAAAAAAGGTTATCTTCATTGCCTTTAGCTGTAGTGGTTATATATATATATATATATATATATATATATATATATATATATATATATATATATATATATATATATATATATATAAAATGATGTACACAAAATATATAATATTGAGTGTTTCTCAAGCAAACTCTTGGAGCTTAAAACATCACCCATTCTATTAAAAAACACACTGAAGTAAAAACCTGTATACCTACTTTGGCAACATCTTTAACTGGTTTTCTCTCAGCTCCAGTATCTGCAGTTTGGTTAACCTACCAAAAAAAAAAGAAAAAAAGTTATTAAAATGGCAGTTCAATGTAAATGTATGTATGTATGTATGTATGTATTATACCTCCCTGAGGTAAGCAAGTGGTCTGGCGACAGTTGCACACAAACAGTTACTGGAATCCCTCAACATACAAAAGAACAACATGTGCCTAGGTCTGAGAGACATGCATGTTCCCACTGCCTGTGCTACTGTATGAGTGGACCCAAGTGCATGATCTTTGAATTATGTAATCATTAGTAAAAAAATTCATAGAAAGGCTAAAACCACTTTCTTTTAGTGTCTTATTTCCATCATCCTTTCCAGTAAGTGACACGTCTTTTCTTCCCCGTTATTAGTATTTGTTTAGTTTTTTTCCCCCAAGTTAACAAAGTCTAATAGACTCGGCTGAATAAAACTCAATCAGGCTGGGTCTTGACTCTGCTCCTTTCAGGCAAGACTTAAAAAAGCAATATATTTCCAAATGAAATGCATGTTCAGTGGCATTTACAAGTCTGAGATCACGGTTTCCCTGCGACTTCTATTAGAAAGGGACCCTGCAGGTGTGATGTAGTTTATTTATGCCAAGGTTATGACCACCATTACATGACATTACAAAGAGCAATCCTCATTCTCCCAAAATGTGCTGCTTTGTTAAATGCTTAATCCCCTGCTGCTTAGGTCTGGATGGATCCTAAAATAGCACAACATATTTGAGAGAATGGGTCACAGCTTGATATGATGTTTAGTGTCGCACATTAACTTGGCATGAATACACTGCATTAGTTATCAGTAAATATATTAGTTACTCCGTCATTGTTAGAAACTTGTACAAAAAAGTTGTATAAGTGACCAACTAAAGTCATATTACACCTTTAGTCTTTGTCTGAGGTAGTTGTGTGATAAAGAAAACTAGACTTCCATATTACAGGGACGCTCCTGGGAACATATTCCCATTAAATAAATAGTTCCCAAGACATCACTTTGTTAGGGTCAGGTTGGAGAGCTTTCTTGCAGAAAATTGGCCATGTTTTACGATTGCCAAAAGCTGCTTTTCTTCAAGAAGGACCTTTTATAGATCTAAGCAAAAGTAAGTGTTCCAGTGTAATCATTATATTGTTTTATGGACAGTAAAAAAATGTTTAAATGCATGAGCCAGATAGTGTCAGATTCTTTCTGAAATGAAATTTAATGTATTTATTTGCAGTTAAAAAGAAGAAACAATAATAATTCCTGTTATTCACCTCTTAGACTTAGAATTCAGGTCATATTGTGATTCACAAAACCACATTTACATTCTAGTAAAAAACAAAAAAAAAACACAGCCCAACACACACTACACCAAAACTACAGGTTTAATGCAATGCCATCAAATTGCATAAACTGCATTTTAATCACTTATGATACGAAACTTCTCAGCAGGAAGTGAATTTTAATGACGCTGCCAGATTGGATTTCCTGCCTGTCATTTTTAGTTACTGAAAAGGAGAGGCCTCTATGATGAGCACACTACAGTACAATATGAAACAGGGGCGGAGGGCACCAGCTGACACAGGATGCACACTGACACACACACCCATCCACTTGCAATAAATTCTACTTTAACATACAAGCTTGTGTGACCTACTGTACAATAGTCTGCGGGCCCAGAGTCTCCCAGCTAGATGGGGTGAGGGTTACACCTTTACCACAAGGCACTACTTAGAGTGAGAATGCAAGGGGAGAGTCATGTTTAGAAACAGGAGCCCTGGTGATATCTGACCCTTTAAGACCAATGTTGGAATAGGGAACTTACCCTAATAAGATACTATTACTGCACCAACAGCACATAGGGACAGTAAAGTGGTCTGCCACAAGCCCCAAGAGATTCCATTAACATTAAAAAGACCATTTATCCCTCCATATCCATTTTATAGATGAGTGTAAATTCCCATAAGGTACAGGCTTTCATTTTCTAGAACCAACTCCACATAAGACTATGAGTACACACAAAGGCACGAATGAAACAAAGCAAATATTTAAATGCCACAGCAAGTGAGTGCTTAAGCGCAGCAAGCAAACTGTAAAATCCAATAGATTGGAGGTGTCAAATTTTGCTTTTGCTGCATGAAAAAGGTCAGAAATCAAGGATACTTTTTGAAGATGTAATTTATGTACGACCCCCAAGGGAAAATGGACACATCTCACCCAAAGTTTAAAAATACATATCTCAACTTTACTTGGTTAACCACATTGTGCTTAAACGTCTCGGTGTATGCTTCAAAGTAATTCAAAACCTTGACCACATCTGAGATGATGACATAGCAGGTCTCAAGTTCACTTAATATAATATTATTTAAAGTAAAAAAAAAAATTAAAAAAAAAAGCAACAGCTTAAAATTGAAGCGCATTAGGATGTATCTCGATTTGCAAGATACATTACCTTTGTAAATGATATAGGAAAATTAACCTAAAAATTAAACTAACTTCTTAGCATGCATGCGCATTCCTTTTCATGGCACACTGATCAATTTTCAAATCCACTGTGAGGTCACTTCCCTACACACCATAGGTCATACTTGCAGTACCTGTTAAGGTGGGTAATGCAGCAAAGATAGGAGGGGGACAAACTCAGACCTACCTGCCGAAATTTGCTGGTAAGAATTCCAAAAAAGCATCATTCAGGTACAGCTGGGTTAGGTTGAGAAGCTGGGTGAATCCATCAGGTAATCTAAATAGCAATATAAAAAACATGATCTATTCAGTGTTTGGCCAAGAAGCTGCAGTTCACCACCACCACCTGGAACCCAGAAATGGGTACGAACTTGTATGTCGTTTTGCAGTTCATTTTGCAAACATTTCTGCTAATGCCTTCATCAGTCATTATATAACACATGTATAATGCTTATGTCGCTTTTAAACAGTTTCATCAAGTGAACTGCATGCTCAGCATCAGGTGCTTTGGAGCTGCTCTAGCCCTTTGGCTCATTATCAAAATGATTCTATTATTGTAAGTTTATGAACATCACCAGTGTCTTAAGATTAGAGGTGCTAAAAATAACTACTTTTGTTAAAGTGCCTTCAGTCATTTAATAGTTGTACATGGGGTTGGAACCCTGTAAATGTATTTCAATAAAATCAGAACTTCACAAACCCTCCTCCCAGATCACATCTGCTTTTCATGGTTTGCAAAATTAACTGGTTCCTGATCAATGTTTTCAGCAAATACACTCTAGAAAAAATGTCTTGCTTGATAAACTTCAATGTGTGTACTGCATTACACATACATAGATTTAAACAAGCTCATTGGTAATGCACTGTGCAATTAGATCATGCTTTTCTTTCTGTATGATTTTTAATTTCATTTAAATGCTTTGGCCAGATGAGTGTAATTTTCGACCGATTTCCAACTTTGGTATCAGAATGCTTACTTGGAAATGGGATTTACACTGGCTTCGACTATTGTTAAAACCTTGCAGTTCTTGATGTTTTCTGGAAACTCCTGGATGCCTGCAGAGGAATAAAACAACATTTAATAAATAATTGTACTTATCTCATTAGGCTACATCAGTAAGCACACACACACACAGGCAAGTTGTTTGATTATTTTTTATAGGTGTGTATAGCACATCTATGTTTCAAAGGTATTTTAGATGATGTGCTTGAATCATTTAACAGGAATTAACAACAAGAACTGTAAACGTGAGAAAGTACAGTAGAAGGTCTGATTGGCTAGAGTTAAGGAACAGGAGATTCTGGGGGCAAAGGCAGTTAACCGTCTTACACAGAGTCACGCCCATCTGTCAAACATACTGGACTGCACTGCAAACTTGTGAATGTCTAAATGTGTGATATTTTGTTTGTTTACCAGGTTAAAGAGTTGTTGTGTAAAGAACACAAATGACACATGTAATCTGGAATTCAGCTGTATATATAGACATGTTGTTTCGTTTCATAATCTGTGAAATAGGCACCAGTACTGTATAAACAGAACACCTTTTCTGAGGTGCATCTACTAAATTCCCAGAATAACATTAAAAAAAAAAAACAAAGTTAAAAAGAATTTGACCTCTGACACTTTCTAGTACCAAACTTGGTGCGAGTACCATCGGTAACAAAATGGCAACCAATTCCGGAACCTGCAACAGCATTTAGATTCACTTTGAAAATAAAATGAAATTCATACTGATTGAACAATGTTAATATTAAGTATTCAAATGTATAACTTGTTAAAAAGATGTACAAGTACTTTACCGGCAATAAGAAATGTTGCTGTACCACACAGTATTTATTTAGTGGATATATTATTTTATTCCTCAGAAATGAAGCGTACATAATTCCTTCATTTCTGAACCATTGGGCTTTGACTATAATGAAAGGTGACAGGTCCAAGGTTAAGCATTAGATAGACCTAGATCTTATGAAGGGCTTGTACACATCTGTATTACCTCCTGAAACATTTCAGATGTGGCTGTCCTTGAAAGACCCAACATGGAAGGACTAAAATTACAGGGACATTTAATTATTTAGGTCACACAAACTTGTATGTTAAAGTAGAATTTATTGCAAGTGGAACTATCATGTACCCTCAGTTTAACATCCTACAACATATTACAATATTTAAACTGAGAATACAGAAACAAGAATATACAATAAAACTAGAAATGGCACAATGTAAAGGAGAAATGGCATATCAGATTGAACGGTTTGTAAACATGTCAAACATATGTGTGAAAAAGTTGTGTAGCATTGACATATCCAGTGGTTAAAACAAAGTGGCTCTGAAACTACGTAAATCACAACTGTGTGTCATTTGGGTCATTGATACAGCCAGAGATTAAAACAGTGCAACACTGATGTATTTTATTGGGCAACACCAGTACTAAAACTGAGAAAACCATGGGAATACAGTGGTGTACTAGATACTGTATTAGGACAATAACTCAAAGTGTACTGCCTCTATACAGCAAAAACTGACCTCTACAGTATATGGGAACCATATTCGTTTAGAGGTCAATTTCATGGTCACCAACACATTTAGCTAAAGTAGCAGGGCTTATATAACCTGAAAATATCTCAAACAGTATCCAAAGCCCCCACCCCACAAAATCACTAAACGCAAAAATGGATAAGCCTTAGGTGAGAAACTGGTGCACAGACGATCTACCCAACTCCACTGAAAAGCAACCTAGAAAACATCAGAGATCATGTAAAACCTCATATGAATTTAAAGCTTGTAGTTTGCATTCAGGAAAAGAAATTACTGTGACATAGGGGATCACTATTGATGAATAGATTGGAGTAATTGCACCAGGAACATGCAGCACAATAGGATGTGGCCTTTGCTATTATCGCAAATCAACAACTCTGCTTGAACAATTTATGTGCAAAACGTAAATTAAATAAAGTTCCAGATCATTTAAGCCTTCGTTTCAATTCTGCATTGAAGTATTTAATGAAGGAAGTGCTCATTTGATTACCATTCTTGCTGACGTCCAGATCCTTGAGATTGATGAGGTTTGCGATGGAGGCTGGCAATACAGCTAGGTCGTTATCTGGCAAACTCAGTTTATGTAGAGACTGGCAGTTGAACAATTGCTGTAAAACAAGACACACACTTTCTTCAATGCATTAGGCATCAATTAAAAACCAAGCTGAAGTCTAATAAATGCTTAACTTTTTCATCAGTGTGGTCTTAAGGTAGGTACCAGTAACCATCATTTTAAAAGCATGCCGAGGGGTCACCTGTAACTCATAGCAGCATTAGCTATTCTTCAAACAAGGAAAGATTAAAAGACAATTGTTGCTTTTTTAGACATACAAAGATTACGGATCAAGATCATAGAATACTAGCAAATTCCTGTTCACAACATTCTAACTAGACAAGACAGTTTATACCTAACTCAACTTTCCAAAACTTAATTCAAACTTGGTTCCTATGGACTCTCAAAAACATCCATGAAGTGAAAATTATGATGGGTCATAAAAAAGGTTCCATCCTACCTATACTAGACACTTGCATTTCTTGTGCACTTGTATATATACTACAAATACAAACAAACCTAATGGTCTTCTTGTTCCAGTATCTATAATAAAAATAAATAGTCTCAAAAGACAACCTTCACTTCTTTTGAATGTTTATACTGAAATACAATGTTAATGTTCTAAAAATTAGGGAATGTCAGAAGCCTTCTCCAACGTTGACAGTGATAAAATAAATGTAAAAAGGCGGCCAGCAATTCTATTCAAAACAACTCATATAACCCCTTATCTAACTATTCATGTTCTACATATGCAGTGTTTGCTTTTGCAGTGCAAAAAAAGCCTAGCAGTACTCCTTATTCTGAAAGCACTATTAGTTTAGTTTTGGTATCTGTACGTGGCAACACATTTGCTGCTTATTCCAACGGCACTCAGCCAGTAGCTCTAAGGCAGACGTTACCTTGGGAAGCTCCTCAATCTGGTTAGCATCCAAATAGAGCTCCTCTAAGGTCTTCTCGAATGTGAATATCTCCTTGGGCACCTGTTCTAGGCTGCAGTGAGAGTAATCCAGCGCGGTGACTGCCTCCTCCTCTCCTCGCAGACAGCGACAAGGCACCAGCCGAAAGAAATTCCGCTTCATTGTCATTATCAGGCACTGTGAAGAAAACAAATGCAAAAGGGTCAGCAAATGAGAAATCCATTGAAGTCAGATTGGTAACAGTTTTACAACAGGCTTCAGGATACTGTATTTGTAGAGTAGACATGCATGTTGCACAGATTCACTATATTAAACCATATTCCAATACTGCTTACACCACCTACTGTAGAACAAGGTAAAGGTTGGTCAAGTATTTGGCCATTGGCAAGTTTCTTGTGATTATTGTTAAATTTGTGGTTTCCCATTACGGGATAGCTTCCTGTGATGGCATTTCTTAGTTAGGTGCAACTGGGTAGAAATGAACAACAAAGGAGATATTTTTCTGATCTTTGGTTTAACTGTAAACGAGAGGTTCCCTAGTTTGGGAATTTGTTGCTATTCCAGTCTTGCCATAAACACTGTATATATTGGCATAGGTGCTGCCATGTGTGTTCCTGTACCCTGTATCTGTGTAATGCTACTATACAACAAGAAATGTGTGATGGTTGTTCGTGACAACGTATGCATTGTTATTACCAGTTAGTCAGAAATGTAACAGCTTTCACAAAACCCTGTTAAATACAGACAGCAATAGGTTGTAGTACAGTATGGAATAAAGATGACTTCTGACATTTGTAGTGTCACAGCTACAGGAGACCCTGTTTTTGTGTTTCCAACTGGATGAAGGTAAATCTGATAAACAAGGACTCAACCTCATTCGTGTCACTCGATTCTGTTAGAAAGAAACATAGGATAGTTACATGAAGGGGTCATGACTTCTTGCAATGGTTGTTCAGGGTTAGGATTGAAAAGGAGGTGGATCTAGTTTAATAAAGTAGCAGAAATTGTATTGTGTTGATTACCCTAATAGTGAAGACAGAAGTGCTTTATTCAGTATATGTAATTGCATGAAACTGAAATCTTCCCACCAGATTCAACATTGCACAAGTGAAGATGTTGATCATCCTCCAAAGAAATTATATCAACAAACTGCCTCTTCCCGCAGAAAATCTGATCCAAGAAAATAAGCCTACTGTAACACTATAGTCTACAGCCTTCTTTTTAAATCCAAGCTTTAGAAATACATGCTGCTCCAATCTTCATGCATATTATTATTATTATTATTATTATTATTAGTTTATTTAGCAGACGCCTTTATCCAAGGCGACTTACAGAGACTAGGGTGTGTGAACTATGCATCAGCTGCAGAGTCACTTACAATTACGTCTCACCCGAAAGACGGAGCACAAGGAGGTTAAGTGACTTGTCAAGGTTACAATGCTTTGCGTGTGGGGGGGGGGAATTGTATATTTTAAGTGAAAGTTATAATTACATTTCTACAAGACTTGCATACACTGCATTTCAGATATGTGAAACTATGTACAGACAATGTGTTAACGTTTAAATGACATGTAAAATTTTGTGAAGGCCTTACTGAAGATAACATATGACATTCCTCCTAAGTCGTCCAGGTAGCATGCAGGACCGTTGGAACTACTAGAGTATTTTAAATAGTTGGGAAAGGTTACATGTAACAAAATATGTGACTGACAGAAACCGTTTAAAGTTTAACCCTTCGCCAGCTGAAAATAAATTTTGTACACTGAAGGCAGAAAGGTGTGCAGAGGTACACTTAACAAAAACACAAATACTGAAAACACTGTTTATTGATGAAACAGAAATCAAAGCTTACAAACTCTACCTCCGCAGAATATAAATCATATCATTTGAATTGCATATGACAGCCTAACAAATATTAAATAAATACAAACAATGAAGCAAACTGCACTCAAACTCACAGTTTTGTGGTAAATGCAGAACGACGGGGAAATACGCATTTTTCAATCATCATTACACATTAGTAGTCTAATGTAATGTAGCGATTTGTTTAACATTACGGTCATAGGCTACATTTGCATTGTCTGATGTTAGGTTGCTATGAAGTTTTGACGTGAAGAGGAGGGATGATGAGACGCAGATGGAGGCTGTGTGGTCCAGTGGTTAAAGAAAAGGGCTTGTAACCAGAAGATCCCTGGTTCAAATCCCACCTCAGCCACCGACTCATTGTGTGACCCTGAGCAAGTCACTTAACCTCCTTGTGCTCCGTCTTTCGGGTGAAACGTAATTGTAAGTGACTCTGCAGCTGATGCATAGTTCACACACCCTAGTCTCTGTAAGTTGCCTTGGATAAAGGCATCTGCTAAATAAACAAATAATAATAAGATACGGGTGCTGGTAAAAAAAAAAATCCACTGTGTTGTGCTCAATCTTAGTGTTTCAATAAATGTCCATTATCTTCTTTATGACACCCGAGCCTGAAGATGTTCATGTTAACAAAGTATAACTACAACAAACAACGTTCACACTCATAACACCAGGGCCTTAGCCAGCCATGAAAAAATCACTGAGGCGCTCCCCCACAACCCTCCTAAAGTTTTATAACAGAATTAATATACGAGGACAGAATTATATGTTAATTTAAATACAACAATTTAGTGAACAGGTTTTTTTTTTTTTTCTGAAGATACTACTGTAGATTTTTGAGTACCTGGGGTTCTAAATTAGCAGGACCTGTGTTGTTTTCTACATAGCAAATAAGCAGCTTTCTTTGCAACATTCTAATTCAATATAAAAGAAAATATGAAATGCAGCAATGCTAGAATATTTGTTGTAGATACTATACTTCGTTTTAAATCCCAATCTATTAAACTTGAATTTTAACAGTGATGTCATTATCCAAATACCGAGAAGACATGAGTGCTTGCATACATAGTTGTGTCTGATATTAATGATAAAATCACATTCAGCAATAAAATGAGCTTAAGCAGGTTGACAAGACAGCAAGATTTCCGCTGCGTGAGTTGTTCAGAAGTTTGCAGCTCGAGCTTTTCGGCTAGTCGATTTGATTGGCTGCTGGCTGAGCTCTGACACTCATGAGTATGCACTTTACCTCCATTAATGTGATTGGTCAGCTGCGTGGGCTCCTTGCAAACCGCACAGCCGTGAACTCGACAAAACCTCCAACTCAACTACCAGTCAATTACACACCGTCTGAAACAATAAGCTTGAAGTATACCACTTCCTTCAAATGCAAACGTCAAATTCTTCTAAATACACCAGAACAGATATTTAGGGTTTCTGGTTGACAGGTTTTATGTCTGAGTACTCCACCTGCCTTTAATGTTGTAATCAGGGTCACTAAACCATCTCAGTTTAAGTTAGTTAATCATGGAAAAATGAGACAAAATAAGCTTTTTTTTTTTTTTTACCTATACATTCCTAAAATGACACTGATGATCGCTTTACCCTCGCTGCTTGGAGGTTGTAGCTACAACACTGTTTCATAAAACAAAAAGACTTCACCCTCGCTAAACTCGTCAAATAAAATGAATAACGATTGCGAGGATTAATTATGTGTTTCCACTATAAGAGCACTACTTAAAATGCAGAGCAATTCATTTTATTCCGGCGCCTTTATTCTGCACGTTACGTTATTCGCTGGAGTAGAAAGTAGTCTTAAAGTTAAATCGGCTTGTTTTACTTTTTAACCCTTTAGAGTCTGAGCCATTTTTGCCTGTTTTTACTGTTATATTTGTGCCTATAACTCTTTAACTATAAAGGTTACATGTACATGTCACACATGAAATGAATGTGCACACACTACGGTTTCATTATCATACCACTCTTTATAAATACATACATAAATAAATATTAGCTATGTGTTTTACACGTCTCCCAATAAATATCAGCCATCATTTTATTAAAGGAACAATGTGACAGAACTGGATGCCATACTGGGAAGTTTTGTACGCTGGGAACTATTGTATCCGACACCGGCCCCCTAATGACATCTTCAGTCTTTTTTTTGGGGGGGGGGGATTCAGTAAATTCATAACGCCCAATAAACAGAGACCTCAAATGTAAAACATCTTTAAGGGTTGGCATTGCAGAGATGAGGTTTCCGTTCTGAGTGACTGTTTTGTAAGCATTATGAATGCTTATTCACCACTGCTACACCCCGTTACAAATTGACTTTCCTGCATTTAATGCTACTCTGTGAACGTGAGTGTATGTGTGTACATTTGTTTTAAAGTGCTCGCCCAGACTACAGAGACACAGACATCAACTAGCTCTCATCAGATTTAATTTGCCTCAGGCAAGCGTGAGTTTCTAACCCTGTTTATCATCTGGAAAGTCTCAAGATCCTAAGGAATCTGGGCATTTTCCAAAGAACTTGCGTCAGTGTACGACTGAACTACGGTATGGTACTAGAGCAACAGAGCTTCTAAACCACAAAGAGGTTGCTTTGGCAGCAGAAAGCATACTGCCTGCTATCTAGTACTGCTATGGCCAAAAGGTTTGGACTGAGACCATTTTTTTTTCCATAAAAAAAAAAAAAAAAAATGTATATATTACACACACACACACAAACAATTTAGATATTTTATTTAACATCATGTAAATCAAAGAAATAATACAATTATATTGCAAAAGTCTACTGGAAGACATAATAGTAGCACAGTATTTAACAGTTAGATTTTGAAATGCCAAATATTTCAATTTGTCAGTTTTGTGTTAAGTATATTGTACTGTAAATAATTTGGTCATATTTGGGGTTTGTCAGAAACTACAGTAGATAATAGGAGACATGTACCAGTTCCAGTAATCTCCCACAGCAAAACCACCACTCCGACTGTAAAAAAGCACAGAGCAGGAACTAAATCAGCAGGGGGGAAATGGAAATGGGTAGTGAAATTAAGTTTCACAAAGAAAATCAAATTCTTTGTACCAGTATTAAAACAAAATGCAATTAAATATAATCAATACTGTACACATCATTGGATTGCACAATGTCTTCTCCTTGTACTGCAATTGCCACTTGAGGCAGTGAAAAGCAGCCTGAGAAACGCCACTGGTATGGCTTATCATTTAAGAATAATGACACAGTTCACAATTCACTGCTGTGCCTGAAGATGTGTGGACTGCACTGCAGAATGGCAGAACCAGATATAAAATGCTATGAATCTGCACCTACCGTCAGGTGGTGAACTTGTCATGTACTGGGGTGTACAGCAGTATCCTTGAAGCAGAATTAAATTACATTTTTTAAAAATGGTTTTCAGTTAAGTTACATTTTGATCTAAATATAACAAAGTTGTTTGGGATGAAAGCTAAAACACTGTCAAAACAGTTCAACTCCTTGTACAGTACTGCATAGTATGCATTTTAAAAAGTGACAGGATTCCATTATGATAAACTTTTTCAGTGACTGTTAATGTATTGAGTAGTGCTGCTCACCCATCCTTCTGTATTGCATTAGAACCAATCAAACACCACTACTCCCTTTACAGTACCTTTGAAGGTTATTCCACTGCTATAAAAATCTGATTTGATAACTGTAATTGAGTTGGTCAGCTGCTGTTCATGCAGCAGCTCCCCGTCACAGACACCCAGAGGCTTTGTACTGTCGGCTCGTGATCTTCACTGTCCGAGTTTCTAGCTTATTAGCAGTTGTCAAGGATTGATGTCTTTATAGCTTTATGTACATTAGGCTTATATACAGCAAACTTAGCTTGATAATTCAAATACACTAAATAATACATTTTCATTTTAGCACCAAGAAAAATATTAATAATGGTGGGCAGGGAGTATTGGGCAGTGATGGTAGAAGTTTTTGCAGGGACAACATATACGAGACATAATCCCAAAAGTGCACCATGTGAATCACAGTTTCTCTCTCCTTCTCTCTCTCTAGAAGGGCACTTAAGGTCTGTACGTGACCCTGCCGCTGCTATCCCAGCACACAATGTACTCGCTCTAGCAAAAATTATTTATTTAGGTTTTACAATGTTTTATTTATACCACTATGAGAAAGTGGGAATTTCAAACATGATTTAGCAGTGACAGGCAGCAGGGCTCTGCAACATGGGCGCATAAATAAAACTCACTTAATACAGTACGGAGTCTTTTTGGACATCAAGTGTCTCTAGACATCGATCGAAGCTCACATATTGGCCACCTGCCCTGGCTGAAGTCAAAGTCCTGGGCACAAATGTTATTTTAAATGCCTGCCACAACACTGTCAATATGGTGTAGGGACACCAATTCAAAAACATGTATACATACACATGCACAGGCATTGACTATTTACTGCACATTCACTTAGTAACTGGTTGGAGTCTTACCTTACAATGCATTTATTAAAAGAGCAGTTCCACACTGATTGCTTCATTGCTTTTCATTCCACACTGATCCCCAAGCAGCCCTTCCTGTTGGAAGACTAAGCTATCGGGTCACTGCCTTTTCCATGGCTACTGATGCCAGAGCTTTATAGAGGCTCACTGGTGGGAACACTACAAAATTCAATTGAAAAAGACTGAATTACTGAACACTTCAATCATTTTAATGCAGAGCAGACTATTGCCAAATTATCAGCACATACAAATGCAGTTTTGTAAGAATAACTGCCACTTGTTCAGTAACTAAAAGTATGTTAATTCTGTCATGGTCTGTTTTGTCAATGAAGAATAATACCCTGTTATTAAATGTATTAAGTTTGACACTTGCTTTTTAAAGCATTTGCAAATATTTCCACACATTTTTGCTGTATGTACTTTATTCAGAATACAACATTTTAACACTAATTCAGCAAAATCTGGGTTGGATGTTTTATGAATTTTCAAATGCATCTCCACTGCTACGGTAAGAAACCACGGATATCTCATAAATCATATTAAGCTTGCAATTTCAAATTTTCAGTGTTATGGAAACTCCCCGGGCAAAAATCTAACAATACCCTTGACTTTGACCTGTGACCTAAGATGGCTTCCACATTGGTGCTTTGTGACTTGCTTTGCTTTCCACATGACCTACAGTACTGCTCCGAGATACTGGCTTCATACTCAGCACACAGCTGTACTGTATTCTGCAATTCTCTCAGTCAAGTTCAACTGTAGGTGTCATACAAAAAATAAACCCTTTCCTGACAGCTATTTTATAAATCTACTGCCACAAGACTAGTATCTCAGAAACTATGAGGTAGTAACTTAATATGATAGACAACTTGCTTTCAGACTGTGTCTTCACAGTACAGCCAGTACACACTGCTGTATTCTCTGATTTTCGCACTATATTCAGTGCAGTAGAGTCATTTATAATATTTCTAAATCTGCCTATAAGAGTTGTGAATCTGGTAAAAACCCCACATTCCCAGTCAATGGCACTCTCAATATAGAGGAAGGGAGCTTTGACAGCCAGCCAGAAGCAGATTTGGTCCCTAGCCATGCCTCTGGGAATACTGTTACAAAACAGAGAACGCCCATCCTGAATTGGTGTGGAGCAAAAAATCGTCTTCTAAAAACACAAAGGACTATTAAGTAATAAAATGAGAGTTCAGTGACCCATTTCATGTAATTCCATAGATTTGTGTTGAGAACTAATTAAGCAATATTTTGCCGTTTCAGACTTTGTCCCCAATTTGCGCAAAGTTCTTGATTAACAGAGCATAAAAAGAGATTGCTTTCTGGCTTTGGAATACAAATGTCCAGCTACTAACAAGTAGTGCTTGTTATTTTGTGTTTTACTTGGTGAAGAAATTAGCCAAATACAGTAGCAGAAATCAATGGGCAACAGACTGCCTCCAAAACTACTGTACAATAAAGTGACATTAAATAAAGGAAATGAAAAAATACTTTCTACTGTGACTTAACCATTTTTCATATGGGTGGCTAGATAATGAAGTTGAAGTGATTTACCCACGGTCACACAGCGAGTCAGATGCTGAGCTCAAAGGATTCAAAACCAGGAACTCAAGCCTCCTAGTCCAATCATCATGTTACAATGTCTCTAAAAAGCAAGGCGCATTACCACAGAGGAAATGCAAAGCCTTGGGGAAAGTACTGAATTATTTCCCAAAGGAACAAATGATATCTGAACTGTTTGCAGTTACTGAAGTTTGGATCAGTAAACCCTACCTGCACTTCAGAAAAACAAGGAGAAAAGACACTTTAAAATACTTGCATTGACCACTGAGTAGGGATTTACAGACGGTGCTTGAAAAATGCAAAGCTGTGAAATAAGTTTGGGTATGCAGAATTACTCAGCAATTTATACTATACTATACTATACAGTGGGAGAATGCTAGTTGTGGATCAAAAAGTATGTGATACTGCAAGTTAGCTTTTACTAATACACTTAATTTATGAAGATTAAAAGACTTTTCTGTTCTTTTAAATGTAATCCATTGGATCATTTCTCAGGTCACAGTAGATTGAGGAAAAAGTAAAAAAGCCAAAGGAAAACCTACTTCAAATTAAACTTAATTCTGCCAAAAAAATGTACTGCAGAAAACTCTATATTCAGTTACTACACAAAATGTAATCTCCTTAAAAACTGTAGAGCATTTCTCCCGTTAAGTCGACGCATGCCTTCGAATAAGGCGATTCTATACTCATGCCGTGTTTGGCATGGGGTTTTATAAATTCCAGGGAAGGAGGGAGGCACATAAAAATAAAAAATAAAAAACACCCACATGAGATTCTGCTGATATCTTGGGCCAGGAGACAGAGCAGCTATGGATATAAGGCAGCAATTGTTCATGGACTTTGCTCCAACCTGACACTTAAGATTCTTACAGTAGTAAGGCTGCCAAAATCTAAAGCTTGGCCGTTTGCCCAATACTATTCGACACTTGATCATTTGGAACGGTACAGTCAGATTAGAAGGATAACTAAAATTCACATGTAAAGAAACTAGACCTTTTGCAGAGAATGGTCAAATTAACAAAACTATTATACAGCGTAGTTATGACAGTAACAAAACATGTATGAATCCCTTTTATTTATTTAACTTGAATTAAATCTTGTATTTTGTAATTACAATGTACTTTAATAGTATTTCTCCTTGGTACAAAGCATACTGTAGCTGTGGCCAAATATGCCTTTGATTTAAAAAGGAAGGAAGGTAGGAAGGAAGGTATGGAAAGATTTGTTGCATGGAGATTAAGTCAAAAGTTCCACTTATCCTTTAACCTGCTGCCACGGGACACCACTCCAAACACGGGGTTTCATTGCAGCTACCTAAATCCTGGTTAAATTATTCAGTGTCTTTAATAAATAAGCATGCATGCATACAAATGCATGATGACTTGTGCTCTCATCAGGTTAATGTTTCACCTGAAGCCTCATTTGATATACTTGACAGTACTAATGCACCGTTAACTTGATAATCTGTTTACTGCCAAACATCTCTTATAGTAATTATCTACATGGGAACTCATACTTTAAAATCACAGGGCTACTGTAGACAAATCCACATGCCTCACACCCGGTCCTCTTATTTTTATAAGAACTCGTTACTAAAATGACCTGGCAACAGAAATCTGACATCGCACTTGTGGAATGTAATACTTTCGCATCAACAAAATAAACAGACTTTTTTATTCCAACTAAATTTAAAGTTTTCAGTTGCTGTTTAACAAAATTGTTTTAATTAGTTGGTAGTGTCAAATTCTGCATCCCTCAGTGCTGAGATTGATGTTTTTTTCTAAGGTAAAATAGAGCTGCACAATGGCAAATAACAGAAAATAAATCTCCAAAAACCATGCAATCTTGTAACAAAGTAACTATAACAACCAATGTCAACCCTCGAAGTTAAGCCACGTGCCTCACTGCTAAAGACCAATACAATAAAATCTGCTTTTCAAGGAAAGGCTGGGGCACTTTAAATCATCAAAAATAAAATCCCCACTAAGTTACCTGCTGTCATTAACAATGCATTATTATATACAGTCAATTCTCGTTAATACAAATTTCAAGGGACCAGCAACAAAATTTGTATAATTAGCAATTCATATATTCAGGAGTCTAAGCAAAATGCATACTGTCAGTTTGTATTCAAGTTACAGTAGCACTGCAATCAAATTTCAATTACATAACAGAACAATGAAAAGTATTATGACATTTAAAAGTACTGTGCATTTTATTGAAAACACAGTTGTAAGCAAACTGTTAAAGTATACATGGCAAACAAACTGCAATTGAAACTTGTGTCCCATTACGATCACCAGTGTTTTTAAAAACACAAAAAGCAAGGCGTCCTCAACGTCAGGCATTAAGCAAATCAGAAACGCCGACGACTTGCAGGAAAGTTGAAATCTGCAGCAACATTTCTTTTTCTTGTATGGTGGTGCATTATCCACTGCTTTCAACACCTCCATTTTGTCTGCAAGGATAGTGCGTGTTTTTGTACCACTTCATGGAAATGGAACGGATGCGCGAGCACCACGGCAACTCAAATGCATCACAGGATCAGTAGTCCCAGAGGCGCGAATCTGGATGCAAGTCATTACATTTCATTTCATTTTATTCCATTTGTTTTCCCCAGGATTAGCACGAAAACAGGAAATTCATGTTGTGCATGGTTTAAGAGCAACATATCTCAGAGAAAACACACACACACACACACACACACACACACACACACACACACAAACTGGGGACTGGGCACAGGGCAAGTGAACTTAAGAGACAAAGCGTTTTTTTGAGCCAGTTGAAAGAATAAGCCATAGCAGTGTTTTGACAGAACCCCCCCCACCCGCCCTTAGTATTGTAGGCTTGCTGTAATGCATTGCTTTTGTTAAAAACAGATATAGAAATTGTCTTCATCTAGTGGAGGGGCTGCATCGCTAATTGTTTTCACGTTCACTTTGCTGTTACTCTCATAGTGATCCTCAACATTGAGTTCATAAGCGACAGAAGGAAACAAAATGTAACTTCTCTAAAGCGGCAATTCATTTAAGCTTTGCCATGAGCCTAGACTGCATCATTTATTTTAGTTAAAGTACAAAGCCTGTAGCTACTAAGTCATTAGTTGTTGAGGTCCCTTTTGTCCTAATATTCCACGAGTAACACATTAACAGCTCTGCACATCAGATCAAACTGTGCTTTGTTTGATGCAATCTGGGCTTTCACAAACTGACCTCATTCAGTCAGTCATTGGCAGCCTCCATAACCGAGAGCGTTTAAAGCCAAATTGCTGCGCAAACAACAAGGTACATGACCTGTGGCCACTTACTGGACTGGATTGGAAACTTGAAACTTCATATATGACGGTCAGCCAAAAAGTAGGTGGGATCAAAATATAAAATGGGACATTCCACAACATGCATTTGTCTAATATATGTATGCAACTGTATTTAAAAAAAAAAAAAATGAAATCTATTTTGTTGTAATTGTTGAGTGTTTAGAATCGAAGGGAGAATACAGTGCATGGGTGACAAGGTTTGCATACTGTAGCAAAGTCCTCTACATTCATGACGACTTGGCAGGGTATATCTTGCCCTCCTATCATCTGTCAGTGGAACTACTGACTTCAGTGAGACCAGTCGCAGCAGAAACAGTACATCATTTTTGTGTTGTTTTGTGTCCACGCTTTTGGCTGCAGATTCAGTCTCAAACCGGGATGTAAAAGCCAGAGACCAAGCGGTGAGAAACTGCTGTATCACAAGAAAAGGAATGGTACACTATACAGCAGTCCAGCACAAAAGAGCTATGCCAGGAAATTCACAATGAACTGCATCACCAACTTCTGATGGGGAACAAAATTAAGGAAAAATGTGGATACCAAGAGCCACAAGCAGGCAGGTCGGAATATTTTTTCAATTAGGACTCCCAGAGTACTGTAGTACTGCAGCTCCATACTAAATTTACAAGTGCATTGCAGGCTGTGTGGTCCGGTGGTTAAAGAAAAGGGATTTTAACTAGGAGGTCCCCGGTTCAAATCCCACCTCAGCCACTGACTCATTGTGTGACCCTGAGCAAGTCACTTAACCTCCTTGTGCTCCGTCTTTCGGGTGAGACGTAGTTGTAGTAGTGACTCTGCAGTTGATGCATAGTTCACACACCCTAGTCTCTAAGTCGCCTTGGATAAAGGCGTCTGCTAAATAAACAAATAATAATAATAATAATGAGAAGGGAAAAATAAAGCAGCCACTATACTGTATATAGTCAGGGCCAAAGCCAATTCCATTAGCGAAGGCTTTAAGCTACTGTAGTTTACATTATGTATTCGTTGAAGAGATACAGGAAGTACATTTACAGTTTCATTTTTCTGCTTGCCCTGACCTTTCAACCAACATGGACATGACATGTAGAAAGGGGTGGAGTGTTCCCATGATTTCTTTTCATCTGACAAACAGTATTCTTATTCTTCATACAGTGCTTCCTGGAAAAAAGTGTCAAATTACACTGTCTCATTTCTAGTCAATGCTTGGGTTAACCTGGGAACCTGACACAGAAAAGCATAATTGCCGATTCTCAACAAAGGAATCTACTGTATGCAAGAATTAGAGGCAGCAGCCAGCCCACAGATATTTACAGAAACCTGATGTGTCCAATTCTGAGGAAAAAACAAAAAACATGAGATGCGTTTCCAGTAGCATTTAAGACACCTAGTTATGTGAATATGTAGTTTACTGTAAGCTACTTTATTCCCAACACAAACCAAGTTGTGTTAAATGTGTGATTGGTAATGTAGCTCTGTTTTAAATGATATGTATTCATGCTTTCACCAAAGAAACTATGTAAATAAGGTAAGCACAATAAAGAATTGTGTGTGGAAGCTACCTTGTTTGCTGAAATGAATCTTACTTCAAACATTGTGCTGCATGAAACAGACAATAAGTGAAAATGTATTAAACCTGCATTGTGAAAAAATAAAGTAATTCATGAATTAATTAAATTGGTCTTCATGCAGCAATTTTTATTCGGTGAAGAAATATTTGATACAGTATGTTATTGGATGCCTTTTCCTGACAAAATTGCAATTGACTAGAGAAAATCTCACAAAAAACCAATGCATTTTAAAATGAAATTGCTTTTGTGAAGTCAGGCCATTTCAGGAGATATGCTGCATAACTGTCCCTGTGGAGATGGAGAACCGCTGAATACTAACTTAAGGCAGTGTAGCAGGAAATACAAAGGGAATTAATCTTTCTGCAATAGAAGTGACTAGCTGGAATCTGTGATAAAGTACACTTTGGCAAAAATGATAAACAAAAATGTTTTTTTGTTTGTAATATGAACACAAAAAATGCACATGGTGATCAATTTTATGCCCTGGGACTTGAAATAGGAATGATGTGCTTGCTTCAGGAAGGAGGCTGTGTGGTCCAGTGGTTAAAGAAAAGGGCTTGTAACCAGGAAGTCCCCGGTTCAAATCCCACCCCAGCCACTGACTCACTGTGTGACCCTGAGCAAGTCACTTAACCTCCTTGTGCTCCGTCTTTCGGGTGAGATGTAGTTGTAAGTGACTCTGCAGCTAATGCATAGTTCACACACCCTAGTCTCTAAGTCGCCTTGGATAAATGCGTCAGCTAAATAAACAAATAATAATAATAATAATAATAATAATATAATGGCGATCGCTCACGATAATGGATGGAGTGGCCCAATGCGAGTGCGTTACCCGAGGTAGATAAAATCAACAATATAGTAAAGTCTAAGCCAGAGGCAGGGAAGCATGAAATACAGCTGTGTGGCCTCACACAACCACTGAACCAAGGAGCCCTCAATGCAGTGTTATATGCATTGTACTGTATACAGTAGTAGTACTTTTAATATTATCTTAGGGTATAGGAAATAAAACCCATGTATAGTAAAACGTTTTACAATTTAAAATGTTTCTCCAGGAAGGCCCAAGTGAGAGATTCGAGCAGGATAAACAAGCAGAACCTACAGTATGGTATATTGTACAGTACACACTAGCAGAATATGCATTACTGCAGATCAGTTCCAGAGCCAACAAGAAGAGCAATGGAATTCCCCATCATATCTGAGGATAACCACCCAGATATTCAATAAAATACTTTCCTCTTAAATCCATTTAAAGTTTTTTAATGTACGGCTGGTTTCACCAATCCCGACTATCACTAATCTTGTAACTGATGTTATTTTAGGTAAAGTAGTCCAAGTGTGACAAAAACTGTTAAAGTTTGAAGTATTGTTGTAACCTACTACATTGGTTACAGGTAAGAAATACAGAAGTAGAAATAGTAAATTATATATAAAAGTGATCGAAATTTATCATCTTCGACCAGGGTGGACGAAGGCTTCTTGGGTTTTTGACGTCAGCGGTTCAATGGAGGACTACAGTTGTCAAAAGCTACAGTATTTGACCTTTTTTTCAGTCCCTAAAAATGTCACGTGGTTCACTTTTTAAAACCTATTTAACTTAATTTAAGTCACTGATTTGATTTATACCGTATTGTTATTAAATGGGTTACCAACTGCAGATCTGTGGCACAATGCCATATGAAACTACTGCAATAGTGAGAAAAGAAAAGGACATTTGCATAAATCAGTTAAATCTGGTAGGAACCCGTACAGTACCTACCCAGTCAAAAAGATACTGCAAAGCACTGTGGCCACATGACTTTGTTGTTTACATTTGGAGGACCAGACACACTATACTGTCTGTAGTGCAAGCTCCATCGATAGGGACATATCCGGAATAACTTCTGAAGCTCAATGCCATTTCCTGAGATGTACATGAACATGGGTTTTGCAAATAGAGAACACCTAAAAAGTTTTTACAAAGACCAATACCAGCGGGATTACTACTGTGTATCAGTGGCTGTGCATAGAATTATAAAAAGGTGGCCTATACTAGGGATGGGACGAATACCGCATTTCCGAATAATTGTCCTTTAAGGTCTCACTTAACGACACATTTCAATTGAAAGATGGTTAAACTTTTAAATCACACAATTAGGTTGTGCTGGGTGTATAATCTCCAAAGTGCTTTCAATTAAAAACAAATTGTCGGGGCTCCCGAGTGGCACATCCAGTAAAGGCGCTCCGTGTGGAGTGCAGGATGTGCCCTATAGTCTGGACGTCGCCAGTTCGAGTCCAGGCTATTCCTTTGCCGACCAAGGACGGGAGCTTCCAGTGGGCGGCGCTCAATTGGCCGAGCGCCGCCCGGGGGGAGGGAGGGTTAGGTCGGCCAGGGTGTCCTCTGTTCACCGCGCACCAGCGACCCCTGTAGTCTGGCTGTGCGCCTGCGGGCTTGCCTGTAAGCTGCACGAGAGCTGCGTTGTCCTCTGACGCTGTAGCTCTTGGGTGGCTGCATGAGTCCGCAGCGTGAAAAAAAAGCGGTCGGCTGACAGCACACGCGTCGGAGGAGAGCGTGTGTTCGTCTTCGCCCTCCCAAGTCAGCGCAGGGGTGGTAGCGGTGAGCTGAGCCTAAAAATAATTGGCCATTCCAAATTGGGAGAAAATAATAAAAATAACTGGCAACGACTAAATTAAAAATAAATAAATTGTTACCTTTTAATTTGTAGACAGGTGAATTTCGCGTGGCCGATGCAGATCCACATTATAAACACATAAGCTTAACAATAGTGTGTAACGTCTTCATGTAGAGTTTATAAAATAAAAAAAAGGGAATCAACATTTAATTTGAAAAGGTGACAATTTGTTTTTAATTGAAAGCACTTTGGAGATTATACACACAGCACAACCTAATTGTGTCATTTAAAAGTTTAACCGGCTTTCAATTGAAATGTTTCGGTTCAGTGAGACCTTAAATAAAAATTAAATCTGAACCGTTGTATTCGTCCCATCCCTAGCCTATACATTTCCAACATTTTTCTTCATTATACTGTAGAATTTAGGCATATAGTTCTGTATCACTACTTCCCAACATGGTTAAACATGTTTATGCAGGTTTTTAGATGTCATGTATAACAAATCAAATCAAAAATGGATAACAGCCCCAACATTACAAAACATCCACTGAAGTCTGATAACAAACAAACAAACAAACAAACAAACAAACAAACTCAGCATTGCTTGTTCTTGTATCTGAATGAAAACTGTCACAACATATGAAAACACAACGTTGTGTTTTTTTAGGGGATAACCATGCAATAGACTAACACACACACACACACACACACACACACACACACTTAAAGGCACTATTGCTTCTGCACTGAATTAAGAGTGACAAGTATCTTTCCCTCTCCCCCACTAATTCTTTATTTGTCCTGGCTTTGTTCCCTATTCTCTAGGTTTGTTTAGCTTGGATTACTGTAGATGTCAACACAGAGCTGAGATACTGTGCAAACAGAGCTACCAAAAAAACAGCTCAGTCAGAACCTACCACAAACACCAAAACAGAACCGGAGCAATGGTGTCACACACTCTCCCTTCAAATGTATTGAAACCGTATGGGCTTAGAAATCTGAATGTTATTCCTGGCAGGAAAAAATTAAATCCTTCAGGAGCACAATTTAAGGACATTCTACTTCAGTGTCCGAAAAACTATTTTGTTTAATTCTGCTTTAATCCCAGTTCTCCATAGAAACACAGCAGATGATTTCAGATTGCAGTTTGTCATTCTAGATACTGTACAAACAAACAGTATGCCATCTGCGATAGCAGGTCCTCGCTGAAGCCCGCTGCCTTTTGCAGCTTGCCAGCGATACAATGCGTTTAATTTTAAGTTCTGCATAAGTAAAAGAACAAGGAAAAAACACTACATTCATAAGTACAATGTGCTGCCTTTACAAAATTAATACAAAAATAACATTTAAAACAAGGGCTTTCCCAAGATAAAATTGAAAAAACCAACAAAAGAAACAAAGCCGCCTACAATAATACATTCTTTATGTATGACTGGAACCATGCTCTTTTTTCATAAATATTCAAGCTGCTCACAGTACTTTGCGTTCTCGGCCCGTTTTCTTTAGTGTTTTCAATCGAATGAAGTGCTGCTGCCAACGCTGTGCCCCCTTCAAATAAGATGTCACATGTTAGGGGAGTTGACGTATATTAATATTTGAAAGAAACATTACAAATAAAGAATAGCACAGGGGTTCACTTATGAATCGTTTTTTTAAAAAAAGCTCAGCTTTTTTTTTTTTTTTTTTTTACTTAACAGGATGGAGCTTAGACCAGTGCTATATTACTTTGCCAGTCAGTGTGAGACTGTATATTTTGAACAGAGACCTTTGGAAGTCTGTTATTAAGCAGCTACAGAAAATGACACAAAAGACTGCATAATACAGGGTGTAGAGGTGTTTACACAGTATTATTGTCCATGAGTGCCCGCAGCACAGTGGGCTCTGTATCTTCAATCTGGAACAAAAAAAAAGTGAAATAATAAAAATATCAAAAAAAGAGGATGTCCCAGAGGACACTTGGGTTCTTTCCTAGAACATCCTGTACAGTACTGACTGAACAAGAGCTGGTTAGGGTTATTGATCCATGACTGGGTTTTACTGCTTCACTGCCTGACAGAAAGAAATGTACTTTCAAGGGGAATGGGGGTGGAGTAGCGGAAGGATCCATGTCACTGGACACAAGCTTGTACTGTAGCTTAGCCTGAGTTGCACCAACTGATACAGTACGTTTTTGTCTTCAGGTTTACAGGTCTACAGGGTCTTCTACTGCAGGTTCACAAAGGATCAGATTCATTCAGGATGCTTATCATCTATAAAAGGTTCTCTCTGCCTCAAGCTGAAAGGAAGCCCCTGAAAGCAAACTGACAATTCAAGTGGTTTTCATCAACAGAGAAAAAAATACCGTACTCAATGTTGTATTCCCTAGACAACAAAACTGACATTTCGCACAGCTTTATTACTGTAAACCACAATAAATTAAAAGCAGTCAACCTATTTCAGACACATTCCACTGCATATTCCACCATAAAATTAAACAAGCCTCCAGTAGTAAAATAAGCCTCTTGTACAGTAATATTTTTATAGTGGAGTGGCTTTTATCTGCTGTCAGTTACTCAGGTGTTAAATGTACTGTAGCCTACATTCCCCTTCCTAACCCTTGAAATCCACTTGGTAAAACAAAGTGTTTTAAAAATGTAGAAACCAACACAGCAAGTGACTATTTCCAATTTTCTACATGGAAGACAACAGCTCAAAAGTATTCTTGTGTGTACATGATAAACAATTTAACTAAGCCGTCCCCCATGTACTGCAAGAGCTTCTAGACAGATGCTGTGGTTTTACTCAAAGCCACTGGGTCCGGTCCTGTTTATACAATGCACTATGACAACTCAAATCGCATTTTCATAATATTTGCATCTGGTTGACAACAGACATTTATTACTGAAATGCAATAAAACAAAAAGGTAAAAGGTCTTTAAAATACAGATCAAATAATGGAGGCAATACATTATTTTTCTATTAAATATTTTGACTTGCTGCAAGGGACATTGCACAGGACTATCAGAGCACACAGCACTGTAAAGGTATTTTAGAACAGCAGCAGATAGAGGATTGTGTATATTTCACTCCCACAACAAAACCAAATAATTATGTAAATAAAAACATGGGAATTTCATCCTCGAGCATTCACTTTTGTTTATGGAGACAAAGTTGATTATATTAAGCCAAGAGATGTATTGTTTCTAAAACGAGCATCCATCTTTGTAAACAGCTGTATTAAAATGTGACTACATAACTTGCAGCATGTTACTTTCTCCTTCAACTTGACTCGGTTGTTTCTCTCATTCTATTTACAATATCAAAACCACCTTCCAAAACGCTTCAAGCAAATTTCATGAGCTGCTTTACAACAATGAAAATAGGGTCACATAGGCCAATTTAAAAGAGCTATTTTTAAAATACACGATTACAGTAAGACTATTGATTGATCGTATTTTTAGAGCATTAAATCCTCCCCTCCCCCAGAGATTTAATGTTGTTGCATAAAAAAAATTAAAAAAAAAACACAACTGCCTCCACAGCTGCAAAACAGAACTTGGTATACAGTCCACGTCAACGCACATATGCAGTAACCTCTTAAACATGCTACTGTTCATCAGACTTAAACCTACAAAATGAGTGTTGAAAAAATAAGACACAATATACTGGAAATGATAACCTGTATTTGCTTGACCACAAACAGGAAATCCTTTGTTAGATTAGAAGGCTGGTGTTGACTTTTTAGCTTACAGGGTCTTGCAACCAGAACTCAGTTTCACTTGCACAATACAATATTAAAGTCTGCCATTAAAGGAAAAAGCATCATTATAAATAAATTACCTATGTGGCACAGTAATGTCAATTTATGATATGTGACATAGTAATGAAGTCCAAGACTATAAAACAGTCAACACATTGCAGGAAATATTGAAATAAATAAAAAGGAGAATAACCTGAAATACAAGGTGTCAGTTTAATACATTATTGCAGATTCACCAGTTTCACATTCCGCAAGGCAGTTTTAATTACAAGGCTGCCATGACATCTGCTAATCACTTTGTAAGGCAGATCAAACATGCTTAGTAGAGCATGCAGCAGTTACGAACAACATATCCAAGCTCAGTTTTGTCTATTTAAAAAGGGAAGGAGTGGAGGGGGTGGGGGGAAATCACAGAGCGTAAATATGTTGTCAATCTTCAAGTGCAGCAAGCATGTTTCAAGGGGAGGAAGCTACCTTAAAAAAATGGAACAAAACCTAAACAAGGTATGTTTTCTAAAGATGTACTTTAGCGTGACCAAAAGAATAAACAGTCATGATCCTTGCAATGATTTTGGTGTACAATTACACTTGATTGGGCAACAATGCAACTTTAAAAATACCCCATTTATTAATTTTAACTTTGCACCACAGATCAATATACTAGTGATGACTGTTTCTTCTGTGTGGAAAGTGACATCCCCATGAGGAAATGCTGGCCCATGCTTTAAGAGCCCGTAGGAAGACTCCATTCTGATGAAATATTTTAAATCAACCGAGAAATGCATCACTGCACATACATTAAATCAAGTCTCAGATTAATAGGCTGGCCACGCTTCAGTCAAGATGGTTGGAATGTTTGCTTCACACAGTACACTTCCTACTGTATGTTGTCAAGAAAGAAAAAAATCAGTGTGTGGTTCAGACAGGCGTGTAAAAACCACATTTGTACAGACGACTGTTAAAATGGTATTGAAACATTCCCATTGCATCCACTGATAATCTAAAAGCACCTGCACAATGTAGAGCAAACCTAGTAAGGCTTCCTATACAAAAAGGATCATATATTCATTGAGCTACTTAATATAGTAGAACTTGATACAAAAGAAAATATTCATTGGTAAGAGTTCTCTTGGCCATGTTGGCCGAATTAAAAGGGTAAATGCTTGTTTTTATTCTGTGGAATCTTAAAAGGTATACTTTTACATTTTCCTAACATTTTCTTATCTCCTGTTAAATTACAGTAGGAGAGTGCTCTCTTTTTATTTCTGCATAGAGCTCTGCAATGCTAGCTAACTGTTCTAGCAAAATCTGCTTGGCAGAAAAGACTGGTGTTGGAAAAGCACTTGAAGGCTTCACCTGATGGGCAAAAATGCTTTACCAGCTCAGCACTACAGTACCAAATCAACTGTTTGTGGAAACTCTCAAGAATGAAAAATGGCTCTTTTGTGGAAAATAAAATACAATAAAAAAAATGCAAGTTATTTATGGGAAGAGGAGGTTGAAGAATGCATCGCTGGCCTCTTTTATAGTCTGTGCCTGACTCTGTCAGAACGCCGCTTGATCTGACCCCAGTGAATTTACAACATGAGCAAACTAAAGAGCTAATGAGCCATTTCGGGCCAACAGCTCCCACTCCTCACAATGGAGAGCAAGGAACACGTCTCTCCAGCAGACTGTAAAGTATTACAATGATGGGGCTTTGTTTTTTTAAGAAAAGGCTAGGCAAGTCCACAAGATGGCCTTCCCTTCCCCCCCCCACCCACACACTAAGCGGGACTGCTGAAAACAAACAAAGAGAAATTAATAGATTTCAAACAGGGTCGAAATAAAAAAGGTACAATTCCTATCCGTTTATTTAGGTCTCACGGCAGCAGCGATTGATCTCTTGAGAAGAACCCTTTTCCAGTAAAAGGGCCTTGCATAAGCTCTGTGCTCTGTTGATGGTACGAAACTACAGAGCAGCCCTCTACTGTATGTTCAAGTCTATTCAAGTCCATTTACAATTACAACTTCACTACTGTATAGACATGCTGCTTCATTAAAGTGAGAAAGCTAAACACCACAGTAAGGGGCCATTCTGAGTGATCCCAAAATCAGATGATAGAAAAAGTAAGGGGCAGTGAAAAGGGGTACCGAACAGCGTTTTAAAATCATTATTATAAACCACTTGCCAAGTGAAGTGAAAGCAATATTTGAAGGTACTGGATGCTTATTCATCAGAAAATGTACATTTGCAGTAGAGATGAAAAACGTTCCTCCTCTTCTGTGAATAAATTAGCTGGAGGAGATCCAGAAATATCAAATCCATCCCACCTCTGTGATATAAAACACTTCCCCCAACACGGTAACTACAGCATCCCCGTAACTGTAAAAACACAATAATAAATCACTCTGACCTTTTAGTTTATATTTATAAGGTGTATGACTGTGCAATGGAAAATACAATTAAATTAAAAGTTCAGCAGCAGCTCGATTCATTATGAAGTGCGTATTGATTTAGCTTTTTTTTGTACAGCTGCAAATGCAGGGTAATCTATCAAGCACCTTTGCACTACTAGGTTTAAACCAGACCTCAAAGTCAGGTGGTTTACATTCAGGTGGTGGAATTCAGTCATTATTTTAGCATGTGCATGAAGTACCTGGGATAAAAATAATATAAAAGCTGAATAAACCAAGTATTTCTTCTTTAAATGGAGAGGATACATCTGACCGATAACTCTTTGAAATGACCAATATATATAAAAAAAAAATAATTTTTGTGGGTTGTAGTAATATATAGAGGGAGTCAGAGAAAAAATGACACCAAAGTTTGGTGCTTCTTTCACTTGTTTGGTGTGCAAGGTAATCAAACATGCAATCTTCAGGTGTGAAGTAGTTATTACCCCCCCTAGTTAACTCAACCCAATTAAAGGGATAATTAGGGTCAGCTGTTTGAGTACTTTGGTTAACAATCAGGCCTGATTTGGGCCAGCCCTGCCCAATATAAATCTGACTAACTTTGGCCCTTGTCAGCACACAGGTTCTGGAGGCACATCATGCCTCCTGAAGACCTCTGGAAAAAAGTTGTTGATGCCTATCAGTCTGGAAAAGGCTACAAAGCCATTTCTAAGGCTCTGGGGCTCCACCGAACCACAGTCAGAGCCATACTGCCCAAAAGGAGAAAGTTTGGGGCAGTAGTGAATCTTCCCAGGAGTGGCTGTCCTGCCAAAATCTCTCCAAGAGCAAAGCGTAAAATCGTCCAGGAAGTCACAAAGAACCCTAAAACAACATCCAGGGATCTGCAGGCCTCTCTTGCATCGGCTAAGGTCAGTGTTCATGACTCCACCATCAGAAAGACACTGGGCAAAAATGGGATTCATGGCAGGGTAGCAAGGCGGAAACCATTGCTCACTAAGAAGAACATGAATGCTCGTCTCAAGTTTGCCAAAAAGCACCTGGATGATCCTCAAGAGTTCCAGAACAATGTTCTATGGACAGGAGTCAAAAGTGGAACTTTTTGGCCGACATGGGCCCCGTTATGTCTGGTGAAAACCAAACACTGCATTCCACAGTAAGAACCTCATACCAACGGTCAAGCATGGTGGTGGTAGGGTCACTGTTTGGGGATGCTTTTACATCAGGACCTACCTCAGGACTAATCAATAACTACAGGAAGCGTTTGGTTGCAGTTATTGCTGCTAAAGGGGACGTAACCAGTTATTGAGTCTAAGGGGGCAATTACTTTTTCACACAGGGGCACTGGGTGATGCATAACTTTCTTTAATAAATAAATGAAATATTTATCAAAGTTTTGTGTTATTTGTTCACTCAGGGTCCCTTTTATCTAATATTAGGTTTTAGTTAAAGATCTGATAACATTCAGTGTCAAAAATATGCAAAAATGCAGAAAAACTAGTTAAAATGTGTATTTAATTCTATATACTCAGAAATGTATTTAAAACCAGTACTGTATATAAAAGCAATACATTTCAAAACTTATCCCCCTTTCATTAAATGGTTCAGTCTAAAACCAAATGCCACAGTCCCAGAATGTTGTGTGTAGGAGGTCAGACTATTAAAAACAACAATGCAGCCAGATAAACTGTGTTTTTGAAGGTTTTGTAGGTGGTAATATTTTCTTTCGGAGAAACTAGCATCAAGTTCAATTTAAAAAGGAAGAGTGGCGTTAATAGGATGACCCATTTTACAAAAGTTACCAGGTATGTATGTGGTGTTTTTTTTTGTTTTTTTGTTTTTTTAAACATTGGAATTAGGTGTGGTGCTATATGCACATGATGACATCTGAACACAGGATAAGATCTACTGGAATTGTGGCTTCACTTTGATTGGCTGATTTCTGCCACGCAATTTAGAATATTAGGTACTAACTGAAGACATCCTTAAAATAATGTTTTTCTTTTACTGTAACCACCAGCTTAACTCTTGCTCTGTTCCAGGCTAGTCCCAGGGAGCTCATGTGATGTAAGTCTCTCACTCCATTCAGCCATTACAGATTTGAAGGGTTCTCCCAGCAATTTTCCCAGATTGAAAAAGAATAGCTTACATTCCTATTATGCAACCATGCATGCCAACAGAAACAGTATTTAACATCTGTTGTTATACCAATACCAGCATACATCGTTATTTATAATGGAGATGATTTAATGGAAACACAATGGGTTCTGTGCTTTGTATAACAAACTTAAAAAACTTACCAAAAAAAACTGAAAGATGAATTCATTTAAAACAAGTTTACAAAAAATGCTTTTGTGTTTCAACCAAAATCAGAGACTATTTTGGGGCTGTCAAGCTCTATGGAGCCAAATAAAAGCAGTCTGTTAAAAACAATCCATTGTTAAGCAAATCTCCAAGCGTTGCCAAGTACAAGTACAGTATAGGACGCAGAAGCTGCCAACCAATTTTCTTTCAGGCAGAAAACTATTACTAGTACTATACAGGGTGCAAATGAATCCACAATGCTTACTGCTGTATAAAAGAGGACCCCCCCCCCCTTTTTTTTTTACATAATACAATACATCAATAATAATAATATTAAAACCCATCCATACTTAAACTAAGAGATCCCAAACATCTGCATGGAATAAAACTTTCTAAAAGCACTGTAAACTTGTATGAATCACAGCCAGTCATTAAAATCAAACCATTTTGTTTGTATTCCATTTTCAAATGCATATTTGTATAACAATATTTTTTTAATGATATTCTGTGGAATAAAGTTGCAGTCTATGATGTGGTAAACATGACTGTCAGCAAGATGTTGAAATAGAATCTCCCCTGCTGAAAACAGAGAGAACCCTATTCAGATAACTGGGTAGCTATTTAAATCACAAGGCAGGGATACCATGCAATTACACAAATAAATGCATGGAAGTGGCCTTACAAACATGTTACTGGATGCAATTACATGGCACAGCCCACTTGTGTGATTTCAAACCTATCCATTGGTTCTTACCACGTTATTACAATGTATACCCATGTAATACTAAGTGCCAACATCTACTGTACAGGAAGAACTGCAAGCCAACTCTGTTTAAATTCTACTAGGCAAATGCACAGAAATTGGTTAACAGAAACAACTGTACCAATTTAAAACTTACTGTAGCATACCACAGTTAAAGTACAGCCATTGGATTTGTACAGTACATGGCCTCACGCTGAAATCTTCAAGCTCAGCCAGCAATACACACAGCTGACTGAATTGTATCCTCTCCCCTCCCCATCCCCCACTCCTGCTGCTGGCAATGACAGAACTGTAGAAATATTTAGAAACAAATGAAAAAAAAAAAAAACACCAAATGCCCTGAAATGTCTGCAACTTATCAGTAGAACAGATATCACTTACTGTAAATGTACTGTACAAACCAGTGCATGGGTTTCAAAAATTGAGAGCAGGCAGTAACCCCCCCCAACACAGCCATAGACGTAAACAGGCAGGAAAATATTTTTAATGCATCATTGCATCACTTATTTATCTTGCCATCAATGCCATCAGTTGTGAGAGCCATTAGTCACTGCCGACCAATTTTGTTTGGAGAAAAAACATGTGCTCAGCAGTGTCTGCTTTATTCAGAATTACTGAAGAGTAATTAACGAGGCGCATGGCTCTCCCATACTGACTGACTACCATAGCCTTCTGCCTCTAAGCTTTTCTCTTCTCCCGTTAACCAAGCGTATCAATAAACACCACAGAGGGGTAGGGGGAGGAGTTTGCTCAGTGCTTTGGCTCGGGGATATAAAGCATTTCACCTCGAGGTAACTGGCTTCAATCCAAGACTGAAATTTATCTTTAAAAATCAGATGGTTGTTGATGGGCTGTTAACCTAGTTTCTACTACATAGACTGCAAATCACGAAACTGCTGACTTGCACCATCTTTGAGAAATTTAAATGTGCATTGAAAACAAAAACTACCTTTTCTCCTATTTGAGTACTAGACAGAATGATCAGCTTTCTTGCATTGAATTTAGGTCACCATTAGTAATTCAAAAGTCTTCCTTTTAGATGCATGCTTAGAACCTGTCAAGGAATAAAAAAAAAAAGTCAAGATCTGTTATCTTTACTTTAGCTTTTCTTTTAAATTAAGACTATTAAATAACAATGCAGCCAGAGAAACTGTTTTTGAAGTTTTTGTAATGATTTTGGTAATATTTTCTTTGAGAAACTAGCATCAAGTTTAAAAGGAAGAGGGACGTTAACAGGGTGACGCATTTTACAAAAGTTACCAGGTATGTGTGTGGTGGGTTTTTTTTGGAATTAGGTGTGGTGCTATATGCACATGATGACATCTGTACACAGGATAAGACGTACTGGAATTGTGGCTTCACTGTGATTGGTTGATTTCTGCCATGCGATTTACAATATTCGATGCTAACTGAAGACATCTTTAAAATAATGAATTTCTTTTACTATAACCACCAAGCAGCTCTAATCAACTTCATTAAAGTTCGGGGACACAGGACTCAAATGAATTTGCGGTGCACTCTACAGTAAGTATTATAACCAATAAGAAAACATTTTTGGTATCTTTACATTGTTGATTTTTGAATGTATTTTCTTATCTTCTGGTAGCAGAGATACTTGCATACTTACTCCAGTCACACTATGTTTCACGTGTAACGTGCTTGCATATGAACAGCTGGATGTAAAATACTCTGCTCTTGTTTATGGCATCAACAATGACGTTTGTATACTGTAACAGAACCACATTTCATTCTTAAGCTAACAGTGGCTTTAAGCTTCTTGCTAATCTCTGAAAAGAACCCCACCCCTCGTTATCTTACTGGGAACAGTGAGCAAGGCAACAGGCACAATAGCCTACATTACCTTACAAAATGTATTAGAAGTTTAAAATCTATACAGCCACATATTTAAAATGGCTCTGCCACTGACAGCAAGGTACTTTGTTCTAGGGAGAGCTGTTGCAAGTGTTCACTTAGATATTGATCTTTGATTGACACTTTATTAAAGCTATGCTTGACACTTGAAACATTTTTTTGATAAAGTTTATACAGGTTCCAAAAGATTCAAATGCACCATAGTACCACATGGAGTATAAAAATCAGTAATACAGTATATGCAGGTATGTTTGCTAGCATTGAAAAACAGATACAGTACAGACTGGACATATTGGGCTATATCTGACCTAGGTTTATTCAGCACAATAATAATGAATATAATTGAGTACAATATGCTTTTAGAAACCTTGCAAGCCTGCTGTATCATTTCAGGGTCTATATGCAATTGGAGAGAAGCTGGTGACACCTAAATAGAAACAGAACACTACTATCTACAATACAGTATTTAGCTTGTATAAGGCCATTGCACCAGTCATAACATGCAACACGGGCAGCAAACTAAAAATGCAACTGAACTCCGTGAAATTGTAAACAACCTGTTTAAATGTGCTCACAAAGCACAGTACAGGAGACACAGTGTGTTGCTCATGTGTTAATCATTAAAAGACAGTCATAAATTGAATCTTACTCAGTTGGATTACATTTTATAGCTTTTTTTTTTTTTTTTAAGTGCAAGTAAATAAAATCCACTAAGTAGTTTGGTTTCATCACAATGCTCAGTTTGATGGTATCTTTTTAAAAGGTTGCGCTAAAAACGGCAAACTGTAAAACTCAGCATGCAGGCAGAAATATTGAAGTGTGAAATTCTGGAAGACTGACACAGTGGAAAAGCTTCCTCCATGAGACTATTTATTAGCAGGATTACAAGCTTCATTCTCTGATAAAGTGATAGCCTATTCAATTAGGGGGCTTAGATGGCTTGCTGAACTGAGCACTATGGTTAGGAAACTGGTAATTGTGGTCGTTACAACTAGAACAAAAGCAGCGTGTCACCATTGCTTGCATTGCATTCGTAAGCATTTAAAAAGGCCTGTAATAACCTTAATTAGTTAATAAGTAATTGTTGCCCCCCCCCCCCCAAAAAAAAAACCACTTGAAATTACAAATGCATACTGAATCTATAACATGACCTTGCAGATGACATTTCAAAATCAGTCATGTCTGATTATAGACATTAAATGAGAATGAATGTTGAGACTCAATATGAAATAGGAATGTATAAAAAGATATGCTCTGAAGATGTACGTCAAGGGACAACAATACAACTGGGAGGAGAGTCAAATGTTAAAAAAAAATGCAACTCTTGTCATTCGCGCTACTAAATGTGGATCCCGGCTGAATGACATTCTAAACAGCTGCAGAGTGCTAGACATGCTAATTACAATATTATTCCCACCAATACATTAGCATGGGATACATTTCTCACAGGCAGACAAGCACCATCTGCCACCGAGGCATGATCCTCTTCTCTGTGGTATTATCCCATCACGATTAAGGTGACGTATGCTGCTTTAGCCTGGTCTCATAGCATTGGCCAATTTATAACCATTAGACTTTGGCTAAGCTTCAGCAATCCAAGTGATTTGTGGAACAGACGAGTGCTATTTGAATACCTTTCTGTGTTTAAAGGTTCACGGTCCTGCATTGACGTTCAAGTGTACAGTACACAAATATATTACTTAGCGTGTTTACATTGTCATACCTGTAATACACGATTTTATTCCTTTAGCAAACCAACCACCAGCAATGAAAACAATGAGAATTCATATTTATGGTTGTAGTGCATGACACAAGCTTTCAAATGTAATCATCCAGCAGCAGGACTAGTGATCATCTCAGAGCTATTTTAATTAATTATCCAACGAATCCTACTGACATTGTACAAGTAAATGATCCATCCAAGGGGGAGTTTTCTTTTTTTTCCTAATCTGAATCAATGGATATTTGTAGGGAAAACAGACAGTACTCATGTGAAGGAAGATTACCATAACCTACAGCCCCTGTAGAAGTGCAAGTACTGTATGACATGGCTAAAGAATAGAGTTATCCATTCTTAGCAAGCAAGAATCATACAGAACATATTTTAAAACTAGTTAAACATGAATGTTTCTAACATATCACAGTGACAGATGATGGAAACCACCAATATATAAATAGTGAAATGCCCTCTGTAGAACATCCATTAATAAATGAATAATGTACTGAGCAGTACTATGGTAATTGTCATACATTACCACATGTTGTCAAACATGCATTAAATCACCATATAAATTAGGCTTCTTGCACCATCTTTATTGTACATATTTGTATTCTAATTTACTTTTCCTTTGTCATCAAATCTACAGAAATATGCCTGACAGAAACCTCTAAGAAAGAAACAGCAGTGACTGATGGAAACTAAATTACAATAGTCAAAAGCCTGAGAAGTTACAGTACCTTGTCATTTATGACCAGTCTTTCCTGGAGTCCAGCTTGAGGCAGAAAAAAGATCCAAGACTGGCACAAAGTAATCTGGGGAAAGGGAAAAAAACACAGGATTAAAATCAGTTCGGGGAAGGAACCATATATCATTATTCCCTTTGTGTTTTTCCAATTTTCACTCAAATAAACAAAAGGTGAGTGAGAATATAAACAGTTTATTTATATTTATATATATACATATTTATATTTATATATATATATATATATATATATATATATATATATATATATATATATATATATATATATATATATAGACACACACACACACATATATATATATAGGAGGTAATATGTGAAGTATACAGTGTCATTACACAGGGGCAATAAGAATTAGTGACATTTGTGATGCTGTGATTTTTATGCTGGATAATGTGCCAGTCCAGTTGAAATGGACCTGAATGCAACAAAAAAACGTTGTTATAGATCTACAGTACAATAGACTGAAAATTCAAGGCCACCATGCCTTGCACACAGGAGAGTTTGAAACATGAACCTGCAGAAGAGTGATTTGAAGAGTGGATACCATTTATTAGATTAACTGTGTCCAAGCACCAGCTTCCAAGTCTCAAAAGTATCTTTCAGGTTTAGGTAGAAATGAAGATTTTTATTTTATTTTATTTTTGGTTATTGTTTGTCGGACCTGTGTGCCTAAACACAGGCATGCTCTGAGTGACAGATATCAGAGATAAAGACCATGATAAAGATTTCTATTTGTACAAAGAACCAGACCAAGTCTATCAATAACATAACTCAATTACAATTCTTAATCTGTCCCAGAAATACGTCTGTCCTCTTCTAAAGCCAAAGAGATTAAGTGTGCCATTCTGACTTACTTTATGTATCCATTCTAGTTTACAAGCATCTAAAATGACCTCCCTGTTCCCTTTAATAGTGGAAGGAACGGGAGATGTTCTAGGACACTATATTCTTTACAAATGTACTACAGTAAGAATGCTCTTCCAAGCCTGAGACCAGGTGAACTGAAAAGCCCATTGTACAGCAGAAACAAAAAGCAACAGTGATAAAGATAACTGAAGGTTGTGCAGTAATCAGTTTGTTTTTTATATGGTGTTTTCTAAAAAGCTGCAACAATTAAAATGTAATCCTAGGGTAGAAGACCCTAGAATGTTTTTCATTTTCAATACACCAAGTCGTTTTAGTTTAATATAGACCTATAGTATAAATATATACTGTACATCACACACACACAGTATATGTTTCTCTTAAACAGTATTTTCAGATAAATTAGGAAGTAAAACTATAGAATTCCTGAGAAACAATTACATTGCACAATGTTTTATAAAAGGTAAAACATCCTTTAAATGTGTATTGTACTGGAGATGTGCAAGTTAAAGAGGGGAACAGTTCTCAGTTTACAACACACTGAGAAAGTAAAGTTACTTCAGATCAATGAACTATGGCTGACTTCAAACATTTGATTCTCATGTGGCACAATATTTATTTATACTCTAGACAGGTTTAATTGAGGTCAAATGAAGAAAAATATGGATCAGACGTTATTAATGCACTATTCAAGAATCACATAACTTCTAGAGTGGCAAGAATGAGGGGGGAGGAATAAAATATTGTGGAGAACATAAACTGGAATGTAAACAGCTGCCGGCTCCGTAAAAACGAATCTGCTCCTAAATAGTGAAAGTATAGAATTAGACGAATGTAAATTAAAATGAAGGGAGCACTGTATTTTGTACAAACGAAAAGGATTGTAGGACAAAAGCAGCTTTCATCTCACTCCGAGTTCATTCTAAATGTTCAAGGACTCATGATAAAACAGTCCTTTCAAGGGTTAATTTATTACCTCATGATAAAAAAATGCACAAGGCAATTATTCTGTCCAAGTGAACAAGGAGTAGCCTGCTGCACAAGATTTAACAATGAGCAGATTACTTTTTGCAATCTTGTAGGTTGGGCTCTGGTAGAGCAGACCTTCCCTTTACAAAAGCAAACAGAAATCCCTGTCATTTACATTAGAAAGGGCTTTTGTAGCCTTTTAAGAACTCCTTTTGTGCTTCTGTAACTGTGACGAATAACTGAGATCAGATGTGTGCCAGTCTTTTAAAAGGGAATTCTAATTTGGGCTTATAAAGGTTAATTATAAGTGTATAACACCTCCAGTAATAATATACAGGTATTTTGGAGAAGAGTAGATAAGGACTCGGGGGGGCCAAAGGGAACAAACCTACAGCGTTTGTCGTAACCTTTTCATGTACTAAAATAAAACCAGAACAAAAATAAAAGCAACCCTAAGGGTAAATGGCATCTTGGATTCAACAGTTTGCAATCCAGTACAATTGACTGGGGGGGGGGGGGGCCAGTACAATGTGTATTGTTAATGGTGTCTTAGATATGGTTGGAGTTTACAGTACAACAAAATAGTCAAAACTTGAGGATTTAGCCCACTGAACATTCGCAGTGCTTAATGTCGGTTCCCAGGCTACAAGGCACTCACTTTATTGATTAAAATCTGAAACCAGAAGGGTGCCAAGTTCAGGCTGCATAACAAACATTATTCAAAAAGTGGACATCAAAATGTCTTTCACTGCCCCCTTTATATTAAGTATATCTACAAAGGAACATCTGATGTTTAGTCAGAAGGTATATTCAGTATGCGAGTATTACAACTCTAGCCTAATCATTGCTAAAATCCCCTGCATGGTTTCTTACTTTAAAAACCCTCCTGATGCACAATGTAATTAATCATGCACTCTGATTATAAATTCACTCTATTAACAGGATGGAAATGGCTTCATCACTACACATTCAAACAAACATGCAATCATTTCATTGCTCTGGGATTTTTTTCATTTATGGTCCAGTTGCTTCACAAGTTCTTGTTTTATTTAAAGATGTACTGGCAGTCTTTAGACAGCAGGTGCAAGTGCCAAGATAATGGATTTGTTTGTTTTGTTGAGTGAATATACAATTTAGGTGTCTGAATTTAACCAAGTCACCTGGTCATGATTAAACTTGACCCCAACCATCACAGGGAAAGATATGCCCCAAACTTAAAGAACTACATTTGAAACATCCTGCGAAACCAAACAAGCTCAACCCATCCATATTCAGAAAATCCTTGCCCCTGACAACTTCTCAGAAATGAACAAACAGGTTGGCTTCTTTAAAATAAAACCAGTCTTACTGGTAGAGCTACAACATCATTAGCTTAAAGTGAACACTATTCTTGGCAAATAGTTAAATTCCTTTGTGAAAAAAATAAATACAAAATAAAATGTAACAAAGCTACCAGATAAAGTTCTATCAGTCTCTAAAATAGGGCATCCATTTTTACCATAATGTTTACCTACACTTACTGTACCTGCAGTAAACAAACTGCACCAGCACAATCTAGGGATCATCTCACTATGAAAAATGAACATCCACAATGTTGCAATTACTAAAACAGCAGGATATTCCTCATGTTAGTACGTAATGTTTAAGTCTTGGGAGTACAGCTCGCTATATGAATAAATTATTCCAGCATTATATGACCAAAACAGACAATGTTTGATGCAGACTTCAATACTAAAAACACAACTACCCACAATGGTATGATATCATTGCCTAAGAATCTCAACACAGGACTACTGTAGTGACAAAAGAAGGTGCAGTACATTACACCATGAGAAATGCAACTGACATACAGTATGGAGAAATGGAGGCTCTTCAATCCCCAAATTCTGATACTCAATAACCCATGCTCTGGGTAAAACTCTAAAGTGTGAAATTACGTACATGAAAACAGTATGCATCCTTATCAAGGAATAAATACATGGGCCAAAACACACACACCAACAACACTACACAGTACAGTACAGAGCTTTTGTATTGACAGAACAGTCAGCAGTTCTTAAATGTAGCTCTTCGCAACTTTACACAAATTATAGTAAATAAATTATAGTATCCTGCTATATCTCATAACAGCTTCAATTGAATATATACTGGTAAGACTATCCAATCTTTGACTATCTGAAACCAAAGCACCTACAGCTTAACCACAGTTTGAAAAATTTCTACATAATTTCCTTCCTGTTCAGCACCTTGTATTTCGCAAGTTCAAAGTCAACAAGCACCACTACTGAAAAACATCTAAATAGCAGTAACATTGCTCACTCACGGGAAACTATTTCTAGGTCATCTATTAAAAGCTGAAGTAAATTAATTATTTACAGACTTACTATACTGAAGACCATGAAGTCCTGATTTTGTTTTGTTCCAAACATGTAGGTTTGACAATTGAAATTATAAAATACTGCTGGGGGTACAGTACATGGTTGTAGCACACACACATCAAATTACACTGTACAAGTAATGGACTTCTATACATATACACTACCGGTCAAAAGTTTTAGAACACCCCCATTTTTCCAGTTTTTATTGAAATTTAAGCAGTTCAAGTCCAGTGAATAACCTGAAATGGTACAAAAGTAAGCGGTAAACTGCCAGAGGTTAAAAAAAGTTTAGGTTACCAAAAACTGAAAAATAATGTACATTTCAGAGTTATACAAAAAGGCCTTTTTCAGGGAACAAGTAATGGGTTAACAACTTGCAGCTGTTCTGCAGCAATGGAAGTAAATTAAGCCTTGAAAGTTGATGCTAACAATTCCTACAGGTGTCCCAACTTTTGTTGATTACTTACAAACCCTCTGTCTGTATAAAAGCAGTGTTGTAACAGACTGTGTTACTACACCCTCTTAACCCTTTGCGGTCCATTTATTAATTCTGCGTCAGGCTCGCCAGGTCTAATTAATTTTCACACGCGCAGTTAATTTTAGACGCGCTGTTTAAAAGTATTTTTTTTCACAGTCAAACGGGTTTAAATGGCCCTGCATATCAACAAAGCACTCACTAGGGCTCTCCAGCCCCGCCCCACCCTTTCGTTTGCTATCACTTTCACATATGTTACCAAATAAAAAATAATAATAATAATAGTCGTACATACCGATCAATCGTCTCCTGATGACTCGTTTTATCACCAAACTCCTCAATAATGCAATCCAAGTCATTATTTTATTGCTATAACATCTCAAAAAAGCTCTGCAAATGTCCGTGATAGTCTCTGTGCGCTGATACTATACTCCCAGCTTGTTTCCATACGACCGCCCCATCTGATGCCAATGGGGTACTATGACTATTCATGAGATACTTTTTTTTTTTTTTCGACTTGTCTCGCTCCTGTCGCCCCATTCGGCAATTGAATGGTTTTCTCGGCTTTTTCCGGAGAAAAAACGACTAGAAACCAGTTTTTTGCGTTGCTAGAATGATGTCGGACCCAGTCCGACAAAGGACCTATGAGGAATAATTGCAATGTCGGACCCAGTCTGACAATGGACCGGAAAGGGTTAAGCATTATTTGGACAGTATTGTACTGCAGGAAGTAGTATATTGCTATCATAATGGCGAGAAAAAGGCAAAAGGAAGACAGACAGACCATTATAACCCTTAAAAGTGTAGGTCTTTCCTTTAGAGAAATTGCAAAGAAAGTCAAGGTGTCAGTGAGTACAGTTTCCTACACCATCAAAAGGCACTTGGAAACTGGAGGAAACTCTGACAGGAAGAGGTCTGGCAGACCCAAAGCCACAACAGAATCAGAAGACAAGTTTCTGAGAGTCAACAGCTTGCGTGATAGGCGGCTCACAGGACAACAGCTTCAAGCACAGCTTAACACTGGTCGAAGTAAGCAAGTCTCAGTTTCAACTGTGAAGAGAAGACTTCGAGCTGCAGGTTTGACAGGTCGAGTGGCAGTAAGAAAGCCATTGCTAAGATGGCAAAATAAGAAAAAGAGGCTTGCCTGGGCCATGAAGCACCGCCAGTGGACTACTGAAGACTGGAAGAAGGTCTTATGGACCGATGAATCAAAATTTGAAATCTTCGGTTCATCACGCAGGGTTTTTGTACGCTGTCAAGTAGGTGAAGGATGGTTCCTCGGTGTGTGACACCAACTGTCAAACATGGAGAAGGAAGCGTGATGGTCTGGGGCTCTTTTGCTGGATCCAGAGTCGGCGACTTGCACAGAGTGAGTGGCACCCTGAACCAAAACGGCTACCACAGCATTTTGCAGCGCCATGCAATACCCTCTGGTATACGCCTAGTTGTTCAGGGGTTCATCCTACAGCAAGATAATGACCCAAAACATACCTCCAGGCTATGTCAGAACTACCTTAGAAGAAAAGAACAAGACGGTAGGCTTCAAATCATGGAATGGCCAGCACAGTCTCCAGACTTAAACCCCATCGAGCTGGTTTGGGATGAACTGGACAGAAGGGTGAAAGCAAAGCAACCTATAAGTACAACACATTTGTGGGAACTTCTGCAACAGTGTTGGGAAGAACTTTCCGAACAATATTTGATTTCCATTGTAGAAAGAATGCCACGAGTGTGTTCGGCTGTTATATCTGCAAAAGTTGGCTACTTTGAGTCAAAAATTTAGATTAAATTTTGTTAAACAAAACGATTCCATGATTTCTTTTTTATCTCCAATTGTTTATTTTTCTATGCTTTAATTTCAGAGAACATTGAGACATTAAACTGCGTACATTTCAATAAAAACCGGAAAAATGGAGGTGTTCTAAAACTTTTGACCAGTAGTGTAAACCTTAGGCCCACTGTACATTATGTCCACATATATTATATTGTCCCCTCAATTAAAATGCTCATTTTGATAAGAACTGCAATTAATAGATGACAGGCTCTGCCTTCACCACTGCAATTCTAGGCCCGTAAATGCCTATGGAAAGACGCACACATTGTCATTCCACATGTTAAATCAAGGCCACAATGATATTAGAGCAAATCAGCACACTGCACTTACAGTAGTTCATATTAACTTAGTAGTGGATCAGGTTGGGTGCATAACACAAGTAAAGGGAAGCGATCCCAAATTAGTGGGACGTACATTTCGCACTAATGTGCAAGCATTTCAACACAGCAAAAGAAAATCAAAAAAAAGTTAAGGCATTCCCCAGGTAGACTTTTTACGTTCTTCAATAAACTGCGACGGCTTGTGCTTACACTGGCTGCCCCCCTTATTTGATAATTAGTCAAGTGTCTACTTTGGTGAGAACATTGTTTGGTGGTGGTTCGGGGTGACCCCTTCCATTTCCAGACTGTGGACACATTATCAAACCAGTGCTGCACACTAGACTTCCTCGTGGGAACTCAACCACACCTTGCAATGATCAATAGACAAAATATGGCAGCGAGTGATCAACAGTCCACTGCACACAAGTTTAGCAACGGGGTTCTGAAAAGTATAGCGCTACACGTCCCCACGTGTTCCTACAACTGTTTAAATGACATACCTGTCATTTTTCGTTTCATTGTTAACATCCCGACAATTCTTTAATATCCACTTCTGGACAGCAACTGGAGTCACCATAAGCAACCAAACAGTGAGAAACAGACCGAGGTCAAGAAGACCAGCTACAGCTCCTCCACTGACCCACACCACCACCGATTACTGACCGGATCACCACAACTGGCAGCGCCATCGTTGGGCATCTGTTTTGTTCACTGATGAATTAGGATTTCACCTGTCCACTAATATTCAACGAGTATGGACAGCCCGAGGATAATTACATCGTTGAATTGAGCAGTTTAGGACAGCATCTGCATTGGATCTTATTGTTCTTCCAAAGGGCGAATTTACAGCTCTTTTGGCACAATTGGCCATGTGTTCTGATGCAAGATAATGTCTGTGGTCATACTGCTAGGACTGTCATGGATTATCTTGACCAGGAGACTATAGAGGTTATGGACTGACCAGCAATCTAAAACCTTCTAAGACATCTTGTTCATCGGCGTTAACCTTCCACAAGACAGCTCGGTGTTGCACGTATGGGACATCAGCCGTCACGGAATTAGAATCATGCCTTGTCGATGTAGATTGCATCAATGCCAGATGAGCCCACACTCTATACTGAAGCATTTATATGTACCAATTTCAAACTGTATGAAAAATTGATCTCCCGAGCCGAAGCATATAGGCATTTTGATTTCTATAGATCTTGTGTTCAGATGTGCATCTTGTGTTCTGATCTTACACATGATTTCAGGGAGTAAAGAGTGCTCCCTTGAAATAATCACATTTTACTATTTGTTAATTAAGTTTTGAAAAGAAAATCGCTTGTCAGCAGTATTAACAGGGCAAAAAGCTTGATAAAGAACACAGTGTAACAGTACACTAAGCGAGCTACTGTTGTCCAGACCACTACCCTAAATACATACAAATTACAAATGACTGAGATACAGAAAGTGACAGCCACTGAAATTGGGTAACAAGCCACTTAATCTTAAAAGGGATACTAATATTAGATGTGCCAACTGTTTAGATGATTACATTTCCCCCCCCCCCCCCATACACATCATTAGTGATAAAATAAATGTTTAACCAAAATGCACAAAGTTGCATGCATTTTATGCCAAGTACAATCTTTTTTCTCAATCCAATGAGCAAAACATGCCTTTTCTAACATTAACATTAAAATATTTGAGTACAGAAAGACAACATCTCTCAATGCAATCGTTTGGGCATGAATCAAAATTCATTAACAGATGAAGGCGTCATTAGTAGTAGTCAGAAACACTGATAAAGCAGAGACAGACAGTTAATAGATTACTGTAGACTGTACCTACAGTAAATTTAGACAGCTTTAACAAAGAAAACCTGAAGCTGTAAATATCCTGTACATTAGATACATATTTAAATGATCTATCCTTTGTGAGAAGTCTTTGTGAAGTTTGTTTTTAGCATGCCCTTTGAGTTTGTCCTGAATTACACATTGTCCTCTTGCAATGTACCACGTGGAGCAACCCATTAATATGATTTAGCACCCAATATATAGATGGAAGTGAATCAGTTTAGCATGTACTGTATCAGTGCAAGAAAATGTTTGAGATAGGAGCCTGGCAACAACGATCACAAGCTTATGTTGGGATGCTGTTACTGTGATAATACAAACATATCTCCAGCATAATTTATGCAGAGCAATTTAATCCACATTTGTTCTCAATTTGAGGCTGCCCTAGAGAAAATGCTGTCTGAGAAAACAAAGGAATTCAGTGGTAACTTCGTTAACCCCCTGGTGTTAATTTGACTGAAAAAAAAAAAAAAATCTTGCCTAAAAAACACAGCACTGATACTGAATCTGTAGATAATGTGGAAGAATAGAAAAAGCAAAAAAAAAACAAAAAAAAACAGAAACAACTACTGAAGCAGGGTTAGAAACTCACGCTCGCCCAGGGCGAATTAAATCTGATGAGGACTAGTTGATGTCTGTGTCTCAGTAGTCCTCTTAAAACACATGTACAGATATACTCTCACGTTCAGTCTTGCGTTTAAAAAAATAAAATAAAATAAAAAATGCAGGGAAAGTACATTTTCTAACAGGACGTAGCAGTGGTGAATAAGCATTCACAATGCTTACAAAAGTGTCACTCAAAACACCCAGAAAAACCTCCCTTCATCTCCCACGCAATGCCAAGCCCACTTAAAGTCGTTTTATGTTTGTGTTCTACTCTGCGCGGGATGCAAAGTTTATTGGGTGTTTGAATTTACTGAAACATGTTGCATCTTTGAAGTGTAGGTGAAGATTTATACCAGGTTGCGACCCTCCCCAATCACAAAAGAAAGAAAAAAGGGGGGCCCATTGTACCAACGCAAGATCACAAAATGGCTCACGTTTTACTAAACATTTTAAAACTAACAAAAAATTACCACAATGATCACTATCGTAATATGTTGCTTAAAACATAACACAATATATTCAGTCAACTGTTTAATTTTTTGGAAAATAAGATTCAAGCCTATTATTTTTGTTGTTGATTCCAATGTAGGCACTTCACATCAGGACTAGCAAGTTTCACAATGTTGTTAGTTTCTAACCCTGCTGAAGTATCAAGACACATTTTCTGTATCCAAAGACACATTAACACTATGTTTGAGCAACAACAATAAACTACAGTAGCATGTATTGCCTTAAGGTTTGTCCATGATGCACTTTCGACTTTCCTATCAGATTAAACAAAGAGCATTGAGGCGAAGCACAGTATCTAGTGATCAGGATCACCACAGAATTCAACACGCAGGGTACAAATCAGGAACAAATAATCAAAACAGATCTTTTGGCACCATATGTTTTGTTGGAACAAACACCTGGACTGTAAATCACCCTGTTGGTATCTGCTGTCATTTGAGTTATGGTTGATTGACTCAATAACACAAATTACTAACTGCACATTTAACATGTAAAATAAAAGCACACTCTGAAACCTCAGACAATACAGGAAGCAAACACAGGCTTCTAATCAGACACTGTATTACAAAACACCTTCATTCTGTGTGTTCGCATCTGAGCAATACAGTTCTGTTTGTAAGCTTTTTAGCGAGAACAGCCACCTTGGGAGCACAACAACTGGCAATTCATTAACAGGCCAAGTGTAAAACACAGCCAAGAGTGCTTTTGCACATTTGATTTCAAATTGAAAAGAAAAAAGTGCCCTGGAGGAATGTCTTCCTTATGAGTCGATTCATTTCAAAATGACACTTTTTCCTACTCAAAGTTGGAGCGTGGAATTTGGCCCCAAACAATTCCTCAACAACAAGGGTGTACTTCACTTCTTTCTATGCTCTTGCCACTCCCCAACAAATCAATCATTACTCAAGGCATGTGTGTGCATTACCACTGTGGTAAACAGAAAACGTACAAAGAATTTTGGTACTGTCCACCCGACAGAGAAATTCACTCAGCAATGCCTCCATTTTAAATCTGCATGCACACACAACATATGATTTCATAATCACTAGCACCTCCCTCATTTATCAAATCAACTGAACACATACAAAGCTTCAAGATACACAACGCAGTTGATTAAATGAATACAGAATTGTTAAACTCAACCCACTCTGCAACTTGCACAGTAAATTGTTTGATTCGATTTCAAAGACAAGCCCATGAGTGTCCACGGGTTTGGATCACAAGGATATTACATTGCTATAAAACAAGGCAAGCAAGCCATAATAAAAGAATAGTTACACAAGATTGCTCTATGTGTGTTTTTTGGAGGGGAGAGGGAGCATACTGTATTTATTCCTCTTAACAAGAATGGAAATATTCCACTATAAAACTGGTGGTTGTGTGGAATAGAATTGCTTCATATTACACACTGCTGTAATGAATGTACAGTATCTGGAAGATCAATCAAAACAGTTACTTTTCTGTGGAACAGACTTCTGAAAAATAGAGGGGCAGCTTGGAAAATACAGTTCATCCCTGTGGAGCTGTCCAAAAGAGCAGCTAGCTGTCGTCTGAACTGAAGAAAAGCTGCACTGGCACTTTATAACACAGACATCTTATTCAGCATAACTAAATAAATAGGCATATTACATCGTTCTTTCCTAATGTATACTTTTTTGCTTTGCTTTAGCCCCGCTCTGGCAGCCAAACCTAGGACGAGCCCATTCCCTATTCCCCTTGCCTGACCCGCTCTCCTTCTTGCACTTGGTTTACTTGTCTGCCGCTTCGAACTGAACTCCCGACCGTCGTTTAGCCAGGCTATTTATAGTTTAAAAACTGCTAACTAAAATGATCCATGAGTGGGAATGTTACTATAGCGATGTTATATAGCGATGATTACATGGTGCTTTATGCATGGTTAATTCACTGAAAATTACATTTTTGCTTCACTATACAGGGCTTGAATTTCAGCGTGGGATTGCAGGAATCACGCATTTTCCAAGTTGCTCCCGCAGCTACTGTATTTTTCACCCAATTTAGAATGCCTGAAACGCTACAACAATCTCTAAAGAAGTGGTGGTCAGTGACAGATGCACTATGAGACGCATTCTGAGTAGTTCTGGTTAAAATAAGTAAATAAATAAAAGTAGTGCTGGATATTTTAAGTGCCGCAAGACTTTATTCTCTTGTACGTGATTCTTGGCCGCTATCTTTAAGGATTATAGAAACTCAGTACACTGCAGGAAGTAAACAGCTTTGAAAAAAAGACAATATTAAGTCTATCTAGGACTTAATATCGTGTAATAATTGATCTGTTCACCAACTATGACAACATCCACAGACCACTTCTTAAATGCATTGTTCCTTCCTCAACCTCCTTTCAGCTGGCAACGTTGACTGTGCCTGTTCCCAAAATCATGCTGCTGTGGTCTGGTCTGCCCCATTTTCAATTTTATTCTTACAAAAGCAAAACTTTAACCAAACTAACTCTAAAACATCTACCCAAAATGCAAATCATGATGTATTAAATTAAATATCATACACATCTCGAGCTGATTAACTCAATTCAGGAATTCTGGAAAACAAACATGACCGTGCAACAGCATCAATCGATCATCTGTACCGTGTGCTGCCAATTGTTGTAGACAAAAAGGAGGCTACGGGAATATAAAAAATAAATGTTATATCGTTTCACCATTTTATCTCCTTAAACTATATTTTTCTTAACTTTATAAATGTGTGGAAACATGCTTTTTATGCTCTTCACGTGATTGAATCAATTTGCTTTTATTAATACAAGTGTAGAAATAAAAGTGGCAGAGGCAAGAGAAAAGCCACACTACATCCCTGTATATACATGCACTCAAGATGCCGCAGAATGCAGAACGCAAAAAAATGAATAATGACAAATTTGGGCTTAAATTGCCTAATCTAATTTATAAGTCACGTCCCCAATGGAACGTATTGTAGCGATCTTGGTTAACGCAGGCAGGAGCATCACACAGGGCGAGGCAATCCACACACAGGCGGAGGGCAGGCGCGAACCCGGGACCTCTCGCACTAAAGCATAGCGCCAATACCGCTGTACAAAAGAGCCGACTCCTTTGCAAGGAGTGTATATCGGGCTTATGTCTTCATGGGTGATGTGCCTGCCTGCATTGGCCGGGGTCACTACAATGGCATCAGAAGTGGACGCAGGTACCCCAGCACACATTCGTCAGACTGTAGCCTGGTGAGCAAGTCCGGGGCGGACTTGAAGCTAGCAGGGGAGAGTGTTCTATAATAGTGTAGCGTGCACGGGGGAAGGCAGCAGCAGGGCTGGTAGGTGACGTAATCTAACACAACTGCTGTCTGCAGCGCGAGAGTAGAGTGAAACGTGCAGAAGAGTCGCATGAAGACAGAGTGAAAGCTGCAGGAAAGCAGCGTGGCGGTGGCGTGAGCTTGTGCAAATCACGTTACAATCACGCTGCGTGTACTGTAACATGCTGACCGAAATGTCAACCTGTGAGCCAAACAGACAAGCCGCTAGCTTTAACAGGGGCGGTGATGCTGTAAATGTCATTTGACACTCCGTCATAGACAGCGTCATAACCACAGCTGACATTCTACCGAGGTCACACTTAGGTTTCCAGCTATAGCTGCAGTATTTATATGACTGCTTGGTATTTACTATTCAACCTCCAAATCTATGTTACACGGCAAATCAGCAGAGAGAATTAAGGAGTCTTTTGTACTTTACCAGAATTTTTACATGAGCATCAGATTTGATGATGCAAAAAAACAACCGAGGACACGACCTTGGTGTCCTCGTAGCTAGTTACAGCCATGATCATAGAATAGGAAGCAAAACAGGAAATATCTGCAGTCTTACATTTTTATCACAGCCACACAAACACACAACCTTCTGAAATATTTATCAATGTCAGTTAAAAGAAATTGGATTCTGGATTCAAATTTGATTCACAACCAAAAATGTTCCATTCTATTTCATATAGATTCTAAGGCTGGGGTGATGCCTAATTTTTCACTATCGATATAACGTTCTCCAAAAAAGCCGATGCATCGATTCATCAACGTTATGAAACCTTAAAAAAATGCTGTAATAGTGTGGAGCTGTGGATTACTGTGTAACATTGCTAGTAAAGCTTTAAAAACTAGTACCCATATTACATTGATTAGATCAATTTATGCATATTCAGTAGTAAGGAAATATATATATTTTTTACCTTATTTGTGTTGATTTGTACCAGTTGGGGGTCAAAGCAAAACCAAAATAAAAAAGTTGTTTAAATCCATAATGCACAATCAATACCAGCAGTGCGTTTCTAAACCGCAGATGTAAAAGACAACATTCCCCCTTTTCATCCCTATCCAATAATTTTGTTTATATTACGAAGTAGTTTTATGCAATGCAACGTGTAAAAATGCTTCCACTTCTCCCTGCATCTGGGGAAGAGGGGAGAAGGTGAGCTCAATCGCATGCAGATTCAGTGAGTCAGACCTGAGGGGAGCACAGAAGCTCTGTGCTTAATACAAAAAATAATGGCCGATTCCAAATTTAATAAAAAGTAAAAGCTTTCCTTTGCTTAAACATTTTACACAAAAACGATGCACAGGCTATCGATAGTTGTTACATGATATGAAGCATCGCCTCAGCCTTAATAGATTCCACTGTGATAAGCTCACACATGTAAACAACATACACTAATTCTTTAGCTTGGACTGCAAATTTCTATCCAACATCAAAGTTAGCATGGAATAAAATATACTTAAAAGTTACCTTAAAACATGAACTGTGCTGAGGTGCAATAAAAGGGATATGAATAGTAACATATCTTTTCTAGGACTTATTTATATCTAGTGATGGCGATAAAAACCATCCCTGGTCATGGCACATCCTGCTCGTACGTATCGCCCCACCCCTCGCAAAACAGCTGTCAATAACAATCACTCAGTCAGAAAAGATACAGAGACTAACAGCTACAGTAGAGTCCCACATTAAGAACAGAAACCTGCTGTGCCTGGATTGATGTGTTAGGTCCTGTATAAACTCAGGTTTGAATACGATCAGAAGCTGCCACCTCTTGCTTATTGCTTGTTTTTGTTTTTATGCATGATCTTACACAAAAGTAACTATTTCAAGTTTGTTGTGTATACAGTACATAAAATCACCACTTTTCTCCAACTGTTTTAAAAAAACAACAGCAGGGAGGTGGAAATGTTTGAAGCCAAGCCCATGAAGTGCACACAAAGAATACACCAGGTTAGAAAAACAGCTTAAGGAGCATAGAAACTGGAATTTCCGCCTACACACCCAGCGTGTTGACAGATTGGTGTTGTAGTACAAGGATGAAACTGAAACAGATTCTTAACAGGAGAAGTTCCTACAGTACTTCAGTATTGTGAACAAATCAATCCTCTTCTTCAAAACCACAAGTCAATACTACAGTATTAATTATGAGTAGGGATGTGATTTTGTCATGGCGGTCATGTGAATTTTGACATTTGTTTCCATTCAGCGTGAAAACAGGAAAGGAGCAGTTCACATCTTTTGAACTGGTTTCAGTGCAAAGTTAAAGCAGTCAGCAAACGTCAAATAAAGGTGAATACTTACACAGAACTATAAAAAAGTGGCAACATTAAGTTCTAAGCAACTAGCAGAGCAATATCCCAAACAGTTTCATGAAAGCGGAGGGAGCAGCTTTAATGAGAAACAAACTTCAAATGAACCGAAGCCTTTTGTGCAGAAAATATACCTCTGCTTACACTTGATAATGCAAAACCTAAAGGGAGGACGGTTTACATTTCTGGACAAACACGAACCACAATTTGCAGCTCTTGCAGTCGTTCCCCTGTGGTGCTTAACGGTACCTGTCAACAGTGTAAATGCAGAAAGATCCTTCTAATCATTTAATGTACGTCCTGTAATACCAACACCACAGCTGTGTTTATAGACATTAACGAAAAGAATATCGTCAAACTCAATTTACAAGCAGAACACTCATTTAAAAAAAAAAAAATTTCACTGTTCAGATAAGGTATACGTGTTGCAATTAAAAGTTAAGCATATTCCTGTTATGGTACTTTTTTTTTTAAAGTTACTCTTCAAAAAAAAAAATCTATGGGGGTCATGAATCAAGCGTTTGTGACTGCATTAAGGCCATTGCGCCGAGTTTACGCCGGCCTTAAAATGGCCCTGTACGTTACTTAGCAACGGCAAAATGCGCTCCGCCGCTCATTAGCCATGCACTAATGCATGGGCAAATTGTAGGTGGGGCTCATTTGTAAATGAAGTCTGTGATATTAAATGAGATTTAAAAAGTGGCAGAACAGCTGTGCCAGCTTTAAAAGGGTACACAAATAAGTCTGGATTTCAAATTGATCTTATGTGGGCGCAAAGAAAGTCAGAAAGCAACTGATAGGAAAGAGCATTATGAGCAGTCAGAACGTATTTCTTACGATGGAGAGTGCATGCTCCTAACCTTCCTGAACAACCCAGGAACAGAGGAAGAGTACCGAGAAGAAGGGAGAGGATATTTAGGGTCAGCATTACCCTCTTTGATCTCCCTGAGGATGAAATTATACCTCGATACCGGCTATTTCATTATGTATATTTGGTTTTATCCGTCGTATAATAATAATACAAGTCAACAAGTCAACACGGGTCATTGCCTCTCCAAATTAGCTACCTGGGCTTTAATGGGTTAAAACCTGTACATTTTATTTAAAACACAGGTTAACCCATTTTGAACTTTCTGCCTCTCCAAATGACCTACCTATTGTTCAATTGTGGTAGCCCCTTGGGAGGGGAGGTGCTATTGCTATTGTTGTGTAACTTGTACAAGCAGTAACATGAGAGGCCTGAATGCGGTGATCCAATACCAAAATAACATGAAAATCAAATACTGCATTGTAGGAGCACTGCATAAAAACTCACCACTACAGCCACTAAATTCATTATCAGACGCAACAAAATTGTTTTTTTTCCCCTCTTTGATAGGTTAAGACATGTTGGCAATTCAACATTGTGCCGATTTACTGTACAAGCCGTTGAATCTGATTAGAGTAAATCCCATTTAATATCTGTATAAAGCGCTCAGTAGCATTAACCTTCTGAAGATGCTTTCGATGTACTTTGCGGAAAAGCCACGGGATCCGAGAGAGAGAGAGAGAGAGAGATGACGTTTATCCTTTGAGCTGTTTTTGTTTAAGATTACCAAGAGCAATTAATTGCTGCTGGGGTGCACACTGTACTGTGCAGTGGATGATGTAACCTAGACCACAAAATGGGGAAACACTTTAGATATCGAGGGGGGAATTTGTGACGTCATGGAGCGAATAACAATACTCCCCTGGATTTCCAGTCTTAACTCAACATTACTACTAATCACGCCAGCTGAACGTGATACTTGTTAGACCACCGTTTATAAAAGTCAATAACAAAAAAGTTAATCAGAATTATTTTGGGAACATCACAGATCATGGTATGCCATAGGTTGGATGTTTAACAGGCGGCATGATGACAAACTGGTGACAAGAAAAAGATGTCAGTGTTTGGAGTACTTACACCTTTAACAAATGTGGCTCTCACAAAGACGGTTTACATGTACTACATAAAATGCCTAAATTATATCATACAAAAATATGCCGATCTCACAGTTTAAGAAAAAGAGAAGTTTTGTGTCTCAGGGTTTACTGTGATCTGCAAGTATCCTCAAAGCGCTTCGACACTTACCTGGAATTGTTTGTTTGTTTGTTTGTTTACTTACTAGAAGCTTTTAGAACTTGAATTAGATAGATGCACAGGAACATTAATCGATGGTTACTATTCAACTGAGCTTATTACACTAGCCACCTGTCATGTTATGATCTGCACTGCATTGTTCAACCAGAAAATAAACGATAATGTAGCCTCGTTTTACAATGAAATAAAAACAAACAAAACGAACTTAAAAAAAAAAAAAAAGTTTGGTTTAGTAAAGCCCATTTCTTATAATTGTGAATGTACATACACTCATATTACCACACATTCTGGTAAACTGCTAACTCTTGGGCTAATGGGTACGCAAAATGAACAAATGTACACTACGTATTATTAAAATGATGCATTGCATTAGACACATTTTTGTCAGTACTGTCATTGTTAATACGGTATTCTTTTTCGTTACTTTATTCCTCTGAATAACGAGTTCTCGCTAAGCAGACTTCTGTTTACCGACCAGTGACCATTGTGATTGAGGCACGATTACTGACACTCACTGGACAGTAATCTTATTTAAAAAAATAATAAAAATTTACACACAAAATAAAAGCACGTAAATCTTTTCGCGTGCATTACTGTTCTTATCTTGCAAAATCATACATTGCTTGGTACAGGAACTGAAGCAGCTCAAAATGGTGCGTTTTACATAAACACCAGTTTAAAAGCTTTGTGTACAACATAGCGCAGTGATTTTGTATGCAACAGGGACAAAATTCACCCAACATCAACAAGTATTTACACAATTGAAATATTACTTTCAAAAGGCAAGTTTAGCTGCCTTGTATTAAAAACAAAAACATTAGCTCCAATGCTAACTGCTCAACCGGAACTGTAACTATTCACGTGCACAGTATCTGTGTTTGGGTGTACCGTTTGGGTGTGAACTCAAAGTAAATTTATTGGTACCGATAATTAAAGCGTAGGCCTAATGATAAGCGGTCCTGACAGCGGTCAAATCAGCTTCAGTTTGGGATCTCCGCAGTTAACAAAAGGACCTCTGTCCGTGTCTCAGTAAACCCCTTCAATAGCTCCAAATTCCAGCTTAGTTTACCAGTCTCCGTTTGACTAGAAAACTACGACATTCATTGAAGCAAAAATTGATACAAACTTAAGTCAATCTGAAATTATTCAAAAGCATCCATTAAAAAAAATGAAAGAAAATACTAAATTGTTCACTTCACATAATTAGGTGTTCTTAATTCGCTTTGGAAAGAAAGAAAACACATATTACCTTAATATTTAGATTCCCCAGACGATTAGTTTACGATGTATCATTGGAATTTAAATCCGAGAAGTATTTAAATCCCCCAACAGTTTGCCTTCTCTTGATTTTAGTTGAAGGTCTTAGAAACTCTTTAAACAACGTATCCCGTCTAGTGTCCACTCCTATGTGATTTATTTTAAGAACACGTTAAGTTCTATTCATTCGTGAAAGTCAAACGTCCTTTCTTGAGCTGCGTTCTGTCTGGACAAAAGTTTTCTTTTCGCCTGTAATAAACTTCCCGTTTGCAGCATACAATAAAAAAAAAGTTGTTCTCTGAAGACAGAAAACCAAAGCCTCTGCAGCTAAAGCTCGCAAATCGGCGAGTACGAAAAATCCAAAATGTCCACAACCACTCAAGGAAATACAAAGGCGGAAAAAAATGTCCACCACAAAGCGCAGTTCTCGGAGTCGAGTTTTTCTTTCTTCTTTTCTTCACCCAGCCACAGCAGAAATGCTGTTATATTGTGTTAAAAAAAATGGGGCCCGCTGCACCCAAACGTTTCCAAATCTGACACCCCTCCTACTCCTCTTTTAGGAGGAAACTGTAACATGTAAAAACGTAGACCCCATCAACTCACAAACATTGGACACAGACTGAAAACAGAACACAACTGACACCCTCCTCCACTGTAAATTCATGCCCTGGTGGCGGCCAAGTACAATCCAGGCAACACAACAACAAAAGCAGCAGCAGCACTAACCGAGGATGAGGCTGAGGGACTGGGAGGAAAGGTAGGTCACTCTGATTGGAGGTGATTGGCTTCAATCTAACTTTCAGATCAGGTAGCACGGAGACGGGCGTGGCAACAGAACCAATACCAGCGAGCTGTTTTTTATTCGTGAAGCGAGAAAGCCAATGTCTGAGTTGAGAGGTGGGGCTTATTTCAAGACAGCATGTTCGGTTGGTTTAAAAACAGATGTTATTGAAATATATTGGTTTGTTAATACTAGGTTGGTGTGCTTGTTTTTGGTTTGGGGATACTGATTAGCTCTGAAAGCCCGCACATAACGTCTGTTTTGTATAAGGTTGTGAAAAGTAAATATTGTATTTAATGTGCAATGTCCAATACAGTTTTTACCTAGCAAAGGTATGAGGAAACTAGAAAGGGGAGGTGCTGTGAACAAAAACAAAGCATCCCCAGGGACATATTAAGAGCCAGTAACTCAAAATGTAATGCCTCTATACAACAGAAACTTTTAAAAATCACATGACCTCTTTATAGAGATTACATCAGGTCAGAAATTACTTTCATGGCCAACAACACATAAAACATGCAGGATTTATATAACCTTGTAAATATGATGTCAGACAAATATGATAGGGTTGTAAAAAACTGGCACTGATACCCACGATCGATCTAGACAGGGGTCTTTATTATTCATCATCAAGAAAAACATGTCAAAGTGAAGGATGGTGTTAGATAAAGTTGCCAGCTGAAAGTGGTTTATTAGTAGATGTAGTGGTGGTGGCTGCAGCAGATTTGCAAACTCATTTAAGCTCCCCTCACAAGGATTCTTAAATATTACCTTTTTAGGTATTTCTTGTGAAATATTATTACTGTACAGTAAACAAAAAAGGAAAAACAAATGTTCTTTTGTTAATTAGTTTTTTGCTTCCCATTAGTAAAACAGAGCCTAAATAAATGTGACGATACTCCCTGCTGCTGCAGGTAGTCAGACTAAACTATGAAAGAATTGAACACACATTAAACATAATAGTGGGACACTGTAGACCTAAAATAAAAACATATTGGTGGTGGTTGTGCCACTTCCAACTTGGGCCAATCAGTTTTTTCCCTTGACGGCATTAATGTTAACGCATTACAGAAATTAAAAGTGGGTTCAGTAACACTACAGTAGGTCAGCTTACACCAGTGCCCACATACAGTAGACTAGTGTACCATCATACAACAAAATGGGGCAATAGTAAAGAATATTTCACATTTCTTTTTTGGTCGGTGCCTAATATCAGGGAGACCTTATGCCAAAAAAGTTACAGAAAATATAGGTGTTCCTCTTTTTCTTCCATCCTCAATTTAACCTGCTATTTTCAATCTGCAAAATTATTGAATATCAGAGGAGCGCTCAGTGGTACGAGTGTTGTCATTAATTAAGACAGATAGCGATAAACTGAAACTTGACTGCAGCAGTCACTGCTTACACCCACAAATAAACAGGGCCCAGCCTTGACTTGTTCACTGTTTTTCAACATTTAACATTTGAGGGCTTGAAATGGCTGAATAGTGTGTGTGTGTGTGTGCCATTGATTCCAATTATCAGACCGATAGTTGTAATCCTACTGGGTTTGTACTTGTGAATACTGTCACAACCAAATGGCAATTTGCAAAAATGCAAAATAAGATCACCCACACCCACCTAACACCGTGAAGATATATATAATTTCCCCCACATTATTTGGCTTTACACAAACATAAACCACGATTTTAGTTAATCCTGTAAACCCAGTACAAGTGCTACCACAAAAATCAAAGCTTTACTTTTGCAATGCCATGCTGTACCATTCTACCTCTGATATGAGCTGCTCTTATACAATGCCGAACCATGGTACTTATATCTTGTCCAGTAGTAATACCACAGTACTTTCTGGGTGTACTATTACATGACATGGTGTACCAGGGTACTTCTATCAGATCCAAGCATCCAGTAGTAATACCATGTTCCCATGTATCTAAATTCCATGATAAATAAATAGACAGATAGATAGAAAAAATAACCAACAGCTCTATATCCAAAGAGTACCAGGAAATTTTAATAAGTAACTTACCAATTACCTTTCTTCTCTTCTTCATTATATATATATATATATATTGGCCCATCACGGTTGATTAATGCATTGTATTTTAAGGTGAGTAATACTTTGAAATTGGAAACATTGACTAGATAGCAGTATTTAAAAAGGTAGATACTAAATCTTCAATGAAAGAAAAAGTGGCTTCACAAACACCTTTTAAATGAATGTAAACTAGGGCAGTCTGCATGGTATATTTCCCCCCACGCTCACCTTTACCTCGCATGCACATCTTATCACACTTCCAGTATATCCATTTCCTATTTACCTTTTATTTATATTGTTTTCATACCGCGTTTCTTTAAACCAGGATAAATCAACTTAAAAGAAGGGGCATATTCAACACAAAAAACAGGAAAATCCAGCCCTGTCTTCCCTTTGTGGTAATTCACGATTAAATCAATAATAAACAACCAGCCAAAATACATCCTGAAAATGTACATTCCTTTTAAAGTTTGTTTTTGCAGTTGTTTTTCTGAAGTGTCACAAGTCGTTTATGAAATAACCTACACAGATACCATAAGAGACAGAAGGCCTATGTCAGTTCTTTAAACAGTGGCAAATCTAAATCCCTGCCAGCAGAACTGTTTACACTACTTCTACTGTATTCAGTAACAGGGTCAATAAATAAATTCTGCCCCCCCCCCCCATTTATAGGCAGGCATAAAGGGTTGCAGTGTTTAGAGCCAATCTTTACATTTTTAAAACACAGACCCCCCCCCACCGAGTTATTATTTTAATTAACAACTCTCTTACATGCATATTTTTATTTTTGTAATTTTTTAATTTTTTATTCCAGTTTAATCTCTGCACAAAAATGTCACATTATTATTAAATTAAGAGAAAACATAAGAAATACAATCTGTTGCTGTACCCAAATCCTTTCATGTTTTCTTGTCACTGGATGTCAATGCAGCTGATGATGTTTATTGGTGGTTCTTGTCCAGTGACGTGCCACAAGTTGCATAAGATTAAAACCCAGGATTTTTTTTTTTTGCACACCAGCATTCCAGGACCTCAACCTAAAAACCCACACGATCTAGGGAACATCAGGACATGTGGCAACCCTGCATGCAACCTAAAAAAAGAGAGCTAACAGATGCTATTCACTATATGGGGCATACTGGTCATTGTAAAGTACTTCAGCATACATGACTGCTGAAATAATGCAAGGGTGTAAAGCTGGTTTAATATTCTGAGTCAAAAATAATGTATGTGCTGTCTTAAATGATTTGTCTTTGTATATTTCTAACAACGTTACATGCGGTTCAACAACACTGTAGTGTTTCTTAACCCTCCTCTCACTAGGCAGCTTTTCTTTCTTTTAGATAAAGCTCTCTTCACACAACACAGAGTTTGGCAGCTCAGACTTCCAGAGAGTCTGCCATCAGTGGGAGTTATCCAGTTGTTGTTCATTGCATGTCAGACCTTTGCAGAGAAAGAAAGCTGTTTGGTTTGGTTTACGCCCCAGGAACGTTTTAAGCATATCCATGCCATCCACTGATCCTCCTCTCTTCAGGATAACATTCCTGTATTCCATCCCAACCTGTTGAAACAAATAAAGAATACCACTAGTCCTGACTGTACCCTTTGTAAACCAGCAACATTTATGTTAAACTAGAGGCTATGCAACCTATAAGCAGTGCACTGCTATCAAGGTGTTTTGTTCCTCTCTCTTCCTGCGGGGGGGGGAATATGTCATTGAATTAAACTGGATCTGGCATCAGATTGTAGGAGATTCATTCTGTTTATCCCCTATATCAGTTGTTCTCAAACTTTTTTGTTCGCGGACCACCTTAATTTTTTTTTTTTTGACCTCAGCGGACCACACGATAAACAGTATAGCTGCCTGAAAAATAAGCACATTAAAAAATCACTATAATACTAAGAATGAATATATTATCAATACACAACATATTAAACTCGCAATAAATACACATTTATTTTAAAGTTTCTAAAAATGAGTGACATTCCTTTCATCACATTTGATCTTTTTGGAGGCATGACAGAAGACAAGTGGCTAGAATGATTGGCATTTTTACATGCTTTGTTTTTACCTTAGGATTCATTATTCCCTCTTTCTTAAAGCGGCTGAAGAAAATATCCATAGAAAAGACTTCACTCCACAGGTATCCATAATACTGGCCATCATAGCCGCCTGCTAGGTGACTGAAGCTTGCAGTCATGTTTGTACCTGGAAACAAGAGTCAAGTCCCTGGGTTGAACAATAGTCCTAAAATATTTGAAGTATAAATGCAGTTTCAGATTATTTAGTATAATTGCTGCATATCTAATCCTCTCTCCGGTCACTTTAAAATAACACTCCTTGACTGAAAAACTATATTTTAGAGAAAAACAAACATCCTACTATTACCTTTAGTTATATATTATTTGTACAAAAAAAAGTGAAAATTAATAAGATAATGTAATCATTGCCTTCTGTAAACCGTTGCACAGTGCTGCATGTCCCACTGTTTTATATATTATTATTTAGAATCCCCCCATTGGTGATATAGTGGAGGCTGACACACAGATAATCTGAATCCAATGTGAAGAAGCTACTACCTGGTGTTGCAGGAATCCCCAGAATTTCGTCACAGTATTTTGCATATTCTTGTGCTGTATCCGCGCATGACTTGGTATGCACAGACTGGTCAACCTTGCTCAAAACAATCTGACGAAGATTCAAAAGGCCTGGTGAAAAAAAAACAACACACATTTAAAGCCCTTGATGTTGTTAAAAGAAAAATTGCGAGTTTTATTAGGTACAACATTCTCATTGACCCAGTTCTGCTCAACAAGTAACAATAACTTCTTAGTAACTGTGTCAGGGTGAAAGCCCTTAATGTAAATGGTGTGTGTGTGGGAACGTAAGGTTGGCAGGGATGGGGTTAAATCTGCCCCTGCCTGCAATCACAGGTGTGGACATTCCACAATTAGGTAATTGAGTGCTAACTGGGGAGTGGCCACATGGATAAAAGGAAGGAGAATTGCTTTGTCTGGTGAAGGGAGTAGGTGAGTGTTTTGATGTGTGTTTGTGTACGTCTAGTGAAGGCTAATGCCCAGCCTATAGTACATATTGTTTTGTTTAACCTGTTATTTTGGCCCTTGTGCCTGTTTATTTGTTCCTGTGCTTTGTTTGTTTTTTGTTTACTGAACGTGTGCAACAGCACTTGAAACTGCCCCGTCTAGCCTCCGAGTCTCATTCCTGATGCTATCCTTTCACAGTAACCAATTCATGAAACCAATAAAACAGAGTAATGTCTTTATATTTGGTAGATACCTCTATTCTTTTGTGGATGCACAAAGAAAATAAAAAGAGGACTAGCAAATGCATCCTAGTCTAAACAGGGGTTTTGCCTATATGTAGATGGACCTGTTACTGTAGTCTTCATAGTCTATATTTATATAAGGCCCCTTTATCACAATCTTCTTTTTGTAAAACATTGTAAGTTTATTCACTTGATGAGGACTGTTTAAGTCATATACAGTAGCTCATATTTCAATTATAAGTTAATTCAGTGTGATGTATTTGCAAGAAGATGCATTTGCTGATGTGTTTATTGATTCCATTATTCTCCCTATTACTTGCATGAACATGCAAGGCTTTATATTTATGTAATTTTCACCCAAGTAAAATGTGTATACAAATAAACAAACATCATTATAAAGATACACACACTAAAGCATAAAATATTCCTCAACATCAATATTTTCAATTCAAGATGATGTCACTGTCTCTGTTTTATATATATTAAATATACATAATTATATTTTAAAAAAAATGCTCAAAAGAGTCAACTTCCCTATATATATAGTAGTGCAAGGCCAAATTGGAACTCAGACAGAAACATTTATATATAGCCTACCATATTTTAATATTAATTAGGTTATTTGCATTTGGATTTCTTTGGCTAAAAGAAAACTACATGGAAACACACTCTACCCGAAAGGTACAACTAAAATTGAGCGAGTTTCCAAGGAAACTGCCCTACTGACAACCACAGATGCTACATTCAGTCCAGTTAATAGGACTTACCAGTGTTGGCTACTCTGGAAGCAATTAGGTTTTCAAGCAAGTCATCTGGAATGGGGCTCCCATCTTTGTAATGCCTCGACATTCTTCTGAGGGGCTCCTTCTCCCACACCCAATTTTCTAGCATCTGGGAAGGCACTTCCACAAAATCTGTTTCCACACGGGTTCCACTAAACTTAACAAAATCTGTCTGAACAGAATAAAGACTTATCACAGCCTTGGATTTTGTTATCTCCTCATTTCTGATTGGTATACACCAGCAATAAAAAAAGAACATGCATCCTTTCCACTGCTGTTATCATGCTCCAGGTAATTGAATTCCCCCATGATCAACGTTTAAAGACTTTTCTTATCTGCAAAAAGCATTGCCTGGCTTACCTTTTCATGCTGTCTAGTATCCAGTGACCATCATATCATACAATCTAAAATCCAGATTAGGGATGTAGAAAGGACAGTAACTCTACTGGTGTTGACTTTCAGTCGTGCTTAGCCGGTTATTATTATTATTATTTGTTTATTTAGCAGACGCCTTTATCCAAGGCGACTTGTGTGAACTATGCATCAGCTGCAGAGTCACTTACAATTACGTCTCACCCGAAAGACGGACTACAAGGAGGTTAAGTGACTTGCTCAGGGTCACACAATGAGTCAGTGGCTGAGGTGGGATTTGAACCGGGGACCTCCTGGTTACAAGCCCTTTTCTTTAACCACTGGACCACACAGCCTCCTGGTTATATTGGGAATAAACACTTTTAAAGCAGACAAAGCCAGACCAGACAATACAGAGGGGAAATATTTAAAACAATATAGAATAATTGCCTGATAAAGAACAGCCAGCATGGATTATGGAAAACAAAGTGGACAGTAGACCAACAAAAATGATATGTGCTGCTGTAAAAAGAAAAATTGCAATTGCAGTACATAAATGTATCATCATATTCACATATACTAAATCTAAACTGACGGAAGACACAATAGATGAAGCTGATTCACCAAACTGTATGTGAAAAAGATCTGTTTCATTGATATGTTAAAACAATGTGGCACTGAAACAACAGAACACAGGTGTGTACCAAATATTAAGACAATCATTTAATATAGAGATTACTGTCTCTGTACCCTGTAAACGTTAGCTCAATATGGCAGCTATCTAAAGTGAAGGGAGCTCAATTTTGCCCAAGAGCTTTCCGAAACAATAACATTTTGAAGTCGAATCTGAAATGTTTTAAGGTTGTTTGAAGTTGAAATAGCGATGACAGCGGCTTTACTAGAACATCAAAGCTGCCTCACAGGGATGCTTCACACATCTATAAAACACTTATTTTAAGCACAGGATTTCAGATGAATGCAACAGTAGTAACAGCAGACTCAAACCAATCACTCCTATAGCTTATTCATCAAAACCACCTTCTCACGGGGAAAAGAAGCAATCAAAACAATAACTTTGGTTATTAGAGAAAGATTCAAACCACATTCAAAATAACATAAATATGACTAAACTGATCGTTACTGCACTCCCCCTTTTTAATGCACCAGGAGCCATAGTTAATAGACCATGCTATCTATCTTGTGCCTTAAAACAAGAATGCAAGTGCTAGTGGAATAGTATTATGGGGCAAATGGGTGCCATGACCACAACTGCATAATAACCAGTTACCCTCTATAAAGGGCTGGCTTCAAATTAATTTACTGCATCAGACAGCATCTCAATAATTTCTAAAGCCAAGCTTGCATGTACATAGAACCTTGTGTTTAAATTGTGCAGAACGTATTTAAAAACATGACATGAACTGTGACCTTTAGGTTTCCCAAGATACAATACAGACATCGTGGCATGACGGATAGCATTCCAAAAATTCAAAGAATCCATAACATTCGAGGAACTGACAGCAACAGGTGAGGGACAGGTGCTTTGGCAGCCATGTGAAGTCCTGTTCCTTGTCAGACCCCTGAGCTCTACAACCATACGCTGCTCAAATTCCACCTCAGGCATTACCTTGAGATGTTGAGGATATTGTAACATTCTGGGTATTCATTCCATTGCTTTTTAGAAGAGGAATGTAAACCATAGTAAAAATGCAGCAACATACCTTTGAACAGATCTCATGCATCACATGGCCAAACTCATGGAAGTACGTCTGTACCTCATCGTGCTGGAGTAAGGAAGGCCGGTCAGCTGTGGGCTTGGTAAAGTTCGCCACCATAGCTGCAACTGACAACATGCGGCCTCCTTCAGGCATGAGGCAGCCTGGCTGAAGACCAAAGCAAGCAGCATGCCCGTACTTTCCTTCTCTGAAAGAAACAGACATTTTTCTATATCCCACTTCATCTATGAGAACTGTCATTTTTATTTACTGTAATTTAAGATGCACTTTTTTAAACAATGTTTTCTTCAGAAAAATGGCCTGCGTTTAAATTTGAGTATAACGATGCATGCATAAAAAATCAACAACAAAAGACGTGACTACCCAAGTACACAAATAGCAATGTAACTGGCTTCCGAGAAAACACAAACAAAGACGTCACTGCCTGAGAACACAAACAGCAACTTGAGTTACTGCGAGAAAAAACTAACAAAAACATGTACTGCCCGATCTCGAATCATCCATGACATACATTCTTAAATTCAAAGGAAAACGGTATATTGCAAAACCAGTGTATAACGCAAATGACTAAGAAGCCTTGGATTAGATCCCTTGTATTGTTCACACCTGTTGTATAGCGAGCATTTCTATACCACCCTATGAAAAACACCACTGTATACTTTGTAGAATACTATAACCTGAATATACTGCACACATGCAATCTGTAAAATTGTACATTATATTATATAGTAATGGACAAAATATAGTAAGTGGGTGAGGGTGGACAAGCACAATGAAGCTCAAACTGTTTTAGACTTGTATTAGCAGTCAATTCAAAACTATTTTAGGCTTATTGATATTTCATGTACCAAAAATCTCTCAGTCCACCCGAGCTCCACTTATTGGTTACCACTGCTTCAAACAAAATGTTGATTGCAGGTATCAGAAAACGTGATCAGACAGCGCAAAGCTTTTTTGTTTATTATCTGTTCTAATGTTTTAATGCCATATAACCTTATCCTTGTCTCCTCAAGTGGCAGTAATCGTGGAAAGCAACAGGCTGGCAATTACAACCTTTAACCTCTGAGAGGGGCCGTAAATCCTGCTTCTTTTGAATGACTGCCGATTGCCATCACACACCCTCATAGGGCTGTTAGCATGTGTCACTGTTTCATTGCACACTCTCATAGGGCTGTTAGCATGTGTCACAGTTTAATTGCACACTCTCATAGGGCTGGTGGCGTGTGTCACAGTTTGACAAATGGGCCTATCCAGTGTGAACTCTGACCAGGTTGACCAGGAGTTTATGAATTCTATTCGGTCTATTTGATCCATTAAGCCTAATCAAAGTGGCTGTGTATTGTTTGGCAATGCAAAACCATAAAGGTGACTGATGTTAAGTGTAGAAAGACTGTGTCAGGGAATAAAACATTGATTTTGTCAGGTTAGAGAAATAAACTAAGATACATTTGTCTAAGATGCCATATTTATAAATTATGTTATATGTCATGCTGTGTTATGCTACTGTTATACTACGATTGTGAGTAAAACTTCACACCCATAAAAACCATTTAAACATACATACCTTGGATGAAGGTCCAGGTAGAACTGCCCCATCTCCTCCCCAGTCACTGTGTCCTTCACGGAGTAGAGACTCACGCCCTCGTGCCACACATGAGGATTAGCTACCTGCTGGAAACCGAGTCCCAGGAGGTCCTGGTAAATGCTGAGCAATCCTTCTGTTACCACCTCTAATGGGAAATGCTCAATCAGCTTATCTTTATCCACCGAATACTTAAGCTCCTCTACTTTGTTCATGTAGTAAGCCATATCCCAGCCATTGATTTTCCCATCAAACTCAAATCCTCTTTCTGCACATTCTTTCATCTTCAGCTCCAAAATATAGCTTCTCTCCTGTTCACCCAGAAGCCGAAGCTTCTCATAAAGCTCATCTACAAAATGTAAATATAAGGTTTGTTATATACTTTTGTTATGTAACACAAAAATAAACACCTTTTTGTTACTGTAATCTGTACTTTTATATTAAGAATATGTCTATCTCGTCATCTTATTACCAACCCTAACCACTAACTTAGGTATGTTTTAAGAGAAATCTTAACAAAACACCAAAAAGCATTGTAAGTCATAACATCTAAAACATTAGCGCTGTAGTGTGATTCTCCCACAGCTATGTTCACTTTTATACTAAACCTGTTTACTACTTTCTTTCTGTAGTGTAAAATTCTGTGCACTGTACTTTATTAGAAACCAGGCGTGGTTGGCCTTCCAGTTTGTTTACATTATGTAACATAAAAGCCATTTCAGATGTATGTTTACATGTTTCTTCCTTCCCAGAAGTCTTCTTTTCATTCCCTCACCCTGTAATTTAAATAGCCTTGTTCCTGCTGCTACCTGCATCAGCAGGGGGTTATCAATGTCTTCAAGCTATGCTGCAGTTCAGGAAGGCAAAACAAAAATGTAAATAAACTTGAGCTTTGACCCTTCAACTCTGTTTGACTTGCTGGATCTGTAGTATAATACAGAACTACTGTAGAGTATAGAGGTCATAGATCACAGCATCACATAACTTTCTGCTGTATCCATAAGGCTTATATGAGTGCCCCAAATAAACCACTCACCTTTTAGAGGAATATCGTCGTTTTTAGCTGACTTGGGTTCATTGTTGAAACATCATGAAACCTGTTAATTGTGCAACAATTTTCAGAGGCTTTGCCACTTCCTGTTATAACTTTCAATGTACTATTGATCAGCTGCATCAAACACTGACTGAGTGGACGAACATAAGCAATGCTGTATGCACACAAGTTTGATGTCAATCTTATCTGCACAGTTATCCAAGAAGGCCCTTACAGGCTCATGACTAACCTGCTAATAGAGAATCAGGAATACCAGTAGTGATCTAGTCCTGGACAGAAGTAATGTTTTGTTCTGTTAAAGCAGCATGTTATATTCTTTAGTAAACAAACAAATGAAGTAGCCTACCTAGAAACATTGTCACATTCTTGGTATTCTTTGCTATGTTCATTTCAAGGACATAATCAGCATGTGTGCTGAAACCTAGCAGCTTTGCAACCTTTGCCCGGAGTGGGATCAACTGTTCAAGAATTTTCGTGTTCTCCTGTAATCACAAAACAAAAGCAGTGCCTCTAATTAAACTCTGAAAATGGCCCACATTAAACCTGTTACGCTGTGACCCTAATACTAAGTTAAAGAAACAATTAGTTTTATCCTAGTAAAGCCAACATCATTCGGGCAGGTGATCCAAACCTAACCATGCAGCCAAACTAGAGCAACTCTGAACTGTGGCGTTCTTTACATATTCATCATGCTAGACTGAAATGTGTGTTATAGTTGTGATGGGGCTTTAGTATACTTTTTAAATTGGAATACAGATTGTTGTCACATATGTTGGGTTTGCCAATACGTTATCAGTAATCTTTGTCTCCTTATATACAGTACAGTAGAACAATACTGAGCCCATGAAACAATCATTTTTTAAACACAGCATATATTAGTATCTGTAACATGAGCCGTACCTCTTTACACCTAGACTGGAAAGCGGCTTCCATTTTCCTTCTGGTTTCTGGAACGTAACATCTCTTCATTAGTGGGTAGTAGTGGGGATACTGAAGGGTCACCCTGTATTTGTCATCCTCTGTCTTCTCTAAACTGCCAACAAAGCTCTCCGCAAGGCCCCCTCAAAATGAAAGTGAAATCACAGAAATACATAAATAAGGGTTTAGCCAAAATCCCACTTCCAGGCTTCTTTGTTGCTCTAACCAACCTCAACAGTCATATTTTATAATGATATGGTCAGATGGATATTCCCAGTTCCAGTTTCCATTCAATACCCAATCCGAAGCTGTCTGGTATTTAAGAACATGTTCTTACCGAGTTCTTGTTTGGTGAATATCAGAGAAGTGTTTTCCTCATTAAGGTTTTTGTTGAAGTCGATAGAAAGCTCACATATTTGTTTCTTGATGGACTTGATCTCCTTAATAAACCAAATACAAACATGTGTTCAGCATTCATACAGCCTGGCCGTAAAGAGATTTGTTAAAATTCATTTCATTCATTCAAGGAAGGTATATTCAAAATTAAATATTCTTCTTACTATGGTTTAGTGTTCTAAATATCCTTCTAAAAGATGTTTATTTTGCATTATATAATATTTGTCATTCCAATAAACAGTGCTGTAAACTTGAATTTGAATAAACAGTATGGCTAGCAGCACACTTTATTCATACTAACATTATGCATATCATTGTCACACTAAATAAATATTTTTACATTACCCTCATATAAAACAATGAGTCAATTTTCATGATACATGCCTTATTTTGCTTGTCGTGATCCCATTCTTGCATATCGATGTGTTTGCGGTCAGCAGGGGCTGCATCTTGTCATTGGCAATAACTGACTCTAATAGCATGCCTTAGTAATGTACTGACTGTACAAAGGGATTTTTCCTGACCGTGAAAGTGTACAAGCTGCAAATCACTTCTCTTCTACCTACCTGTTGTATTTTTTTAGACAAGTGCAATCCGTTTCTTTTTCCAAGTTGAACAAGCCTCTCCATGAATCGCTTAGCTTCTGGTCTGAGGTCACCTGTGTTACATTTTCCCTGAAATTACACAACATTTACCTTTACCTTAAAGGCACCAGACATATAACTACTTTTGGGCACCTAGAATTAAAAAGGCAGTGAGAATGTCAGAAAGAGCTTGTTACTGCAACAGGCATATCTGACGTCTATTCTGTTTTCTGCAAGTCTGTTTCAAGTAAGGCAGCAAACTTGAAAGACTGAACAGACATTTTCCTTCTATTAAAATTGATTACCTTTTTTAGTTTGGCACCAATATTAATGTCACACAGATTAGTTACACATTATCACTAGTTCCCCCGTGATTTTTACTTTTATATATTAATGCAGACATTCAGACTATTTTTTAGGATGTGATTAGGTATCAGAAATTACAGGATCGAACATTGTAAACATATGGCGTAGTTCTTTGCAGATCCATTATTAAAAACCTTCACCCATAGGGGCTCCCGAGTGGCGCATCCGGTAAAGGCGCTCCGTGTGGAGTGCAGGATGCGCCCTATAGCCTGGATGTTGCCGGTTTAAGTCCAGGCTATTCCACTGCCGACCGTGGACGGGAGCTCACAGGGCGTGGCTCACAATTGGCCGAGTGCCGCCTGGGGGGGGGATGGGGGCACCACCGACCCCTGTAGTCTGGCCGGGCGCCTGTGGGCTTGCCTGTAAGCTGCCCAGAGCTGCGTTGTCCTCCGACGCTGTAGCTCTGAGGTGGCTGTATGGTGGGTCTGCAGTGTGAAAAGAAGCGGTCAGCTGACGGCACACGCTTCAGAGGACAGCGTGTGTTCGTCTTCGCCGCTCCCGAGTCAGTGCAGGGGTGGTAGCGGTGAGCTGAACCTAAAAATAATTGGCTATTCTAAATTTGGAGAAAATTATTAAAACAATTGGCGACTACCAAATTTATATATATATATATATATATATATATATATATATATATATATATATATATATATATAAATCGTAAATTTTAAGGTTAAACATATCTGAAATTACACAAACATTTTGGCAAGTCATTTTTACCAGTTTCTAATAGAACAAAAGCACCTTAAGCAAAACAATAAGGAAACCAGGGGTAATGTTCCCAATGCTAACTAGAGGTAAGAAGACGGATTTTTAAGCCGTCGCTATCACAGCACTTTACACACCAACACGACCCTGAACGAAAAACACCACACATGTCATGGTGTTAAATTGGTTTGATTCTCGCTAGAAGGAAGTGCTGGAGGGATGAGAAAGCTGTCCCAGATCAGCTATGTGACAAGCAGTGAACAGGCAGGATTCCTTCTCAAGTGTCCTGCCAAGACACCACAGCTCCAGCAGGCACAGAACAGGCTGTGCAGACACTATGCTGCTCGCACTGCCTGTGCCCTCTGTCCTTTTGACCTTTCTCAACTAAGTGTGTCTTCACGGTCGTAAGAGGTGAGGACGTCTCAGCAGACATAGCTGGACTGAGATTAAAAAAACAGCCTATTTATATGAGCTATTCTACGGCAGATCTAAATACAGCACAACCTCTATTAAAATGGTGCCAAAATATAGCCAGTCCTACTGTAATATATCTTTGGATGGTCATCACATAGAAAAAGAGACTTAATGATAAGGTGGTCTTTCTTCTGTGGACCTTTTCACAACAACCAGGTTATGAATTAATGCACATTTTTGTGCTGCACTGCAAAGGCATTGTCTGTCCAGTTTGTAAAAACAGGAGATCATTTGTATCTGAACATAGAATAATTTGAACAAAAACTCATGACCACAGATTACAATACACATGTATTCTATACAGCACTGATGCTTTACACTATTATTATTATTATTATTATTATTATTATTTATTTATTTATTTATTTATTTCTTAGCAGACGCCCTTATCCAGGGCGACTTACAATTGTTACAAGATCTAGAAAAAACATTATGATACTGTTAATGGGACAAACTGTAGAACTGGATCACAAATCGCTATCAATCCTTGAATTTAACCCTTGGTTTCAAGTAAAAGGCACAAATCCCTACAAGCTTACTGCCCAGTACATTTTTGGTACTGAATGGATATGTATCAGAAAGTTAGATACTGTTTTTTTTTTTATTATTACTATTATTATTTATTTATCCCCATCGACCCACCTGCAGTGCAACAATCTTCTGAAACACGTCTTCCCTCATACTCATCTCCACATCAAAGTCTGACAGCTTTTTGTCCGCTTCAGCACTCGCCTCACGTACTGCTTTGCATGGGGACACATACTGAGGGAAATCCAAAATACTTCGCTCCACTGGAAGTAAATCAGCAGGTTTTTATATAAAAATGGTAATTAATTTTTTTTTGGTTCTCAGCTGAATTATATTTGCATATTTTGATAAGCACCAGCTGCTATTGAAGGGAAAAAAACAAAACACTGAATGTAATTCATATCCCCACCTTGGCAGCAGGTAACCGCACACTCCTTGTTTACCAATCATGAAACACCCCCTTGTGGCCACAGACCTGATTACAAAAGAAGAGTGCCCTTTTTCACCTCAAATAGTGTTTTTTGTTATACTGCTAACATTTCATGGCAAAAGCTGAGGACATGTTCAACATGGGGTTTAAGGTTACAACCTTCATTAATAAGTAAAAACTTATTTTAAAAATGCAGTGGACATCAGTTAGCCAGAGTGAACTTCACCGTCACAAGAGCCCCAGTCACTAATGGTGAGCTACTACAATTCTACCTGCAATATTCTCTAGCCTTTTTACCCCTGTCTTAAACCTACAAAGATTTTTGTTACAAATCTGCCAGATTTAAAGAAAACAGAAGACAAACCTGAATATTCTACTTCTGCATCTGCCAAAGCTTTTAAAGTACTCTCATAAGTGGCCTTGTCTGTATCCACTGCTCCGACATTGTCATATGCCTGCTTGATTCTCTGAATGAGTTCATCCGTCCTGGATTTGATCTCATCGGGTGAGAGACCCCAGTTTAAGCGATTTCTGTTGGTTGTTGTAGATGAATTGTGTTTCACACACATCTCAGCTCCAGATTGCAAAGTCATTTTCAATATCGGTCTGGCACTATGAACTCTGAAAAAGAACAGAGCAGAAGAATAAAGACTCATTGTGATTCCATGTGTATTGCCATAGCTGCTCCAAATGTTGGAATGTGTTTGCTATGTTCCTAAACAGATCTAAACACTCCAACACATGCATTTAATGCCTGTTATTAAGATACATATTAAGTAAAAAGTTGGAAAATATTCTTCTTGTTCATCATCTTCTCTTTTGTAAATGTTTTTTTAGTCATTGTGTATGCATGTATATGACAGCTGCTCTCGTATCTGCAACTAGTAATTTTACTGTAGCTTTCAACAGACTCTTTGGTCTTAGACATTGAAATGGACCAAGTCATGCCATCCTTTTGTTTTTGTATCCATCACTTCTTTGCAACCAGCAGAGACATGGGGATTAGGAGCTTACATTCATGCAATGTATGTATTACCGCTGGTGTGTAACAAATTGACTAGCTGCATGCTGTACTGTAGTGTTGTGGACTCAAATACAACACAATACTGTACGAGGCAAAACTTGTTAAAAAGTAAACAACCAAAATCAAAACTTGGCTCTTAGGGTTGTTTCAGGCAAACAACTGCAAATTCAAATGTTTAGATTGATCAGGTCAAGAGGTCAAAAGTTATAGAGAGGTCAAAATGTGGTTGATGTGTACCCCTACCCTTAACATTATCCAACCCTTTACTCAAAAACGGTTTGTGCTACAGACTTGTGGGAGGTGTCACTTTATTGGAATCGAATGGCAAATTCAAAAAAGGTATACAAATACACTTGAAAGAAAACAAAAGAGAGTTACACCTTAACAGTGCTTGTGACCTTTAACCTTGGGGTGAACCCCAAAAATAACAAAATCTAAAAAAAATTAACAAATTAACAAAAAGGTCAAGGTCCCGGCTTCGTCTGTGCAAGATTTCAGGAAGGTCATATTTTTGGTTTGCTTTGAAAAAATCAAAACCTAACCTGTCCCATTATTTATTTTATCACACGTGGTACATTAATATTTGCATTCCAGCAAAACCAAAGTAGCGCAATACAGGCAGTTAGTGGTTTTAAAACTATTCCAACAATATCTATACCGCTATATGCAGAATTTATGTAACACAAATGTCATGGTATTATTATTATTATTATTATTATTATTATTACTGCTTTGGCACATCATCTGGTGATATTGAATTCCGTAGTTTTTACTTCAAATTCAAAAATGCAGAACATGCACACACCACATTACTAAAGAAAAAGCAGACATATTTCAAACTCACTTGATTTTACTTGTATTTATTTAAAAGGCATACATTTCAACATCATCACGTTTCAATATAAGACGCTATCGTATCGTATTGCCTTAGTTTGTATAGTCCGTCTATGTTGACTGCTATAAAACCACATGATTCGAGTATAATTATAGCATGCTACCACATTACATAGAGTGTGTGGAAAACACCAAAACAGCACTACAAGTAATGAAAAAAAAAGAATACCTGTTAAACGCTCGAAACACTGAAATGCAAACAGAAAACATTGCGCGCTGTACAAAAGTTAAAGATTTTGCAAATCCACCCACTTAGCGTTGTCTTTTTTTTGTTATTATTTTTTGGTGCCCAACTTTGAATCTGTTACTCTAGTGTGTGGCAGTAAATTGAGCCGGTCCACTTCCGCTGCGAATGCGCAGGCGCTAGAGTGTATCACACGTTTGTCTGTCAGTGTTGTGGAGCCTGGTGAAAAGACACAAGGTGAGCGGGTGGGGACCACAGTAACATCCTTGGGATAAATAATGTTCTAGGCATGGGCGGTGTTTTATTACAGGGGCGTACGTTTGCATGTGCTTGGCATGCAGCAGAGGTTGCATTTATGAAACAAACGAGTTGAACCAAACCAGCCGTGGTTTGACTGCAAATCTCGACAGTTCTGTTGCTGCGTACTTACCTTGCGTTACATACATATCAAAATTGTTTATTTCTGTAAGCTTTTAAACAATGCTTTTTTATTATTATTATTAGCAGTATTATTATTTTTTTGTACTTGTTATAGATCAATCAGGTTTATAATATAATAGTTAAATGTATAGAGTGCTTAGCCCTTCTATGAGCCCCTGGTCGATTACATCACCATTAGCTTTTAGTTTCATCACTGCATTCAATTGTACTTTATTACTTGGCATAGAATAGTTATTAATGTAAACCCCACGATCCAAATTTGAATGTTGCAGCATGATCCATTTCAGCTCCAGGTCTAGGGGCATTATAGCTATATTTGAGTCCAGGGTACTTACTTGTAGAGTTATAGACCACTTCAAACTAGAAGCGCAGATTTTAGATACTGTAGTAACAAAATGCCCTCAGTAATATTTTATTTATATACTGTATACAACATGAAGAGTTGTAGGTCCTGTGAGCAAGGCTTCATTCATGAAACATATTATCAGTGATGACTGTGATACACAATGAAGCATGTTTATGATTTTTTTTAATGGTATAACTGTACAAATAGTGCAACACAAATCATGCTTGTTCATCCAACATATTGTAGCGTGCACGGGGGAAGGCAGCAGCAGGGCTGGTAGGTGACGTAATCACACACGAAGACATAAGCCCGATATATGCTCCTTGCAAAGGAGCCGGCTCTTTTGTACAGCGGTATCGGCGATATGTTTAGTTCGAGAGGTGCCCGCCCTCCGCCTGTGTGTCGATTGCCTGCCTGCGTTAACCGATATTGGCTTCTTGGCTTCTTGGCTTCTTGACGTCTTGACAAAAGATGATGGCAACGTGTGCTGTTGTATATGCACAAATGCCACTCTACCAATATGGTATTGTTTGGCAAGTTTACTTTTTTAAATGTGCAATTTACAAATGCAACATTATTGGACCTCTGTTAAAGAATCAATAGTATTTCCTGTTATATAGAGAAATGTCTTACAAAACTTTCTATTTAAAGTGTGTGTGTGTGTGTGTGTGTGTGTGTGTAAGCTGTGAGCCAGTTTGCTCTTTGCAGTGAGACCAGGAGTCTGATTCTAGTCCCTGTGTTAGCACATGGAGGATGTTTATTGACACAAATTTAAAATGTGTGATAAAAAAAGGTTGCTTTGCGTTCATAAACACAGAATGTTCTTCGCATGCTTGAAGTATGGAGGTGATCTGCAAAACATCCAGCTTCCACAGACGAACCTGACTCCTTGGCAAAGTGTGTACAAATATTATGGAAGTTGGGTACCCAGTGTTGGGTTTCTAGTGATGTAGTGTAAATTACCTTGTCTAGGACCTGGATCGAATTTGATGTTTAAATAACAGTTAAACAACTGGTACTGCCCTGACAAAACTCAATTAAAGTGTGAAATTCAATTATATTTTCGTTTAAAGTGATTTAAGGGTTTTTTAAGGGTTTTTTTTTTTTTTTAATGGGATGAGACAATGGTAATTTGTCAAGCATAAAAATAATACATAGTTCTACAACTGATTTATTTTTGCTATATATTAGATATTTTGATTGATCATCCCGAACCACAGATATATAATTGTATGATGTTCCAATAGATTATAATAATCAAATTATTCAGTTACATTTTTTATACTTATCTAAAGATAATTACATACAGTTGTTGGCAGAGCCTATATTTTGAAGCATTACTAAAAGTGCTGCACATTTCGTGACTGATTTTGATCACATAACTATCTTTCAATTAAGAAAAATGTTCTCCTCAGTAAGTCAAGTTGAGTAAATATCCAGTGTCACGGTCAACATTGAGAAAAAAGATATACTATGGGGAAAAGTAATAAAACTCAACCAGTTTTCTGTTTTGTCGTCTTTTTATGGCTTTGGTTATTTATTATCCACAAAGTAAAAATGATGTGTGTTCTTGTGAGGCTGGCAGCTGGCTTTCTTCCAGACAGGAGCAGATTGCTGTTTGGGAGACAAATCCAGTGTAACTCCTGTAAGCTGCTACATTTACCTGCATCAGCAGTTCAGCAATCCGTGGATATAATAGAATTTCTCTGTTATTGGGAACTCTGTCAACATATAAATAAATCCAGACTGACTGATATTATTATAATAGCCACCAGGGGCTTTCTGCAGGAAATACTGTGGGATCGGTTGAAAGCTGCTTCTTTGCTGGCTGTGTAAATTATCAAATGTGTACAGTGACAGGTTGAACCATACATTTACGATGAACTTTAATAGACTATTTCTTAGGAGGAGTGCGAGATACCACTTTGACAGGGAGAAAAGTTGAGAGCAGTATGAACTGGAGGCAGTTTGATCTAGTCAGATATATCTGTTTTTAATCAAATTATGGTCATTAAAATTAACCATTTGCCTGTTTAAATGGCTGTTATTGTTTTTACTTGATTTTAAAAAAATCACAAAACTTTTAGAGAGTAAGTAGCTTGAAATTGATTTTTTGAAATTGATTCTTAACATTTCATGATGTTGCAGTGATTCTGAGATTGCTTAGCGGTGTTGAGCTGACAGAATGAGAGAATGGCCACAGCTGAATTGAGGGAAGCACACAGGTGAATACTAGCCTGTGCTCTTAACTTTTGTGCTGATTGCAGGCTGAGTGGTTCTTACAATGCCTCAAATACTGTCTGTGTTCAGGAGCTTTTAACAGAGCTCAGGAGCTGCTCTTCATGAGGTATGTAATACAGGCTGGATCAGACATAATGTGTTTGTTGGAGTAAGAGCGAGCACCTTCTAGTGATCTCTGAATTAGGATTTCTCTCCTGCAGTTAATCCCTGTCATTATCTCCTGTCAGTTTAAACCACTTGCTTTGGTATGGGGCAGGACTTCCAATGTAAACAAAGCAAGGCTGTATTATGGTTATTATTTCTTAGCAGACGCCCTTACCCAGGGCAACTTACAGTTGTATACAAAAAATACATATTAAGAATTACAGTATAATTAAGAGCAAGATACAAAATACAATGACTTCAGTCCTAATAAGAGCAAATACAAAACACAGTACAATTTGATATCGGGGCAGTTCAAGAGCAGATAACAGTGTTGATAGTTACATCAGGGTTAGACACGAGTGCAAGTGAAATACAAGATACTACAAATTAGGTTAAGTGCAGGATTAAATACAGTAAAATAGGGAGCAGATAAGTGCAAGTTAAAGTGCATTAAAGGCAGAGTGCTATATTGTTCAGCAGGGAAGAGTTGAGTTTTACAGGTGTTGTCTGAAGAGGTGTGTCTTGAGGAGGCGCAGGAAGGTGGTCAGGGACTGGGCAGTCCTGACATCCGTAGGAAGGTCGTTCCACCACTGCGGGGCGAGGGTGGAGAAGGAGCGGGCTCTGGAGGCAGGGGAGCGTAGCAGAGGTACAGCCAGTCTTCTACTGCAGGCGGAGCGGAGAGGTCGGGTGGGGGTGTAGGGGCTGTATGTACTAGGATGAGCGGCTATGAATACAAATCATTTCAGAATGCCACCACCAGGCCTATTCAAAAAAGCACTTGTTTCCCTTTCCAAGAGAGTAGCTAAATTCCTGGGTATTCTTACATTTACTAATTATCTCTCATCATTTACGATGTTGATTGGAAAAGTCAAACAAATTTGGTACACATGCCAGCTAGTTCAACTAATGTAAAATGTAAATAATAAACAATTGTAGACATAAAACATGTGGTTTTATGTACTAGGCTAGGTGGTGGCATTCTGTTATATATGGGTTTGAATCCATCTCATTCCCTCAAAGCCATTCTTTGCTGAGCGAAGATTATTTAGCGATGTTGAGCTGGCAGGAGAGAAAGGCTGCAATTGAACTGAGTGCAGCACCCAGGTGATACTTGAACAATTAATAATCCCTTTACAAGTTAAATAAAACAATCAAGGTTAATTCAAGGAATAATTACATTTTAAAGGAGAGTAGGAGGATGTATCTGGTACATTCAATGGCAGTCAAGTGGTTAATAGTAACCATTCTTGAGTGACCTTTCAAATATCCTGCAAACCAATCTACTGAAACATTGCACAATAAGTTTTTGTAGCAAGAGCATATGATTTACTACAGAAGTGTGCCTTACATCCACAAGGGGTGAGTGTTGCAGGGGGAGAAGGTAATGGTTACACTCTGTACCAGATGTACAGTACAGTACTTAGAGGTTAGACATGGTACAAGGAGCTATACTGAGGCCAGCTTTGCTGAGCTTTAAAATTAACCAGGATCTGATGACTGAAACAGAAAATGATACAAAGTGGATCTAAACAACAACAAAACACAAACTATTGCTATTTAATGAACATTTCATGGTGCTCTTGTTGAGGGACTGGCTGTGGTCAGAAGGATATTCACGATCTTAATTGATAATTGGGAATTTAAACACAGGGCAAATCAGACTTGTTCCGTGTTTCTTGACATATCCCCTTTTGAACTCATAATTTCAGTGTAAAATTGTCGTGTTTCATTTTTTCATGTTTCCCATGCAGGAGACATTTGAAAGCATACAGTATGTCTGTTGAGAAGCGCCTTGCGTTTTCCATTGTGCAGTTTCTACGAGATCAAACACAGTCAGAGACTTTGAATTCAGACGAACAGGAAAGCCTGGAAGGTAGGTTATTAATCAGACTCTGCACTGAGCTCTCATTGCTTCATAGGAAATAAATAGCTGCTGAAAGCATAACAACGTTTGATGACAGATATAAATATTTAAAGATGTGCATAGTGTAGTCCATTCTTGCTCTTTTGTGATTTTTTTTGTAAACTTGAAGAAAATACTTCTTAAGATGTTATATGTTGTATCATAGAAGAGTCGTTTTTCAAAGTAACATTGTATTATCTTACAAAGCTCAGTGCAGGGTTCAGAATTCCTGGATTTTTATGGTATTTTTTCATTCATATCACGGCCAAATTATGTTTATCTATCTCAATGCTGTTGTATAGCAGTTGTTCTGGTCCGATTTGTTGTCTTTTAAACAAAAACAAAAAAAGTCTTCCTTCCATTAGCTAATTAAGTATGGAAGGCCAGTGTTTCATTTGGGCTGGCATGGTGCCACGTTCACTTCTAAGTTAAAGGAATGGTTTGCATCATCAGCATGTTGTTCATGTTTAATTTGTTACCGGTCAATATCACATTATGTGTGTTATCTTCTGTTGTTTCTGCATAGACCATTATTTACTAGGCTTTATAACGAATGTAACTTTTTAACCACTGAAAAAGACGAATTTCTGAAGCGAGGTGGTGCTAGAAATCACCACTAGGAGTTTAGTAATGTAATGTCTGACCCCTCTGCTTCTACAACTGTAGAGAGTGGAAAATCTGACAGAATCGCAGTGTACCATTCTGCAATTTCTACAAGATCAAACACAGTCAGAGACAGACAATACAGCTGCATATCCCTAGTAGTCAGTAATGAGTTTGACAAAAACAACTGCAGAACACGGTTGAGAACACACATACTAAGATATTAAAAAGGTTAAAAAAAAATATATTAATAAAATGTACCCTACTTTATACTTTGTAAATAAATGTTTTATTATTATTCCTTATGAATGCATCTGTTAAGTTGCCATACAGTGTCTGGAGACAACGTTCAAGATCAGCTCAGTGGACAGTCACCTAGCAGTTCCACAGCCTTTGACAGAAATATTCTTGAACTCTGTCTTCAAGGTAAGTCATGTCTGCCCTTTGTTTGTACATCACTGCATGTCTTGAATCACCAATTGATCTGCTTTTGGATTTAAATCTGTTGATGGTTTTGTATTTAAAAAAGTGTTAGTCAAATAGTAACCAGAAGAAGCTCTTGGGAGTTGTTCCTGCCTGGAAGTATTAAACGAAAAACACCAGAAAATATAAGCTCATGCAAGCAGCATTATCTTTATTTCTCAGATTTCTATACAGCACCCTTTACAAAGGAATCTTTCAGATCATTCAGAGTTTAAATATTCATTTCTTTTAAAGTTGTAAGTGCTTGAAACAATATTCCAAGTTCCATGTGTACTCCTTTGTATGTGTAGTAGCGGCAGATATCCACCATGTGCTGTATAGGCTCTTTATCTAGATTCATGGCACAGTCTCTGCTAAAACAGCACCTTTATGGTTTTTTTTGTCTCAGTGGTTCATATATTTAATCCTGGTGAGACGCAAGGCTTTTCTGAGCCCTGGCATTACTGTTGCAGTCCTTTGACGTTAGAGGAGGCATGATTATTACAAAGTCAAACTATTTTTTATTATTTTTTTAAATCTATTTTTACAGAATGATAATCTGTCTATGCCAGAGATTTCTCCTTCCCCAGAAGACTCAGAAAGGGCAGAGCAGCTGAAAAATGCAGGTACATCATTAAACAAAACAATCATTAATATTCTTTGGATGTTCATTTTGTGAAACTGCCATTCGTTTGTAGATTATAGAGAGCTCATGGCACTGGATTAATCTGATTTTAGGTTTAATGCTGAGTGATGGGAGGTTCAGATTCCATCTTATTCAGGAAAGTTGTTTGTCTTGCCTAAACCCTACTCAATTGTAAAATGTTACCATTTTAAGCGTGGATTAATTGGGCTCCTCTGCATTTATTTATATTACTAGAATTTCAAAACCTAAAACACATTTACATTTTTTGTAATTGTGATTCTTTTAAGACTTATTTGTATACTTTTGTAGGAAACAATCACATGAAGGAAGAGAATTACAGCTCAGCCGTGGAATGTTACACAAAAGCTATCAACCTGGACCTAAAGAACGCAGTGTATTACTGCAACAGGTGAACATGTGAACAGAGCAATGCCTGTCTGTGTGGTTTACCAGTAACACATAAAAACAAAAAACAAAACAAACTTTACAATAGCATGGCCAAAAACCAACAGAGTAGTTTATTTCTGGTACTGATTTTTCTGTCTAGAGCTGCAGCTCACAGTAAACTAGGAAACTACACCGAAGCCACAAGTGACTGTGAGAAGGCTATCGCAATAGATCCAACCTACAGCAAAGCATATGGAAGGATGGGGTAAGTCACGCCTTTCAGATCACGCAGTCGTCATACTGTATGTGTTCCAGATTTATCATCCTGTTCAGTCTGCCAACTTTATGACCACTTCTGACCAAATGACCTGCCTCCTGGGTCACTACTTCAGATAAATGTCTGGGTTTATGGCTTGATTCTATTGAAATCATGAATTCCATATTGAACAGCTTGTACATACATGCAGAATAAATCATGTCTTTTTATATAGACATGGCAATGTTTTTTCCCCCATGAGGGACGCTGTGTATTTTCAAAACAATATTACCATTGATAGATTATGTTGGTATACACGAGTGCTTCCCATACAGCCTTGACAACGTTGGTTCCTATTTACAGTGGTGCTGCAATATTTATTTTCAATGCAAATTACAATCAGTGTCATTGTACTCTCTCTCTCTCTCTCTCTCTCTATGTATGTACGAGTTTCTAGGGTCGTTCAGTCCGGACAATGAACTGCACCTGAAAATAGTTGATTCATACTGTATGCTCTGTTACAGTACAACAAAGGTGACACAGTAAATACAATTCTTCATCAATGCTCCTATATAAATTGCACAGGTGTTCCTTTCATTGTTCATATTGAACATGGTTAAACTGGGCAGTTTGTTTTACATGAAATTACATCAAAAAAGTGAAACTGAATTCCCAAACACACCTTTTTTTTATTTATCTGCAAATGAATCTGTTTTGTCCTGCTAAGAGCTGAAGTCACAGAGAGAGTAGCAGAATCAGTTTTTGAAGCTAACAAGAAAACAACTGGTTTTAAGAATAACAAAATATGTTTTTATTAACATGACCTGTGACAACCCGTCTCACAGCTTCTACAATATGACTGGTAATTACCAGTTGAGCCCCATGCTCTCCAGGAGACAATATTAGTCTTTTACTGTTCCTAAAATGTATGCATTAAAGTGTATTGATGTTTTGCGTCATCCTTTCAGAAGTATTGATCCTCAGAGTAAGTATTAATTTTGGCTTTGTCTTCACTGTGACCTCAACAGAAGTCGATACCTGCTTAATTATTTTCAGGACTGACTCAAAATCCTTTTCATTTTTTCTGTCAGACTGGCCCTGACTGCTATAAATAAATACACAGAAGCTGCAACTTATTTCAAAAAGGCCCTGGTCCTGGATCCTGAAAACGACACGTATAAATCCAACTTGAAAATGGCAGAGCAGAAGCTGAAAGAAGCCTCCAGTCCAGTAAGTTTCAGTTCTGCACGTCACGAAGACACACAGAGCACACAGGGTTTGATCTCCAAAGCTTGGTCATTTATATTGAGTTAATCTCCACTATAGAATCTACTACAAAATAAATAAAAAAAGGAAACCACATTTTTGCATATTTACTTCAACGTTGTCATTTAATTGAGCAAAAAAGAAAAAGGTACTAACCAAGGTTTTAAAATAAAGTCTCTTTACAAGCACTGGCTATTGATACACTTCTGCATTCCAGTACCTTTGCTGTATTGTAGCTCACCGTAGTCTAGCTGCAGCTTGACCATTGGACTGAGTTTCAACAGGAAGTGATTAGGTTCCAGATAGGAACAGAAACTTTGAATCAATAGTGTTGTCTTTGAAATATATGCTTATTCTAGACTGAAGCATAAAATACAAGAACAAGATGGAAAAAAAGTTTAACAGAGTAAAAAGGGGACCAGTCATAATGCTGCTAGTGCTACTAAGAGGGAAGAAAAATAATTTAAAACCTTGATTAGTTAAAATGCAAAACCAAAGCGGTTAACTGTTGGAAATTAGGAATGTAGAATCAACGTGGCTTTTGTATACATACGATTTGAGGTTTTAAAAAAAGATATGAAATTCATGACACCATGGACCTTTTAAAATAGTGTCAGCATAATACACAGTCAGTGGATTTTGGTGAAAGATTAGCTGTAATCGGTTTCTTAATCAATCTATTTTATATAGCGCCTTTCATAGTGGACCACCATCACAAAGAGCTTTACAAGATAGTGAGGAACAATGCATAATGAATTTAAATCTAAAATACTTGAATGTATCTATTGGCAGACTGGAACTGGACTGGGATTTGACATGGCAAGCCTCATTAATAACCCTGCCTTCATCACCATGGTAAGTGGGCTCACTGTGAAACAAATATCGATGTACTGTACCATGGGTAGTTTGTAATCAATGCACAGAATATTGTAGCTCAAAACTATAGCTCTGTTTGAAAAATCACAGTGAAGTCATTGATTTTGTGTGTGTGCGCGCTAAGAATACTAACCTTTACTTTTCAACTGTGCAGTAAATCAGTATGTTTTAAACTGACAGCAAAAACAGAGACAAGCAGACTGCTTATTTAAATAAATAACCCAGAAGACAATGTTTGAGCTGTTTCATTAATAAAGGCATTGTCTAAATGTTTCATTTTGTATTAAACAGAAGAATATTGCCCTGCTATGATATACACCATAGTGATGTCATTAGAAAACAAGTTATACTGTATTATATTACCATGTGCACAACATCGTTAGGTATATACAGTATATTTTTTGCCTTTATTTTCAGGCTGCAAGTGTAATGCAAAACCGTCAAGTGCAACAGCTGTAAGTATTGTAATTATTATTGTCATACTAATTTTTTTTTTTTGTTTGTATATAAATTTAGAATTCTACTTTCATGTGAGATATAGTGACATATGTATCTTTTGTTTTGCAAACAGCATGTCAGGAATGATGTCTAATGCAGTGGGAGGCCCGGCGGCTGGTGTTGGGGGTTTAACAGACTTGTCCAGCCTTATTGAAGCGTACGTGTTGCTGGTGACTCTTTTCATACAAACACCCATATACAGTAACAGTGGGCTCCAAACAAAACATATGAAGACACCACCCCTAATCATGTTATATTGTCTAAGACCTCATAGTCTTCACACAATTATTTTTTATATAACACATTACGGCAAATACAGTACAGTAAATTGTATTAGGCTTAATCTCTAGTATTAAAAGAAGGTAGTTATTTCTAATACTGTATGGAAAATACTAACACTATAGGTGCTCCGTGTAAAATGTCAGTGTAGCAGAAACAAATTTACAAACAACTTGCACACTCCTTGAAACGCCTTTCAGCACTGTAGCAATAAAATGTTTTACCTATTTGTTTTGCTTCCCTGAGCAGATATAATTACAGATGCCATTTAAATAATTAAATTATTGTGAGGCATCTAATCCAGACCATATATATATATATATATATATATATATATATATATATATATATATATATATATATATATATACATATACATACAGTACTGTGCAAAAGTTTTAGGCAGGTGTGAAAAAATGCTGTAAAGTAATGCTTTCAAAAATAGACATGTTAATAGATTATATTTATCAATTAACTAAATGCAAATTGAGTGAACAGAAGAAAAATCTAAATCAAATCCATATTTGGTGTGACCACCCTTTGCCTTCAAAACAGCATCAATTCTTCTAGGTACACTTGCACAAAGTCAGGGATTTTGTAGGCATATAGTCAGGTGTATGATTAAACAATTATACCAAACAGGTGCTAATGATCATCAATTCAATATGTAGGTTGAAACACAATCATTAACTGAAACAGAAACAGCTGTGGAGGAGGAATAAAACTGGGTGAGGAACAGCCAAACTCAGCTAACAAGGTGAGGTTGCTGAAGATAGTTTACTGTCAAAAGTCATACACCATGGCAAGACTGAGCACAGCAACAAGACACAAGGTAGTTATACTGCATCAGCAAGGTCTCTCCCAGGCAGAAATTTCAAGGCAGACAGGGGTTTCCAGATGTGCTGTCCAAGCTCTTTTGAAGAAGCACAAAGAAACAGGCAACGTTGAGTACCGTGAGACGCAGTGGTCGCCAAGGAAACTTACTGCAGCAGATGAAAGACACATCATGCTTACTTCCCTTTGCAATCGGAAGATGTCCAGCAGTGCCATCAGCTCAGAATTGGCAGAATACAGTGGGACCCTGGTACACCCATCTACTGTCCGGAGAAGTCTGGTCAGAAGTGGCCTTCATGGAAGACTTGCGGCCAAAAAGCCATACCTCCGACGTGGAAACAAGGCCAAGCGACTCAACTATGCACGAAAACACAGGAACTGGGGTGCAGAAAAATGGCAGCAGGTGCTCTGGACTGATGAGTCAAAATGTGAAATATTTGGCTGTAGCAGAAGGCAGTTTGTTCGCCAAAGGGCTGGAAAGCGGTACACGAATGAGTGTCTGCAGGCAACAGTGAAGCATGGTGGAGGTTCCTTGCAAGTTTGGGGCTGCATTTCTGCAAATGGAGTTGGAGATTTGGTCAGAATTAATGGTCTCCTCAATGCTGAGAAGTACAGGCAGATACTTATCCATCATGCAATACCATCAGGGAGGCATCTGATTGGCCCCAAATTTATTCTGCAGCATGACAACGACCCCAAACATACAGCAAAAGTCATTAAGAACTATCTTCAGCGTAAAGAAGAACAAGGAGTCCTGGAAGTGATGGTATGGCCCCCACAGAGCCCTGATCTCAACATCATCCGAGTGTCTGGGATTACATGAAGAGAGAGAAGCAACTGAGGCTGCCTAAATCCACAGAAGAACTGTGGTTAGTTCTCCAAGATGTTTGGGCCAACCTACCTGCCGAGTTCCTTCAAAAACTGTGTGCAAGTGTACCTAGAAGAATTGGTGCTGTTTTGAAGGCAAAGGGTGGTCACACCAAATATGGATTTGATGTAGATTTTTCTTCTGTTCACTCACTTTGCATTTTGTTAATTGATAAATATAAACATGTCTATTTTTGAAAGCATTCTTACTTTACAGCATTTTTTCACACCTGCCGAAAACTTTTGCACAGTACTGTATATATATATATATATATATATATATATATATATATATAATCACACACACACGCACTCCATCATTGACACTTCAGGATTACTTTTCTAAGCATTTTTTTTTTATTTCCTGTCCCTCCCCCGTAGGGGACAGCAGTTTGCACAGCAGATTCAGCAGCAGAACCCAGAACTGATAGAACAGCTGAGGAACCACATCCGCAGCAGGTCATTCAGCGGCAGTGCAGAGGAACACTCCTGATCTACTGCAGGTATGTTTAATGCAAGTGTCCAGCAGGCAAGCCATACTAACGTAATAGACTACATAGCCAAAAACTGAATTGTATTTAATGTGTTTATTTATTTATTTTAAACTGTTCCCTTTTTACTTTGTTGGACATAAAACCAATCACAAAGCTGCCTTTGCTTGCTGTTGCTATGGACTGCTATGTGCAGGAAGGCATAGGGAGAAGTCAGGCACCTACTTGGTGGAAACTAGGAAGCAGACACCTGGTCAAACAACATGACCGCCTGAAAAGAGTAAGTAGCAGGTTTCTGAAAAATAGTGTTACACATCCTCATGTGTTGCTACAACTGTTTAAATAATGTACCTGTAATTTATTTGCATTGCTAACATCCTGACAATTTTTTACACTTGTAACTTTAAAGTCTGTTTCAAAGCTCTTTTGAAAATGGCCACTCTAGTACATGAATAGTGTAAGGATTATTGTGCAGATTGTCAAACCGGCAACACAGCAGTAACTATCCATGATGTGGTATAGAAAAGAAACCAAAGGGTTTTTTTTTGGGGGGGGGGTTCCTGCAGTGATTTAGAGGGCAGATCTCAAACCCCAGTGCACTAGAGCAGCCATTTTGAAAAGAGCTTTGCAATAAGCTATAAAAAGTTAAGTGTAAAAAGTTGCCAGGATGTTAACAATGAAAAGAAATGACAGCTATGTTATTTAAAGTTGTAGCAACATGTGGGGATGTGTAACTCTATATTTTTTTTCAGAGCCCCACCACTTCCTCTTGAAAGAAACCATTTTGAGATAGCGTTCGAAAAGCCAATATTGGTGCAACAACTGCAAGCCACTCTATTGCACAAGTTCTACTTAAATTTGTATTCCACATTGCAAACTAAAAAGGCCATGAAACAGATTGCATTTTCTATTAAATGCATCATTTATTCCTGTGATATTTTAACATTTCAATGTTAACTGTGTTTTATTCAGGAACACAGCCAGAGACTAGAAAGCAACTGGGTTGTTATCTGCTTAATATCAAATTCTTGGAAGACATCACAATCAACAGTGAGGTATCAAATGGAAAAACTGATGGAAGAAACAATGTTATTGTGACGAGCAGTTAAGAACTCGGATTGAATTAAGATTCCTCTTTACAAAAACATTGCACTTCTTTACACAACTCTACATTTAACAGAGCAAACTAACATCACCACCACATTGCACTGATACCATATTTAAAAATACCTTTTATATGTTTCAGCAATGTATTTAAGATGTATGCTGCTATTTACAGGCTTGCAACTATAGGCACCATGTATTAGCTCTGGTAGCATTCTTTTTTCCATGTTGGGAAATGTAGTTCAAGAAAGAAGACAGCAGCAGATGTCTTCATATAATTTCCTATATTTTAGGAACTACAAAGTGTGTATGTTACTGTAGTTGTTCACAGACATGTTTGCTTACAGTGACTTTATTTTGCATGTTCCTTATGACCATTTGGATGCATTCAGGAACATTTTGTATACTTCTACAGAACAGAACAGGGTTTAATGTCTTGTCACACTCCAGTGTTACACAATTAAAGCCCAGTAACTACAAAAAAAACTGACCTAACGTGTTATTCTTTTAATCTGTGGGTTCTGTTCAGCTTAAACACATTTTTAAAGCTATTTTCCATGTATTACCATTTCAAAATCGAACGATTTAGCTCCCTCAGTTACCATCAAAAAGGCTTAAATCTTATGGGGGCTTGAGGGTTTACTTTGGTGCAACATCCCTCCGGGATTTGAAAACTGACTAGTTCCTACACAAGTGCCATGTATCTAAAGAGACAGCAGGATACATCTTGCTGCTACAGACAATGCTGAGCACAATTGCTACAGAAATATGAATATTGTCATTGTGCTTTTTTTAGTGGTTATGTATTCTCACTGCTATAGTACATAAACAGGAGGTCACTTAAATTCCATCTGAATTCCCAACCCAGGAATCAAACTGGCTCCAGGACCCGTCTTAATGCAGAACATAATAAATATACTTATAATGGGCAACTACAAAGTCTCATTAATAGACGTGTGTTATCTGTAAAGAACACATTTCACTCACCAATTGGAGGACAGCAAGAAGATCAAATTTTAGAATAGTAACATTTGGAATGCAGGTTTTTAATAATAAATTTAGTGAAATACTTTCTTGTATAATCTACTAAACCATTTAGCACGGTTTCACATGCATTAGCAATTTGTTCCTCAAATATATTTATAAAGGAAAACTGTTGTAAACACCGACCATTAAAACTTATATTAACAACAATTTATTCACACACATTTAAAATAACTATACAGTACTTTGTACGATTAAAATTTTCATATTTAAAACATTAGCATTTTTAAAGACTTTTAATAAAAATAATAAAGGTAAGTCATAGTGCAGAAAGTTCCAAAGTTGGTCCAGTTAGATATGGTCATGCTGTACGTGATCAAACTTAGCTTTCTGGATTCATATGTGAACAGACTACACATACTTGTGCAATATCATCATATTCGTATGTTCTTTTCAAAAACGTGTCCGTAAGCCTCAGCCCAGATATACTCTAAAATGGAAAAAAATGAGAATCACGTTAAGTAAGCCGTTAGCTATACTTTCACAGATGCATTTAACTAAACGTACGAGATACCAGTGGCACAGTTAAAAGCAGATGAAGAGATGTGAACACATATTTGTTAACTGAGTAAAATGCCATTATTTTGGTAGCTCGTTGTCCTTTAACTATAATCCGTTGTGTAATTCATGAAAACAGATGGCTGAAAACAACCCACTCGCCCAGGGCTTGGTCGGTCATTTGTGGAATATCTACAGTCCTCCCATCATTCAGTACGTTTACATGAGACTAAGTTTTCAGAAAACAAATGCGTTTTGGAAAACTGAAATTTTTTTTTCTGAAAACATTATTTCTGTGTTAACATGACTTGAAATTGATAATCCAATTACAATTCTGATAAATTCAACTGTATACATGGATTTAATTTCAGAAAACGTAGAGTATTTGCGCATGCGCAGCAGCGACTAGGATGGGAACAGACTGGGCTTGGTTCAGTCTGCAGTAAGACTGAAGCACGAATTAGCAGGTATTTTAGATTTAGTAAAAGTTGCAAATTCTTATGCTGTATTCAGGAGATCATTATCCTGTACACCTCTCTCATTCCCCAGTGTGTGCAAACATTTTATATAATCCAAAATCATTAAGCGGTTCCCATTATGTGCCACTATAGCCTGCTTTTTATTTCCACCCTTACACAAGACGCCGTTCTATAACTTGCCAAGCAAAACTGATAAATAGTTATCACAGTTTCCTTTCTTCTCGTGTATTGTTCTTTTTTGAATATTGTTTTGTTTACGATCAAAAAATGTAGTAGTTGGGCTGCAATAGTTACAAAAAGTACTACTGTATTGTTGGTCCTGTGACCCAGCGTTGGTCATTTGGGATGCAATTGTTAATCTAGCAAGGACAAAGTCCCCAACATTTTGATCTATGGACATTGAAATAGGAATTTAACAAAACTCGTTCTCCCAACACCATTGTTCAAGTACTAAGTCTCTGTGTGTCCAAAAGGTTTAATCATTATTGCCTTTGTGTTTTTTTTTTTTCTGGCTAGAAATATGGATATAGTTGCTTTAATAACCACGTGCAAGGGAATGATGTCAAAGTTTGCACATGTGCAGTACACTATCAGATTAAGTTTTCTGAAGTGCGTTTGTTAGTTTTCAGAATATTGTTGTTTTCCAAAACACAACCCCCTCCCCCCCCCAAAAAAATGTAAGACTTCCGAAAAATATCGGAATTCTTGTTCATGTAACCGCACTGAATGAAGTATCCTCTGTGTATACACTACCCTCCAACAAGAATTGACATACCAAGTAAAGTTCCACTTCCAACTAATCCTTCAAGGAGAATATTCATTGCTGTATAGCCTACCTGTAGCCCTTGGACTGAAGACAAGAGCTTGAGTGTAATGTATAGGGATGAGCTGGGGTTTAACTTTCCCAGCTGCCTTCCTGAAATTCCACACCAGTGTATAGAGTTAGTGTTGCACATTTCCAAAACCAAGTCCATTGTTCTCTCGCTGCTGGAGAAAATGGAAGTATTAAAAAAGGTTAAAGCCAGGTCTAAAAAGAACGAGACAGCAAACAGAAGTACACATTCTAAAAGCTTATTACTGGAAAATAGAAGGGGGATCTTATTAGGTCTCAGTTGACTACCATAGACAAATCATATGTCAAAACAAAACATGAATGATGTTCAATAGAAAGAGAGCTTTAATAATACTACTACGACTACTACTACTACTACTACTACTCAAAAAGGAGCAACACGTGGGGGGTTACAATGCTAACAAACACGAGCTAGAGCACAGCTACTCAACCCTGGTCCTGGAGGGCTGCTGTCCCTCCTGGTTTTTATTCGAACTGTACACTAAATTGATTAATTGGACCAATTAAGCTTCTAATAAGCAATTAATTAGTCAAATTAAGTAAGTTAGGGTACAGTTGGAACAAAAACCAGGAGGAACAGCGGCCCTCCAGGACCAGGGTTGAGTAGCCCTGACCTAGAGGGTCCCAAAGGTGTTCTATGGGATTAAGGTCTGGACTTCCTGTTAGCCACTGTATAAAACACTGTAGTCTAATGTTCTGTGGGTTTAAATGAATACTCCTCTCCAATACCTGCAGTTGGTTATTTTACAAGTGATGTCAAACGGCTCTTCTAAATTTACAGTGTCCGGGATCAGCTCCAAGGAAAGCCGGACATCTCCATAACCAGGTGCCTTAAAAGGGGAGAGAGATTGAATATTGCAATATGTTCTGGGCGACTGTAGAAAATGTATTCAGAAAGAACTAAATCTGCCTGATTACAGACATGATGTGCCAACTCAAACGAACCCTCTATTATGAGACAAGTTTGCTTCAATAAGCCAGCAACATTTTCTGTAAATATAAAACAACTTGCAGTAGCATTTTTAACTAAAGCCTTTTTGGGCTTGTTAAAGAATCTCTAATGGGAACTTCCTTTCATCAAGGATGTAACACAGAGTAGAAGGTCTAATTCATCCTTAGACTTGCCATTCTCTGGAGCTGACTGGTTTGAAGACGCCCCCGTTCTCCAAGGTTAGTTTTCCATACGATGTCCAGTTTTCCAATCACAGTGACTCCCTTAATTACTCCAGCCTTCTCTGCAAACTCAGGTTTGGGTTTCAGACAGTACAGATACTGACGCGTGTCCATGGGCTGCAAGTAAGACATCTTCCCAAAGGTGGATGCACTAAAATGGGTTTTCATTTGTTATAACACAGGACAGTGCTGAATTGTACAGTACACACAACCACCACATAATATGGGGATACTGTGAATACAGTTCTACCAATAATGAAATTCATATTTTTAAATAGTGTAAAAAGAAGAGAATTTCAGCATGCCCATCCTAGCAATTCATGGTCAATTTTTCCTCACCCCTCCTCTCCTGTGGAGACTGTATTGAGCTCTGTCACATTGTACATGATTGAGGGTTCCAGCGAGACCTTCTCCATAAACATAGGGGACGTTGTGATGTTCTGAATCTGTGCCTCTAAAAAGACTTCGTCTGTCTGTTGGGTCAAAACATTTGATAAAATTACTTTGTGTGGGCATCTTGCTTTCCTTATTAGTATTGTATTAGGATTAGAGATAGAATATTGTGATTAGTTCATGCCTGCAAATCAAAAGTACTAGTAATTATCGTAAGCATAAAAATCAGAGCATCCAAAGTGATTAATAAATTACAGGTCTGATTAACTTCATTTAGAAAGGGATGCAGGATAAAACACTCGGATAAACAAATCACATACAGAATTACCCCTTCTGTATATACACACACCATTGCTGGCTCATGTATCAAATTCTTTAAAAATAAATTTCCCGACAACAGCCAGTGATCTGGTTATGCTGATATACTGTATAACATCACAGCACTGATCTGGTGTTTGCAGGGAAAAAAATGGTTTCTTAAAGTAAAAAATAACCCACCACATCACTAGACAGCCTTGCGACCGCACCTCAAATCAAGACTTGACCACCCCTGTAAATCAGTCCTTGACCCTTTAAACCAAAGTCCGCCATTTGTGCAGAACTGAAGTCAAGCCTGCAATCTTCAAATCGGTATTAATTGCTTAACTCTTTCAACACAGCGTACCTCTATACAGATAACTCCACTCTAAACTATGCCCATTTTCTTTTTAGCAGTGTATAACTTCAGAGATTACACAACTCTAAACAAGTGTTATTAACCTTGTTCTAGTATCCAGATAGGAGTAAAAAAAAAAAAAAACTATTAGATGTCAGTTAGTATCAGTTTGTGACAGACTATGATTGCTGCAATCCCCAATTTGCAAACTTTTAAATGTATTTCACCAAGAAGCTACCACCAGGGCTGGGATCAATTCCTGTTTCTCAATTCCAATTCCTTTTCCAATTCCTTTTTAAAAAATCAATTCCCAATTCAAATTCCCATTTAATCAATTCCAACACATCACTGATCAAAATGGCAATTAGCATTATTCTGTTAAAAATGAGCCTCTCACAGTGCCAACAAACTACTTGAAAATGGCAATTAGCAGTATTCTGTTAAAAATGAGCCTCTCACAGTGCCAACAAACTACTTGAATTGAAGTCCCTGCTAATTAAATTGGCTTCACATGAAAAGTAGTTGCACAAATCACAATTATTTATGTCTCTAAACTATCAATTCCAATTCGTTCAAGGAACTGGAAATAGATTTTTAAAAAAAAGGTATTGGAAATAAAACTGGGATTAAAAAACAGGAATTGAGCACAACCCTGGGTACCACCCAGACCCCAAATTTCCACTGCTCCCCGCACCCGTGTAACCGATTTTCACATAATTGTTTTTAGTGCAAGATTACATTTAGCAGGCGTTCAGAGCAAGCGTTAAGTAATGAAGATAATGAAAAAGCATTGGACTTGCAAATAAAATGTCAAAGGTTTAAAAATGAAAACGTATCTAATCTTTCGATGGGATTGCACTGCCAGGGATGCTTTTCCATTACCTTTGAATTTCTCTGACTTCTGGATTACAGCCAGAGACAGAAAGTATGCTGCAACAAACGTAAGCAGTACAGACATTAGCAAAAAAAAAAAAAAAAATTACCACAGAACTGAGGTCACTCTAATGGAGAGAAAAAAAAATAGAAAAAAGAAATAAAAATGAGGGTTATACTCTAAAGAAAATGTTACTATCAAAATTAGCAAAAATAAATAAAAGCAATGGGGTAATATGCCCAATACTGCACTATAGTGACACCAACTAAACCAGTGTATATGCAAGGCACAAGTACTGGTGAATAAAACATCACAGCACCACACTGGTTTTTACTAGTCATCTTCATATTGCAGCACGAACCTACAGCTACAGCATACATTTCTCATTTCCAGTGTGGCACAAATAACAAAAACTACATGGCGCTCAGCTCAATACAAGGATGTCTAAATCTGCTGGCGGAAAACATTTTTAGCAATGATGAAGGTTACCTGGCATTCAGCCGTCAAATGAAATGTCATCTTAACAATGCTGAAACATTGCGAGATGTGTTACAACAGTCTGGGGATCAAAGCAAGTCTCCCTCTGCATAGCAGTTAGTGTCATTCCAGATTTCATGAAGTCAACATGTAATTCAGAATGTTAACGTGGTTTCACACAGGTTTCATTCGACTTCATGAAGCAAAATTTGTTAATTCTATAGTGATGCAAAACTTTTGTCCACAGCTGTAGGTCACTTTTGTGACGCCTCAAACTAGTACGACTGGGTTTACACTTCAAAAAAACAAAGCTGCCCTCAGGAGGCCAGCCATCTCGAAACTGGCTTAAAAAAGTGGCTACTGTAAACAAAGTGAACGTGAAACCTGGAATGGTTTCATCAGCTGTTCAATCAAAGTCTTCTTTTCTTCCTGGTTGTTTTTGAAAAGATGCTGCTGCCTAATTGACACATTATAAAACTCCAGGGGTAGGGATTCACAGATTCAAGGGGTTACTGTATTAATGCACTTGTGTAAGTTACTACATAGAAGATTGACAGTTTACTCAAAAGTCTGAAAAATCTGCAGTTACGGGTGCTTTTCCAAAATACTCATTGCAAATACTGTAAATTATCAGAAACCTTTACATGTCCTATTTATTGCCTGAAATATATTCGGTTTATTTATTTCTACAGAATCATTTTCATGATACCAAAAGTTAAGTAAACTAAATTTCATTACTGTCACCAAGCTACAGTCTTCACATTGCAGCCAGAATAACTAGGTATACAGCACTACGGTAAGTTGAATTTCATATACCTCTGGAAATGTTTTACATGTAGCTTAATGTCTTACATGTAGCTTTTACACTGTGCAACCATCGCGACATCATATCAGATAAGGTAAAGGATTGACTCCCAAGTTCTGCAACGATGCTGGACAATCTGATAACAGTCAATCTGTAAATAAGCCTAGAAATGTTTTCACTAATGTTAAAATGAATCCTAATATGTGTGATGGTAGATAAAAGATTAACTTTGACTTGCAATGAACATTGAGATGAATAGCTCGCACAAAGAATGTAGCCACGTAAGTACAATGTAGCAAAATAGAAAAACAACTTCTGCTGCATTTTCTTTCAACAAACGCCGTCTCTGCAAACTTCAGAACTACTTTTTAGATCAAAAAATAAAAACTCAATTTGTGTACATCCTCCATAATAAAACATGTACCTTACCTCTGCATTGTAAAACTTGGTCTTCACATCCAGTGGTTTGAGAACCTGATTAAAAAGAGAATGCAAGCTAAATGCTGGTTTTTCAGGTTGCTCACCCATAAGTCCCACTTATGAAAACACCCGTCCAAACGCCTGCTTTTTAATTTAAAGATTCTTCAACACACAAAAACTGGTTCGACCAAATCTATTGAAAGAATACCCCTCTACACCATAAAATCTCCAAAACGCTAACTTACTACAGACAATTGCTCAGCAAACTTTGAACTGAAAGCATTGGGTTTGTTTAAAGGGGAGCCCAGCCTTGTTCAGCCCTCCTAGTTAGAAGACTCTGCAATTCATCTAATTAAATTACTGTTTGTCAAGGACATGCTAAATAGCTCAGAGATGAAGTCTGGACTAGAGACAAACAACAAGCAGTAATATTACACAACAGTGTCACTAGGGATCACACGGCAAAGCAGCACGAAGGCTTCTACTTATTCAACTATAAGCAGTTTCCAGCTCACCTGAAACTTGAAGAATTTTCTAAAGTACAGCTTCTCTCCTGTCTGGGTGGTGTAACTGACTGCACACACCAAACTGTAATAAACAGAACACAGAAAATAACAAAAACACAGCGATCACAGGCCTCATCTGATATGTCAAGGCAACATCAGGATCAGTCCCTTTAGAAAGGGGAAACAGAAAACTAGCTTACATGTGCGTTCCAATTTCTTTTACTTCATGATGAATAACATCATCAATACAGCATTCAGGTTTAAGATCCGACACAGTGGAATTGGATGCCGACAAGTTCAAACGTTGGGAGCTTGTCTGAAGATCTGCCTGGATTTAAAAAAAATAAAAATAAAAATAAAAAAAGCCTAACAGTGTTAAATAAAATTAAAGAATCCTCAACTCAAACCTTTGTTGGACATTCACTTATTCCGATTTAATCTAAAACTCATTACTGAAACACACCACCGCTACCCTTACTAGTACATATAATGAACAAGTGAGCATTGTTATATTACCACTTTAGAAATAACTAAAGAGATTGCTCTCCCTTTAAATGTTAGACAGTACGTTCTGGTGAAATTCAACACACTGAAGGTTTTAAACGATTAAGACAGTTTGCAGATAAAAGCAGTTACTACTTGATCTCAACTAGTCAGCCTACAGAGAAGCATCTCACTTCCCACACCTTATCCAGCTATCTCTGTAAATAACCTCTATTCCTCATCTCTGTCTACATGTGTTGGGAAAGAGCGGCCCATCAACATGAAGTTGCAACAGAAAACTAGTAGTCAGCTTTCTTTGAACAGAAGGCCACGATTTATCTGGGTTTGCTCCAATGTATCACATGAACTGCTCAACCCCCCCCATATCTCACTGCTGGGATCGATCTTTCCAATTTGTCCCATCTCTTCACAGTAGTTTTCACCTGCTCCTATCGTACCTTCACCAGAATGTCCTTCACAACTTGAGTGCTATCATTATGCACACTGATATAGCTGGAAAAGGTTTCCCCCAGAAAGATATTTCTGAAAAAAAGAAAAGGTAGTTTTCAAGTCTGTACAATTTGAATAGATACTTAAATACTTAAACTTCCAATACAAGGGCAAGCACATTAACTAGTCCTATTCCATCGAGTATTCGCTAATCTGAACTTTGTATTCCCACTAAAACATTCCAAATTAAGACAAGATATAAAACATTTTACAGTACAGTCACCTTTAAGCACTGATTCTTTGTGTACACATTTACTTATAGGCATGTAATGGCAACAGCAGATTATTACAGACTTGTATGGTATATGAAGTCAGTGCAGTACTAAAATGTCCAATGTTGCATATCTTTATTAAACCTAAAATGCAACATTTTTTAAATTTACATTTTATAAAATGTGCCAGGGGTACAATTTTCAGCTAATCTGATTAATCTCGGATATTAAATTGCAGATTCTGATATTCAGAGTTATTCAATAATCAAATGATGCTGTTTAGGGACTGGCAGCTATGAAACAGGAACATCAGCCGATAATGCAGTAAAAAGAAATAGATGCTCGGAAAGCATCCGTTCCATTACTACTTCCGTTCAGTGCTGCACAGTGTGTGTGGGGGTGTGTGTGTGGGTGGGTGGCGGTGTGTGTGTGAATATTGGGGGGGGGAGCACTTTCTACTCTTACCCAAAGTTCTGTGGAAGTGTCAGCATTTCTCCAAGCATTATCGTCTCAGCCCCCTTTATGGTAGACGGGTCTTCCTTCATAAGTTGACCAAAAAGGTCTCCTGTATGAACAACACCACCACAAGTGCCTTAATTTGTTGTAAGCTTTGGAAAAAGCAACCTGAGGCAATAACGATATTGTGATATCTATTTTATTTTTTTATTTTTTATTTATTTTTTTTTAATTTTTAAGGTGTAAAGAATAAGATTTTTGTCCCTTGATTTCTCTCTCTCTCAGCTCTAAGATTAATTAATAGTATTTATTGGGAATCATGCAAATCAGTTGGATGAACATTGTGCTTTTGGTGATCATTTATTTTCAAATACCTGGCAGGTCTCTGTCTTCACAGGTCACAGGCATGTTTGTGAACAAAGTTGGTTTTGTCAACCGCATCACTGGGAAGAAAAAAAAAAAAAGTGTTTAGTATTTAGAATCTTATCTTTTGTCACCAAAACAATCTGATGCTTGGTTTCACTTTCAATATAAACTGGCCGAGTGATAAAGGCTTAAAGTCCTTGTTTATATATAAAAAAAACAATTTGTTACTGTTGCTTGGTGGCCAGGTGTCATACAATAATCATGTCAATTCATGAAATGTACAGAAAAAAACAAAAACAAACACAGTATGAAATGCGGCACTACCAAATTTGGAGAAAATAACTACAGTATACAGAAATGTAATTTGTAGATATGTTTTGTTTTAAATACATATACTTACCAATGTTATTACCCCAGAGACAAATGTTCTTACAAGTGTAAACTTTAAAAAAGTTAAGAAAGCATGCTTATCCCAATCAATGTCTCAGAAGGAGTGCACTTACTCAGCACGTATACAGAACAAGGTTGCTTAGTGACTTTCTGGAATTTCATCTACAGGGTTTTTTTTGTTTTTTTAACAGGTTTTCCATTTCCCAGTTTTAAGAAAAGGCAACACCAAATTGCATGAAATTTCTAAGATGCTTTTATTTGAACTAAACACAACTCACTCAATTCATAGTCATTAAAATGTACTGAAATTTAATGTAAAAGGGTTATCCTATAAAACACAATAATAATAATAATAATAATAATAATAATAATAATAATAATAATAATAATAATAACTGCTTAAGCTATCAAATGCCTGCATATCATTTTACAAATCTATTGCTACTATCAGAAGTACACAAATTAACTATAAAAACAAATTCCAGTCAAGGACAATAGATAAAGCAGCAGGTCAGACTACCAGAAAAGCTTCAGTTATTAAGTAAGAAGGTAAAAAATATAATTCATGGAGTAACAAATAAAAATAAAAAATGCCATCAAATAAAGTATGGGTTAAAAATCACATGCTAAAAATATTACCATGCTTATGCACAACTAAACTGAGTTTGCCAGCAAGCTGGAAATGTTGTTTTAGAAAATTGGCAACATATTCACAGAACAAAATGTCACAGAATACCCATATCTGACCAATGTCTCTCTGGATGTTTGCATTACAAGTAGGAAGTTTGGAGTGTCTCATTGCTCTGCTCAGCAGAGTCCAAACACTTTCCAAATCCATTCCCTTGCAGTTACATTCCTCGATTACCCATTTTGCCCGCTGTAATGAATGCAGCTGGAATCCTTCAAGGACTTGCTGAAATTCCTTCGAGAAAGGCTGAACGTTCTCACCGCGCAGTCTGCCGGGAACAGAAACACTCCAAGACCTTTTAAACTCTCTTGCTTCACTGAACGTTCTTTCTTCCGAGAGTACTGCTGCTTCTAAATGAACTGATGATGCTCTGTGCGAAAACCTGTGTCTCTTCAAATCAGTACAAAACTCCTGTAGGTCATCTGTGCAGTCATAGCTTTGAGAAGCCACCAAAGACTGAGAAGCAACTAAAACATGTTCAATTCTTGCCACTTCATTAGGTGAAATGACTGGTGGGGTTGTGGTAGGTGTTAATGGTGGCTTGCTGTCACTATGTGGGAACCAGGGTTTAAATCTTGGTAAAGGTCTTGTTGGAAACTTCTCTATTGCTTTTTCTGCTATTTCCAACAACTGGGGTAGGTTGTTTTGACGTCTGTAGTGCAATAGTACATCCATACCAATAAGAATCAGTCTGCGCACATTTTATTTGTTCAATTTGCTCTGATGTCCATAGTAGGTCTGAAGACAGCAGGACCTGAAGCAGAAGTATGGTGAAGTTGTTGTCATACAGGTGTTGCTTTTTAGGACTATCTACTGCAAGTCTCTGGTTTCCATATAGATGGAAACCAGAGACTTGCAGTAGATATAGATGGAATCCAAGTTCGTATCTTCAGATCACATTACAGCAACCACTGAAAACATACATTTAGCATTTTATAGTCAGCTTTGGTGTTTCTGTTTTTATTGTAAATTCCAAACAGTAGAATCATATCGTGCTTTCTGAATTGTAGCAAAAACAATTTAATTATTTGAATTACGTAGATAGGAGTGTGTGTGTGAGAGAATTTATGTACAAGAAAAACCTGCATAAAAAGTATGTTTGGCTATTAAAAGAAAGTATAAATTCAGAAACAGTTTTGCGGGGTAGTACGATATTTGTGAAAGAAATACATCAAAACGTAAACACAAAAACACCAACGTCTTTTTTTATACTATTCAAAAACAGTATCTAATCAACATTCGCAGACATCAGCAATATTCAGTCCTGCCGTTACGTTACGGACCAGTAGTTTTAAAACTTGAGAAGTCTAAATTTTGGTCCAGAAGTACAGTAATAGTAACCATATCTTCACACGGCATGGTAATTCCGTGTAGATTTATAAAATAGGCGTTAGTTATGCTGAGACTGTCAACGCACTTTGTTATTGTTTTCAACTAGCACAGTCAGGATGCCCCTTCCGCCTACTGACGCCAAAGCTTACTAAGCAGCGTAGGTGTGGCGAGGTTATTAGAATATAATAATACACTCAAATCCCTGGCTTATACAATGGAAAATATAAGCTATGCAGGAAGTCATGCATCATGCTTATTATTTTATTTTCACCCGTGTACCTTTCAAAGCAAGCAGGTGCTCTTGTTTGGCCTGGTTGACATCCATCTTCCCAGAATCTGCTTGAACTTTCACCTGCATTGCAGCGAGGAGTACGGAATGCAGTTGGGCACAGACTCGACTTGAAACTAATGCGTAAAAAAAAAACCGTTTTCCACTTTTATTTGGATTATTAGCGCCTCCTACTGGATCTCCTATAATTTAACACGTTGCCTTACATCAGTGGTTTTCAAACTTTTTACACCCCGTACGCTAAATTCCAAATAATCTTGATATCCAGAAAGAATAAAAAAAGGTACATGTATCGATATATTTATTATTCCAATTACACACACACACACACACACACACACACACACACACACACACACACACACACAATGGCATGCCAATAAGGCATGTTTTTTTGTTAGAGTGTCCAATGGGGCTAAAGAAAATGGTTGTTGTAAAAAGAAACCCAAGTACTGTATTTGTAGTTTAGTGTAAAATGTAACATTTAAATATAAACATTACAGTCTCCTAAGGGGGTCTAATCCGTGGAAATATAACAGTAAAAATAAAATTAAAAAAGGATTGTATGGACAATGCTGCAGAAGGAATAAGAGGTCATATTTATCACCTGACGAATAATGACAGTGCCAGGAGTGTGCGCTGACAGTGTTATGGCAGGCCAGGTGTATCGAAATGTAATGCTTGTATGATTACTATTATCTTTGGCTCCTTTAAAATATATGTCGTGCATTTATTTCTTGTTAACAAATGACTTGTTTTATTGGAGGTCGTTAACAATGTTGGGGATCATCTGTTTTTAGTTTACCAGCTCGGCAGCTTGTTACAGCGTACATTTCAAGCGTTTAACCTCGGGCATCATGTCAGTCACCCCTTCCACAGAGGCCTCCTTCTGTTCAAAACGTGCTTTTTCTTTCATTGCAATTTATGATAATTAAGAAACAAAACCCTACTTCTGTGTTGAAAACACTACATATGTTCTGGCTCTGGCAGACTACTTTCACATCCTTACTCGATCAAATGGTTCAGACTTCGTATTCAGTCTTGAATAAAGAAGACTACGCGATGATCTGATTCAAGCATTCATAATTCTAAAAGGTATTGACAATGTCGATCACAAATGGAGATTAGATAAAGGGGCATTTTTACACAGAGAATGTTGTTGAAGCTGACACCCTGAGATACTTCAAGAAGCTGCTTGATGAGATTCTGGGATCAATAAGCTACTAACAACCAAACGAGCAAGATGGGCCGAATGACCTGCTGTGGTTTGTAAACTTTCTTATGTTCTAAGTTCTATATCCAACAAAATGTATCCAACACGTGACTACATGCAAAAAAAAATAACGCGCAGTCGCATTTGCAGCAAAGGGATGAAGCTGACGAAAACAGCTGACAGGAGCGACCAACGTGTTAATGGGGGAAGCAGACACTATTGATACAAACAAGTGATTACAACAATAACATTTTACATGAATATTGCCATAGTTTACTTTAATAACCTTATTTACTGTGATATAAACATATGACCTGCTATTTTATGTTAGTTTCACTTCACTGTTGCCCAAAGGATTTCTAGCATATGCACCTGGTGGCGATACCGTCAGTGGTAGTGCCCAAGGATGGCAGCCGCTGTAGGTGTAAATAAGCAAGGAGCTGCGGCAGGGATGGAGGGGTGCAGCCGCTACAGTCGGACCACTGCAGGCGGCACGGTCAAGGTTAGTGAGGGAACAAGCAAAGGGGTTAAAGGACCGGTCGGTACGCAACACAAGAAGGCATTATCGGCACAGTTGGGGTTGCAATGTCTGTGCACTGTGACTGAACAAAAAAAAAAAAACAGGTCGGGCGGCTGCTGTCGTGGCTTAGTGGGATGTTGTGTCTGTGTATTGCTTTTGCCAGGATGATGCTGTCATTCCCAGTGACACACTATGTTGCAGTTGCACGTTTCTGAAGCCGTGCATTCTTCTCGAGATAGTTTAATGTAATAAAATAAAATATATGTATATTGTATTCTTATTCTTACATAAGTATATCAGACTCGTCAAGATCCCATGACTGGCACTAGGCAGCAACACACGGTGGCGGCCGTGTATCTTGTAGTACAGTCAGTATGTGTGTTGCAGCTCATAGCAAGAGCAAGCTGGAAATTTCCACTGTCAACGGGCTTGTGTCATGCCACGTTTATTCCGAGAGTACGCATTATAAAACACCACCAGAAAATGTTTTAAATTCAAAACATTTCTTAAATTAAGCACTGCCGCTGTCATTTGTTGCACTCCAGTCCTAAGTGAATTTATGGATACAGACAATTTACGATGTTGTGCCATCTAGTTTTAAAATTAGCACACGTAGTTCAGAGCTGGGATGTCTGAATTAAACAAAAGCGTAATCTGGAGAAAAAAACAAAACCATTTTTAGTTTAGTTTTGTTTTTGGAGCTGAGTCATAATATCACATTCTTCTATTATCGCAGCTCAAACTACTGTACCTTTAAGGAATGTAAACAAAATGGAATGAGGTTGTCCACACCATGCGTTTTGAGATTATTAAGGAATGTAACACACACACACACACACACACACACACACACACACACACACCACAAATAATCTTATTTTAGATTTAGTGAAATACACCATTTTAATTATAATAATTTTTTGGACACTACATGTTTAAACGTTTTGGATCTTAACCACACATACTTAATGTTCTACATACACTCAGTATTTTACCTTAAACAAACACTCTTCTACAGTAGCATGTTTCTACTTTAATTCATTAGCATGTTTCTTTTATTAATAATGGACTTCAAATATTGCCATAGCCTGTTTTCAGTTCCTGTAAATTTGCAAATAACGATTATTTGTATATTTTACACCACAAAATGAAATGTAAAACAATCGTGCATCCAGACAGTAAGGATATGATCAGGACCAGTGATGATGTGTGCCTTGACTTCATCAGTGTGAATGCTGTACCCTGTACCGTATAAGGGGCAGGTGTGTCATACAGAAGGGCAACCTTGCAATTGGGCTTATCTTATAAAAATCTGAAGGGTAGTGTAGCTTATTAGTTTTTTAATGTCCCATTTTCATGATGTTTGTAATCATTCTGACTGGTTCTTCTTGTAATTACAGCTGTGTTTCGTGCTTTAGAATCTTTTTTTATACGTCTGTTTTAAGGTTCTGAGTTCATGAACTGCTCTTATAGTTTCCTGCCATTAGACCTATTTAATGTAGACTAGAGATCCAAAGTGTCTTTGTATTAGTAGTAAACACCAGCTCCATCTAGTGCATTGCTTGAAAAACTAAAGAATAATTTAACAGTGACAGTGCAGTAGGATTGATTTCTGCAGACACTGGCTGATCTAGCCGTAACAGAAAACAATCAATGAACAGAAAATATGTATAGCCGAGACATTTAAAAAAAAAAAAAAAAACTCTCTTTATCACTATTACATACAGTACTGTGCAAAAGTTTTAGGCAGGTGTGAAAAAATGCTGTAAAGTAAGAATGCTTTCAAAAATAGACATGTTAATAGATTATATTTATCAATTAACTAAATGCAAAGTGAGTGAACAGAAGAAAAATCTAAATCAAATCCATATTTGGTGTGACCACCCTTTGCCTTCAAAACAGCATCAAGCATCAATTCTTCTAGGTACACTTGCACACAGTTTTTGAAGGAACTCGGCAGGTAGGTTGGCCCAAACATCTTGGAGAACTAACCACAGTTCTTCTGTGGATTTAGGCAGCCTCAGTTGCTTCTCTCTTCATGTAATCCCAGACAGACTTGATGATGTTGAGATCAGGGCTCTGTGGGGCCATACCATCACTTCCAGGACTCCTTGTTCTTCTTTACGCTGAAGATAGTTCTTAATGACTTTGGCTGTATGTTTGGGGTCGTTGTCATGCTGCAGAATAAATTTGGGGGGCCAATCAGATGCCTCCCTGATGGTATTGCATGATGGATAAGTATCTGCCTGTACTTCTCAGCATTGAGGAGACCATTAATTCTGACCAAATCTCCAACTCCATTTGCAGAAATGCAGCCCCAAACTTGCAAGGAACCTCCACCATGCTTCACTGTTGCCTGCAGACACTCATTCGCTCACCGCTCTCCAGCCCTTCGAACAAACTGCCTTCTGCTACAGCCAAATATTTCAAATTTTGACTCATCAGTCCAGAGCACCTGCTGCCATTTTTCTGCACCCCAGTTCCTGTGTTTTCGCATAGTTGAGTCGCTTGGCCTTGTTTCCACGTCGGAGGGATGGCTTTTGGCCATAAGTCTTCCATGAAGGCCACTTCTGACCAGAATTCTCCAGACAGTAGATGGGTGTACCAGGGTCCCACTGTTTTCTGCCAGTTCTGAGCTGATGGCACTGCTGGACATCTTCCGATTGAAGGAAGTAAGCATGATGTGTCTTTTTCATCTGCTGCAGTAAGTTTCCTTGGCCAACCACTGCGTCTCACGGTCCTCAACGTTGCCCGTTTCTTTTGTGCTTCTTCAAAAGAGCTTGGACAGCACATCTGGAACCCCTGTCTGCCTTGAAATTTCTGCCTGGGAGAGACCTTGCTGATGCAGTATAACTACCTTGTGTCTTGTTGCTGTGCTCAGTCTTGCCATGGTGTATGACTTTTGACAGTAAACTGTCTTCAGCAACCTCACCTTGTTAGCTGAGTTTGGCTGTTCCTCACCCAGTTTTATTCCTCCTACACAGCTGTTTCTGTTTCAGTTAATAATTTTGTTTCAACCTACATATTGAATTGATGATCATTAGCACCTGTTTGGTATAATTGTTTAATCATACACCTGACTATATGCCTACAAAATCCCTGACTTTGTGCAAGTGTACCTAGAAGAATTGATGCTGTTTTGAAGGCAAAGGGTGGTCACACCAAATATTGATTTGATTTAGATTTTTCTTCTGTTCACTCACTTTGCATTTAGTTAATTGATAAATATAACCTATTAACATGTCTATTTTTGAAAGCATTCTTACTTTACAGCATTTTTTCACACCTGCCTAAAACTTTTGCACAGTACTGTATGTCTTGTCTTCTACCAAGTAATTCAATTCTTTCTTTTGGTGTTGTATTTCTTGTGTTACAGGTACTGGAATGTGGAGTGTGTGAAGATGTGTTTTCTCTGCAAGGTGACAAAGTCCCTCGGCTGCTGCTGTGTGGTCACACCGTGTGCCACGACTGTCTCACCCGCCTTCCACTGCATGGCAGAGCTATCCGCTGCCCTTTTGACAGACAAGTCACAGAATTAGGTCAGTGTGTGTGTATATAACAGTAGGTTTAGGTTAAAGGACTACTGTACTATAATATGCATGTCCTGCCAAAATAAATACAGGTGAACTACTAAGAACCCTAAGAAAATATCAGCTGCAAAATTGCATGACAGCCAGAACAGGGATGGAAATACTGTAAGACTCATTGCATAGCAGTTTGATCCATTCCTAGTTTTATTATGAGTTTAATAAGACATACCTGAGCTTGTTACATACACACTGTGGCTAGTCAAGCTCATATTAAAACCTGAAATGGGTGAAATGTCTATGCAATAGAAGTGTTATTTCCATGCCAGCAGAATGACATCTTTAATTTGTAAAACCTGGTCCAGGGGTCTTATTATTGTTACAGTACTTTAGACTATACTTCATCCCCCCAATTCCCTAAGTTAGCACTGAATCTCTACCTGTTTTCACACAGCCAAATCCTGAAGATGGAACACTAAACTTAACCCAGAGTCTAAACAAACCATCTCTGAACTCAAAGGGTCAGTTGCAACAAACTAAAAGGAGTGTACTAACTGGGGATGATCCTGTGGTTAGTACGGAGGATGGTACTAAACTAGTACGCAATTTAATACCAATTGCAACAAACTAAGCAGCTCACGATAGTCCCCAGCTGCATATTAAACATGTTCTCAATTGCAACGAACCCAAAGTAACTGCTGTGGCCCTGTAACAGGGGAGGTCTGTGCTGACTGTCTGGCGCATGCAGGGTACTGCAGGAAGGGGGCAGCAGCCTCATAGATCCGCCTGTCAGTCATAGCAGTGACACGGAGAGGTGGAGAAGAGGGTGTGTTGGCTTTCCCTCTCTCTGAGAGGCGGGCCTTGGGGGATTGCTCACCCTATAAGATAAGGCTCTGGTGTTCCCTCAGCCTGCCCTCTAAGACCAAATGAGCCAGCTGGCGGAAGCTCTGCTGCCGAACCGAGCACAGCAACAAATTAATTAAAAAGAAAAGAAAAGGAATTTTTAGTAGCGGGGAAAAACTTGGGCAGAACCCCGAACAGTACAAGCAGGTTGAGGGGGACGGGTAAGTGTAGGACGGAGACCCAGGCCGTGTGGATAGCGACGTTGGTCTGTACCTGTATTGGTATTATTGTGGACCTGACTACCATTGTCAGTATTCAGGCCACAGACAACAGCGCCCTCTGCGGGCTAAAGAGAAAATAAAGCTAAAATAAAATAATGAAACTGGGCACCAGTGCGGTGTTGCAAATAAAACTTCTGTCTCCTGTATGTGTCAGTGAATTGCCCACCACCCTTCCACAGGCTCTCTAGAGGATACTAAAACACGTTACTAAGTTAATCTAGCAATTTCTGTAGGCTTGTGGTATCGTATTAACTGGAACGATTATAAAAAATCCTCAAATGTATTGCCAACTTCTATGAAACTGAACTATTCATAACCAAAAATGATTTAAAAACTTCTAGGGGGGGAAAAAAAAAAAGATTTCGATTTTAACACACGAAAATAACGAAAAAAGTAACACTCTTAAAAAATAATTAGCTGGAACCAGTCACTCAGATTTTGACCGCCCCCCTTTCAGTTTTTGTTTTGTAGCACACAGCAGTAAAGATCTTAATCCTGAGCTCCGTGCTAAAGCTGGGGATCCTATCTTTTTTCGTTGTAATTGGTACTAAGTTAGTACGCAGCTGGGGGTGATCCTGAGATAGCACTGTATTAGCTAGTCCACAACTTAATACGCAGCTCCGTATTAAATCTACAAGTCCGTTGCAGGCTGTGTGGTCCAGTGGTTAAAGAAAAGGGATTGTAACTAGGAGGTCCCCGGTTCAAATCCCGGCTCACTCACTAACTCACTGTGTGACCTTTACCAAATCACTCAACCTCCTTGTGCTCCATCTTTCAGGTGAGACGTTGTTTGTAAGTGACTCTGCAGCTGATGCATAGTTCACACACCCTAGGCTGTAAGTCGCCTTGGATAAAGGATCCTGCTAAATAATAATAATAATAATAATAATTGACCCATTGTTTACATTGGGTCATTTATTATTACATTACATTGGCTTACTTGTTTTGTTTTTGGACCTCTGCAGTCTAGAGCTTGGTCTGCCAGAGCTTATCAGTGTAGAGAAATCATGTGAGCTGCTAATACTGTGAGAATACAGACCCAGACAGGACTTAATAATCGCCATGGGTTTTATTTTTTTGAAGCCAGTTTTCTTGTTTCTGTTGGCTTTGATCGCTTCACTTCACTATAAGTGGCATATTAACCAATACCCTTTATTAAGTGGCAATCCTGTTATCAGTACTTTGCAATGTGTACCATTATGAAATTATTATTATTGTTCCATTATACTAACCCATGAACCAATTTTTATTGACTAGAGTTGCAGCCAATTTCAGTGTCCTCATTTACACCAGAGCTGTGTGAATGTTTGTAAGGAAAAACAAGTCCACTTTTCCCACATATTATACCCAAAAGAATGTGAAATCAGTTATTTTTTTAATGAAGCTTTTTGTCTGGCTCAGTCATGGTACACCAGTTGGGCAGTGTATGTCTATTTTGCTAAAAGAAATAGAGTAAAAAAGACTGGTAGAATCAAGGAGTCTTGATTCCTCAACAGATGTGTGCATAGATATGTTCAACGTATATTTGTATTCTATAATAATCATACATTGGAAGAATACCTGTTTAAAATATCTACCTTTATATGTTTGGGGGTTTTAAAATCCCCACTGAGTGTATTTTATCTCATGATAGATCTCAGCCTGAATGAGTTATGTGTTGATCCTCTTCTCCAGTTGTTGTGACAGGGCCTGTTTTCTATATAATTGTGAGTTTCACTGCATTGTCATTGTCAGGGGACTCCGGAGTTTGGGGACTGAAGAAGAACTTTGCACTCCTGGAGCTTCTAGAGAGACTGCAGAATGGAGCCTCTAACCAGTCCGGCACATCTGAGGACACTTTAGGAGGATCTGGAGAGGTAAAAAAGCATGGTTAGGGAGGTGCATTTTACTTAACAATGAGGTACACTTTGACTTTGTCTTTTTTTTTAGTGTCGGTAGACTGCTGTAGGTTTGGTCAACCTTTGAAACCAACGATTACATTTCTATTTAGTTTGTGTATATTGTTTCTATTATGTACAATTTTTAGAGGTAATATCCAAATGTTTAATGAGCTATTTAAAATAAATAATTGTGTGATGTTTTGTGTTGCCTAATCTCTCTCTCTCTCTCTATAATGTATGTTTTTTCTCCTTGCTAAGCGTATTATCCGCTGTGATGAAGACGAGAACCACGTTGCATCCATGTACTGCACTGTTTGTGCCACACACCTGTGCAGAGACTGCTCTCAGCTCACACACTCCACTCGGACCTTAGCCAAGCATAGACGGGTTCCTCTGGCTGACAAGCCCCATGAAAAAACACTTTGTCTCCAGCATCAGGTTCACGCCATTGAGTTTGTGTGCCTGGAAGAGCCTTGTCATGCCTGTTCTCTCATGTGCTGTGTGTGCAAAGAGTATGGGAAACATCAGGGGCACAAGGTACAATTCCAAACTTTTGAAATTAACTAGAATATACAGCACTTATACAATGTGTGTACTGACCATGTTGTTGTTTGTCTCAGCATGCTGTTTTGGAAGCTGAAGCTAATCAGATCCGGGCTTCGATTCTGGACATGGCACACTGCATTCGAACATTCACTGACGAGATCTCTGAGTATTCCAGGAAACTTGTTGGCATAGTGCACCAGATCGAGGGAGGGGAGCACATTGTGGAAGACAGCATTGGAATGGCTCACACAGAGCATGTAAGGCTAATTCTAATATACTTAGGGTTTGATTTGACCAACCTACTATATTCCCCTCCTGGATAAACCACAGCAGGATTATTTCAGGGCATTGTACTTTACCAGGGGGTGGTGGTGTATGTTTCTATTGTACTTGTTTCATGTGATTGTTTACTGCCTTGCATAATTCGTATTGTGTCTTTTCACACCCCTGTTTCAGGTTCCAGGCACGGCTGAGAGTGCCCGCTCTTGCGTAAGAGCATATTTTGCTGATTTACATGAAACGTTGTGCCGTCAGGAGGAGATGGCACTCAGTGTTGTCGACGTACACGTGAGAGAGAAGCTCATCTGGCTCCGACAGCAGCAGGAAGACATGACCATTCTGTTATCGCAGGTCTCCACTGCCTGCCTGCATTGTGAAAAAACACTGCAACAGGTAGGCAGACAAATACAGTACATACTGCAGGCATTTCATCATTCTTTGAAATTTGTGTTTTATTAGTAAGATTAGATGTTTATCTCTTGTGTAAAGGTATTGTGGCAGCTTGTGGTGGGTCATAAACCTTTTTTCCCCACGTTAAAAAACAGCATTAACAAAAGATGCTTCAAGCCTGCTTTGTGGGCAGTCATGAAGTGTTTGGATTGCAGGATCAAAAAAATGTGATGTCTGTAAGCACATCTGGGTCATTCCGTGTCAAATGAACGACAATTTTGTGAAAATGTCACCATACGTCTCAGATTTGGATAAAAATCAGCACACAGTTAGTAAAAGCAATTTCATGGAAAAATCTGAAATCTGAGCGGTCAACTCCTAATAGTTCCTGAGACATGACTATTTACACCTAGGGCTTTTAAAAGCTAGTAACTTTTGAAATTCACACCCAGGTAGATGTTTAGTCATAGAATCCAAATATTGCATCAAAAGAATTATAAAACATACCTTTCATGCTCAATGGGTCATCAAGGGATTTTTTTTATCAGGTCGCAAGGTCCACAAATGAGTAAAAAAAAAAAAATGTGGCATAGGTAGTGTCAAGTTGTGATTAACACACAACAGAGACATAACATTGATGTAACTCCAGACAAAATTTCATTTTGGGATATTTTTCTATTACTGAGATATAAAGAATTATTTTAAAAAAAAAATGTTTACAGTCAGAATTACATTTTCAGGGCATATTCTCTTTCAGTTTTGGGATGGAAAGGAATTTCATGATAAAAAATGCTTGAAAATGGAAATATATTTACAGATTGTTTATGCTATATGACTTTAGTTATGTTTAGGGCTTCTGATTTTCGGTTTTAACCGATAAAACCTGATAAAACACCCCCGATACAAAAAAAAATGAAATCTGTGGATAGCCAATAAACACCGGAAAACACCAGGAAAAGTGTGGAAATGGTTAATCAATTCATGTTGACTTTACCCTTTTTCAATTTAAAAATAAATAAATAAAAGATTCAAAACGAGACTACAATCAGGATGCAGGCTTGTTAGCGGGATTTAAAGCTGTATTACAGTTAAGATACAGAGGATTTAAAACAGACTTGTGGCGAAATGTACAAAAATGTCTACACACAAAAACCCCAGAAGAATGTGAAAGTGACCATAGGGATTTAGTTGTGGAAGACAGCAAAGGAAAGAAAGTACAACTTAAGTGTGCAAATACTGTCGAGTTACTACTATACATATTTGGACAGAAAAAAAACGCTCAAGCATTGTGGAAAATAAACAAAAACACTAATTTCATACAGTATATCAAAAACGAAAGCCCCGAAAAAAAAACTATTTACATAAAGCTCAAAAATAGCTAAAAATAAGCACCGAAAAATACAATTTAATAAAACCCGAAAAACAGAAGCCCTAGTTAAGTTTTGAATATGCCCTACAATTCTCAAAAAAGGTGGGGGGGGGGCAGCCTCATTGAACTATTTTACTCATTCTAAGTTTTTTTCAGCTCTTTCAAGTTTGTACTGCGCTGCTTAATTGATCACAATACAGTTGTTCCATGTGTTTAAATGTAATCGTTATCTATCAAACCTGCTAGTTAGGGGCTCTCCAGGACCAGGGTTGGCCAAACCTATAAATTATGCATTCCTACCACAGTTGACTATAGAAAGATAAAGAGGAAACATTGTCACCGCTGGTGACTTCTGTATACCTGTTTCAACAGGAAATATTTGGACTGAGAAAATGTACTGTTTTAACTTCTGAGTGTATACAATACAGAACATATAAAGTGCAATTTTCTGTTGCTTATGAGCCAAATTATAGAAAGTATTTGAAAGAATCGAAAAAGATCCCAAAATGAAAATTTGTCTGGAGTTAAATCAATGTTATGTCTCTGTTGTGTGTTATTGCGAGTGTAAGGGTCTGGGGATATGTCCATCTGTCTCTTTGTACCTACGCACTCCACATTTACATGTGCATGATATACTTTTTCATGACACTGATGACTTTAATTTTGTATTTGTTATTCTCTTTACTTCAGGATGATTGCCGTGTTGTGTTAGCCAAACAGGAGATAACAAGACTACTAGAAACTCTTCAAAAGCAGCAGCAGCAGTTCACAGAGCTTGCAGATCACATCCAGTTAGACGCCAGCATTCCCGTCACTTTCACAAAGGTAAATTTGGAAGCTTTAATGCATATTATCTACCTGTATGTTCTGTTAGCAGAATCTACTACATGGTGTGCTTTATGGGAGGTGGGTGGTAATCAAAGTCGCCTCGATTTATTCTGTGTGTTTCCTCAGGATAACCGGGTTCACATTGGCCCAAAGATGGAGATTCGAGTTGTAACCTTGGGGCTGGATGGGGCAGGAAAAACCACCATTCTGTTTAAATTAAAACAAGATGAGTTCATGCAACCAATTCCTACAATAGGTAAAACAATCAATTAGTAGTTATTTATTTAAGTCCTATATTGTTTTCCTGATTTTTTCCCCCATTAATCCTCCACATCAAATGAAACCAGGATAGTTTATCCTCCCCTTAAACAAGGAGCTTTGCATTGTAATTGCTGCCTGTTGCTAATAAAACCGAAAGAACAGGAAATTAATACAGAGGGAATGTATGCACTTGTTTGTGATGTCTAATGCTGTTCAAATATTTTTTTCAGGTTTTAATGTGGAGACAGTAGAGTACAAAAACCTGAAGTTTACCATTTGGGATGTTGGAGGTAAACACAAGCTGAGGCCTCTCTGGAAGCATTATTACCTTAATACACAAGGTAAGAATCTGTGCCTGTATTGAATTATCAGAAGACTGTGTTCAGTGCATGGTTGTTCAATTGTAAAGGTTCCTTGTTTCCATGCTGGGAAAGGGAACCATCCACGATCCTATAAATCCGTCTGTAAAAAGATCACTGCTGCTACCGGCTTCAGTTACTTGTAGTTTACAGCTCTGTAATGACATTCTTTAAACTGATTCATTGCGTTTCCTACTCTGCCAACCAGAATTTACAAAGGATACCCAGGAGTATTACTGGGAGATTCCACCTTTAACATTGAGAGAGACAAAATAGCTCTGCAGAAATATGACATCAGGTGCCCAGATTATCTTGCACATGCAAGTGGGGTCTCATGTTGTGTGCTGTTCTTATTCTGTTCACAGCGGTGGTGTTTGTGATTGACAGCAGCCACAGGGACAGATTGATGGAGTCACACAGCGAGCTGGCAAAGCTGCTAACAGAAAAGGAGCTCAGAGATGCACTTCTGCTGATCTTTGCTAACAAACAGGTAAAGGATAGTGCTTTATTTATTTTTCAACATAACTCAAGCCAGTAAATATAATACAAAAATTAAATGTATATTTTATTTAAATGTTATTTATTTTTCATGGGCTGTGCAATGTAGTATATTAAACCTGTTTTGTTTTATTTACAAACTGTAAGGTGTGTTTAGTTTTACCTTTTAATTGTCTATTTATTGTCATGTGTTATACACTCAGGATGACACATTACTGCTGCTGTGGGAAAAACATATCTGCAGTACAAAGAGGTGTGACGTGTCCCTGTGAAAATTCTGTTCTCAATCACAACCATTTCTAGAGTTGTAGGCATCCACTACTGTAGCAGTCGCCCTCAAATATTGCTTCACCTGACAGTCATTTTTAACCATTTCAGATTGCGACTTCATATTTTTCAGTTATGAAAACTCAAATTGTGTAATTCCCTTTAGTTCCGTTACAGTTGTTACACAGTTAAAAAATAAATTTAAAAAAAACTGTTTCACTGTCAAATGATACGTCTTTTTCACACTTCATGTTTACAAGCCATTTGACCAGAGACACCTTTCCCTGTTATATTGGCCCCCCTGGAATACTTCTACTATTATGTAAAATAGCTACAATTGTATTTTTTTTATTGTGTATTTCTTTTTTAAACCCAGGATGTGGCCGGGGCTCTCTCAGTGGAAGAAATTACTGAGTTGCTGAGCTTGCACAAGCTGTGCTGTGGTCGCAGCTGGCATATTCAAGGTTGTGACGCTCGGAGTGGGATGGGGCTGCATGAAGGGCTGGACTGGCTGTCAAGACAACTGGTGGCAGCAGGGGTGCTGGATGTAGCTTAGACTCGTACAAGAAAAAAAAGACTTAACTTGACAGCCCTCCTTCAGTTCTGTTTATTTTAGTTTCCTTGTGATGTGATTTAATGTTATATTGTACATAGCAGCTAACTGTGATTTTCTTTGCATTTTTTTTATGTGACCTAGTGGTTTGTAAAAATACTTACCACACGATTCACAAAACAATGTGACACAGATTTTTTTTTTTTTTGTTGTTGTATCGGGCAAAGGGTCTGTTTTACCACGTGGTTGGCTTGCATGAATTTACACTCTCCCTTTAACTTTGTTTCTACTGAACGATGTACAGTCCAAATGATGCTCCAACAAATTAGCTGGCAAAGGCAGCTCTTGAGGTACCTAATATTTTGCAGCTACAGATATTTGATATTTTGAAGGGATGTTTTTTCCCACAGCTGTTTGTTAGAGTAATGGGGTTGACTTGTTGGGAAACACGTTGAAGAAGCATCCCATAATAGATAAAGATTAGAACTGTAACAAACTCCGAAGCTACTGTAGCATACATGGAACCTGCCTTTACCCCAGAGGAATGCACTGGCAAACGTAGGCGAGTATACGCTTAGACGTTAGTTATGGAATGTGTAGTTTAAATAATAGACATAAACTGCTTTTTTTGTATATAGTTTATTTTTTGAATCCTAGGTCAAAGTTAAGGTGTGAGCCTTTTGTCTTGGGTACATTTTTATTTCACCTCCTGTTTTCAGTTGCTAACTGCGTTCGTTGGAAGTACAAATCTGTTACATTTGAGCATGATCATTTTTGCCCTTTTTTTTGTTTTTAAATAATGATTTTTGTCTTGAGGGTAAGACAATGTAGAAATACAAACGGCTAGTATGATGCTGTGGATCTTGGGATTCATAGTCTGAACAGTTCAAGCTTTGTTTTATACTGCTATGTTTGGGCACCTGCTTTGAATGGGAATAGTGCACTTGTAGTTTGATAGCTATTGTTTGTACTCAACATGGTTTACAAGATACGGTCATGTATTGTATTTATTTCTGAAATAATTGGTTTTACCTTGCAAACAGCATTTACAGTCCCAACCATTATTTAGCTCAAATATATATAAATGTAAGAATTAAAACTGCAGTCCTCACCCAACCTCATTGCTTTGTATGGTTTAATTGTAGCCATTAAAAGCATGTTTGCATTATCTTCGATGCTAACATTTATTACTGGGATGTAGTGGAATGCATTTAAAAATACATGGCATTGTTCTGTAAACATGTAGGAGCACAGTACACATTTGACCTACAGTATTTGTAAGTTAATAAACTGCTTTTCTATCAGCATACACAAGTAATGTGAATCAGGATTTATGCTATTCAATAAACAATGTTTTTTTGCAGGTATGTGGAGAGCTTTTGAACATTTTAACCTTTCATGTTTCCTAACTATTAAATATGAACTAATGTAATGTAAAATGTGATGTAGTCAGACCCCCTCCCCCAACCCCAAATAAAAAGCATATGTTTAACACAAGATCATCTTATTTAGTTCCCTAAATAAGAGTATTTAACTGTGTGTGTTTAAATACTAATCATTGGTTCCATTGAATTTGTACTACACATGTCCAAAATCCTTAATGGCTCCTTGGTTTTCTCATGTCCTAAAATACTCCAGCTGCAACACCAAAGTATACATTGTGCATTTAGATCTATCGAATAGAGATGTTTGGAACCTGTGCACCCCATTATTTAATTCAATTCACAAGTCTGGCTCGGTATCTTGAGACAAAATATGTATACACTTATAAAAAAAAAAACACATTTTATTAAAGTTTTCTCTGTAATTATCAGAATGCATCAAACAGCCATTGATCTTTCTGCAGGCTTATTTATTTTTATTTGACTGTGATGTTTATGATGCTGATGTCTTCATAGGGCTTGTCCGTCTTGGGATTGATTTTTACGTTTGAGATTCTCTGAACGACTTCCATTCCTTTGGTAATTCTTCCAAAAACGGTGTGTTTGTTGTCAAGCCAAGGCTGTGCAAAATTAAATAAAATACATGAAACGTGAATCAAGCAGCAACCAAATGCTTATTTTCCTTTTTCTACCAACTGCTTTACGTTTTCCCACATCTGAGCAAATTGGCTGCGGCAGACATTTGCATTGCCCGTGCACAGACATACCAATAAAGGTACCTGTACTTGTAGGAGAGCTACACCTGCCAGCAAACCAACTAGTCAATTTATCTTAAGGATAGCAAGGTATGTTGATATGCAAAAAAATGTGTATGTATATGGCTGTGTATATCAGGTTACTTTATGTATTTTAAAGGATAAAACGGTGCGTGGGTGGGTGGGTGATATCTCTAAGTTGCCCATCTGATGAGAATGGGCAAACAACAACAGAACACAACATCTTATCCACCTACATTTCGTTCACAATACTTACAGTCGGCACAACGGTAATAAAGAACTGTGAGCCATTGGTACCAGGTCCACCATTGGCCATGCTCAGAGTGTACGGTCGGTCATGCCTTAACGTTGCATGGAATTCATCTTCAAACTCTCCTCCCCAGATGCTTTCTCCACCCATTCCAGTTCCCGTGGGATCTCCAGTTTGTATCATAAAGCCCTGGAGAGAAAAAGACCTCATTAAACAGACTCCACTACCCACGTATCAATTCTGAAACAGCTGCAGATAGACCTCCGAGATTAACCAATAGATGACAATGAAAATTATATATTACGTTCTTCATTAATGGTGAGGCAATACCAACAGTGTCTGAGAAGCCAGTGAAGAGCCTTGGGAGATGGTACGACGGGGATCTAAAGGACACAGTTCGTGTGGGAGAAGTTAGACAACAAGCTGTGGAAGGGTTGAAGAGCATAGACAGCAGCGCTTTACCAGGCAAACTAAAACTCTGGTGCTTTCAGTTTGGCCTACTGCCAAGGTTGCTGTGGCCACTGACTGTGTACGAGGTTTCTTTGACAACAGTAGAGAAGCTGGAAGCTTTAATCAGTTCACACATCAGGAAATGGTTGGGAATTCCACGCTGCCTCAGCAGAGTGGGACTTTATGGTAAAGGAATACTGCAGCTACCTGTCTCCGCTCTAACCGAGGCGTTTAAGCGCCAAGGTCCGACTGGAAATGACATTAGTAGAGTCACGCCGATAAATGCGTAAGGGAGGCAGCACCTGTGTTGAAAACTGGAAGAAAGTGGGTGGCAAAGAAAGCTGTGGAGGATGCAAAGGCTGCCCTTCAATTGGTGATATCATGGGGCAAGTTCAGCATGGAAGAGGAGGTCTTGGTCTCAGTTCAGCTCCTCCTACATGGCACAAGGCAGCCCCAGCGAACGGAGGAAGCTTGTTGTCAACGAGGTGCAAAAGCAGGAGGAGAGGATGAGGTGTATAAAGGCCATTTCCCAGGGCAAGCAGGGAGAATGGATGAGATGGGAGAGTGTGGAACAACGCAAGATTGGCTGGCAAGACCTATGGTCAATGGAACAGAGCAGGATCAGTTTCCTTATAAGATCAACATATGATGTTCTCCCATCACCACAGAACCTAAACCTCTGGGTAGGAGAGGATCCCTCATGTCCTTTGTGTTCATCACCTGCAACATTAAGGCACATTTTGACAGGATGTAAGGTGGCTCTTAGCCAAGGACGGTTTACTTGGCGCCATGACCAGGTGCTGCGATGTTTGGCCTTAGCATTGGAAGACAAGCGTAACATGACCAATAAGTTGCCACCTGTTCCATCAAAACATTACACACAAAAGACAACATTCCTCCGCCCAGGAGAGCAACCACCAAGAAAAGGTGTTAAAACCAATCCTCGCCCAGGACAACTGGAAGCTGCTAGAGACTGGAAAATGCTGGCGGATGTTGGTCAACGGCTTATTTTTCCACCTGAGATTGCCACCACAAACCTTCGACCAGATATTGTCTTGTGGTCTGGATCAGCACGCCTTGTTCACCTGGTGGAGTTAACAGTGCCATGGGAGGATGCTGTAGATGAGGCGTATGAGAGGAAGAAACTGCGGTATGCTCAACTAGCCACTGAAGCGAACAGCGAGGATGGAGAGTCTGGGTTTACCCAGTGGAAGTGGGATGTCGAGGATTTGTGGCACACTCTACAACCCGGTTTCTCAGAGATGTCGGATTCAATGGCCAAGAGTTGCGCCGCACAGTGAAGAACTTATCTGAAGCAGCAGAGAGGAGCAGCAACTGGCTGTGGTTGAGACGGAAAGATTCTGGCTGGGGATCTCAAGCACAATAGAAAGAAAGAAAGGCTGATATACAGGTAAGTAAGCTGGGCTGAGTTGAGTGGGGACGGAGGGGGTGATGCTGGGACGCCAGAATCACCGCCGAGCCCTCTTGAGGTGTCGTGGGCTAGTCGACGAAACACCGAGGATGGAAGGTGCCCACTTGAAGACCCCAGAGATGTACCCTACTTAGCTCAATCCAGACGGTTGTCATGCTGATGCGCTGGGGAGACCGCGACTATGGTTGATCCCGGAGCCAGCATCGCAGCCGTTGTGTGTGCTGATGCGCTAGGGAGGCAAAATAAGCTGATCCCTGGAGCCAGCATTACACTTCAGCCATCAACACCAGACAGAAGGATATCTACATCATCATATGGAAGGAAGCGCAAATGGATGGAGACACATATGGATCACATTAGTTTACTGTGAAGCTACGTCTTAGTTGGTGCTTATCTTGGCGAGAGCCAAGTTCAAATCAGCATGAAGTTTTAACATCTACTCTCATGTAATGGAAATCATTACCATATTCCTTCAAATTTAAGGCACACTTAAATGAAACAGATGGTACCCAATGGCTTTAATTCTGTAACTTATGGTAGCATCCCATTGCTTCAAGATAGTGTAAAGACATTACTGGATTACAACATTATATTAAAAATTAATAAAAAAAGGATATATACCTTTATTACTCGATGGAATATATGTCCATTGTAGTACCCATTTCTGCTGTGAACACAGAAGTTCTCCACGGTCTTCGGACACCTTGGAAAAAAGTTACACACACAAACAAATGATTTATTAAGACAGACGCTACTGGTACTTTCTATTAAAGTCTGAGATTCGAGCAGAGTCATCTTTCCTACACCTATATACTGTTCTGCAGGGTTGGAAGAGTTAAATAAAAAAATAAAATAAAAAATGTACAGAAATACATACTCTACAGGGAAAAGCTTGATGTGAACATCTCCCATAGTGGTGTGTATAATGGCACTGTCCGAAACACGTTTAGGACCCTCTGCTTGCGTGGCTGCCATGACTTCCTCTTTGGATGGTTTCTCGTTGAAGATGTCTCTGTCAGACTCTGCACTCTTTGTGTCTTCTGGCTCCCTTTTGGTGAACTGTGGATTCACAATGAGGGTAGTTTTTTCATAGCAGCACCACACATTTTCTTTAGAAAGACCTACACATTCAGGTGACTACTTTGAGTTGTTTTTAAGACCAGCTTATAAGATCCACACTCACGTAGAATTTGTCTGTACCACACAGACTTAAGCCTGCAGTACCTACCATATAAAACCTGTTCTTTTAAACGCTGTGCAGAAGATGGTTGGGTCTGGCTCGGCTCTCTGCAGGGCAGGATTGTCCGATGCCTTCATCTCTATGGTGGGAGCAGCGTGGTGTACTTTAGCAATGCCCTGGAACAAACCCAGCTGGACCACCCGGATGTTCTCCTGTTTGCCCAGGATCCGCACACACCTACAGAGAGGAAAACCACAGCAGTGTGTGTCAAATGCTTTGCCTAAGGTCTCTCAAAGATCAATGCAAAACAATGTTCCATTCCATTTCAGGAGTTCAGCAGAAAAGAGACTATATTATTCATCAAACTCAAAATAATTAATTCAGAACAGGCAGAGGTAGACGAATAACCTGAATGCCTAAGACTACCCACTTTCTATTTTCCTTTTCATTGAATAGTTGCCTCTTGATTATACAGTACATGGAAACTGGTATAAAGGCAAGTATTTGCTAGACTGCCTTATAGAAGGCAGAAACCTGCTTAGAATGGCTGAACACAAGACCACAATTCATAGACAGGCAATCCTTATATACACTGCAGGTGATTTAACAAAGGAAATTGTAGTGTATGTTATGAAGCAATACTATGCAACCATGTGACAGAGCAAAGCTTCTTAAATATTAATGCACACTTGTATAATAGTAGTGCCTTTTATACTGTTACTGACAGAAAACACTGCAAACTGATAAACGTACGCTGTGCACACATCACATTATACAAACACTGGCAAACACCTTCTACATTGATTTTATATGCCTGATGCACCAAGACTATAGGCATGAACATCTTCACATGCCCATCCATCATGGGCCAACTCCAATTCTCTACAGATAGTCAGAACTGTACCAACCTGTTTGTTTCCACATTGATAACTTTAATGCCCAGCATTGTCCCGTAAAGAACAAAGTGTCCCGTTTCATCAAAGATGATGTTGGTCAGTCTGATGCCGTCCACCTTCTCCAATTCCGTTCCACTGCCATGCGGCGACCAAACTCCATGTCAGGCAGCTGCTGCCTCATCTGCTGCAGCTCTGTGAACATCTGCAAATGGAAGCATGAACTCAATACCCTGGAGTGAGCTTCAAACCCAGAACTACCGTACTAACAAAGGCTGCTTTCGATACCCCATGGGCCAGTTTGTTTTACTGAAGTCATTAGAATCAGACTAATGGCAAGCCCACGATTGCTGTGGTGATGGGTCAATCCTACTGTAATACACAGGAGTTTAATCATCTCAAAGTCAGTAATTGGATATTAATGACTTTTACGAATGTAACAAACGTCACATTTTCATGAATGGCCCAGATGCACTCTGAAGTGTTAATTTGTGTTGCAGAATTCATTACCACACGTTATGCTACGTAAGCAATAAAACCAGGACAAAGACATTTAAAAACAAACAGTTAGCAATGCCACTTTTATTACCTAACTAACTGGGCTATGGTCCAGATTTATGAACCATTTGTCAGTTACACCATTTATTATTATTATTATTTTTTTATAATAAAAATGTTTCAGAACTAAAATAATTAAACGGCACAGTTAACTGTAGAGATTCTACTAGTTTAACATTTTAAACAGGTTTTTTTATTTTTATTTCACTTAAATAAAATAAGTGTGCAAACTTTGAATTGAAGCAGAAGTTCAGATAATTTGGTGTTAGGTATTCAAGTAATTACATCTGTTAACAGTGCCAGAAGCCTTTCTAACTGCTATAATATCAGGGGCACGACAGTGAGGGAGTTGTGCTAGTACAGAAATAAATACAATACAGAGATTTAATTTGATTAATGACAACACAGCTCTATCTTGTGGCGAGGCCCTCAATTAAAATAGCCTTTCCTAACCTGGGAAAGCCACATTTAGAGATTCAATATATGCCACTAGGCAAACTCCTTGCAGGGCTTCACAAAGGACACATTCAAGGCAAAACACTTAACGGCTCTCAAGCAGAAGTACTGACTTACCGTCAGGCACTCATCAAACACTCTCATGAGCTTCCCAGACAAGAAGCGGAAAATTCGAACTTTTCGGTCTGTTGCGATTGTGGCCATTTTCTTCCCGTCGTAAGAGAAGGCCAGGCTGGTTGGATAGGTTTTACATTTGGAAAATTCATACAAATCTGTGTCAGTCTTGTACTCCCAGTCCACGTTTCTAGGAAATTTAAACTCGTTTGGTAGGCCAGTCCAGTACTCTAACATGCCAGCCTTGTCAGCAGATACTATGACTCTATAGGCTGGATTCAGGCGTATCTGAGACAGAGGGGAAGAGTGCATTTTTTCAAAGACGTGAATTATCTGGTTGTCTCCTCTTCCATCGTAGACAAATATCTTTCCTGTGCTTTTCTCCGAACAGGCTACAGTAGATATAGCATCGCCAGGATTGTAGATCCATTCACACTGGCCAGGATGAAATCTTAACAACAAAATAAATTGTGGTTAGCATTATGTTTAATAGAATCAATAAGCTAAAGTTATTACTGTTCTTCCAGCATATGTTTTTGTATATTATTTGTATATACTGTATACTGTTGCCTGATAATCTGTTTTTGAAATATATATATATATATATATATATACAGTACTGTGCAAAAGTTTTAGGCAGGTGTGAAAAATGCTGTAAAGTAAGAATTCTTTCAAAAATAGACATGTTAATAGATTATATTTATTAATTAACTAAATGCAAAGTGAGTGAACAGAAGAAAAATCTAAATCAAATCCATATTTGGTGTGACAACCCTTTGCCTTCAAAACAGCATCAATTCTTCTAGGTACACTTGCACAAAGTCAGGGATTTTGTAGGCATATAGTCAGGTGTATGATTAAACAATTATACCAAACAGGTGCTAATGATCATCAATTCAATATGTAGGTTGAAACACAATCATTAACTGAAACAGAAACAGCTGTGTAGGAGGAATAAAACTGGGTGAGGAACAGCCAAACTCAGCTAACAAGGTGAGGTTGCTGAAGACAGTTTACTGTCAAAAGTCATACACCATGGCAAGACTGAGCACAGCAACAAGACACAAGGTAGTTATACTGCATCAGCAAGGTCTCTCCCAGGCAGAAATTTTAAGGCAGACAGGAGTTTCCAGATGTGCTGTCCAAGCTCTTTTGAAGAAGCACAAAAAAACGGGCAACGTTGAGGACTGTAGACGCAGTGGTCGGCCAAGGAAACTTACTGCAGCAGATGAAAGACACATCATGCTTACTTCCCTTCGCAATCGGAAGATGTCCAGCAGTGCCATCAGCTCAGAACTGGCAGAAAACAGTGGGACCCTGGTACACCCATCTACTGTCCGGAGAAGTCTGGTCAGAAGTGGCCTTCACGGAAGACTTGCGGCCAAAAAGCCATACCTCCGGCGTGGAAACAAGGCCGCGACTCAACTATGCACGAAAACACAGGAACTGGGGTGCAGAAAATGGCAGCAGGTGCTCTTGACTGATGAGTCAAAATTTGAAATATTTGGCTGTAGCAGAAGGCAGTTTGTTCGTCGAAGGGCTGGAGAGCGCATACGTAATGAGTGTCTGCAGGCAACAGTGAAGCATGGTGGAGGTTCCTTGCAAGTTTGGGGCTGCATTTCTGCAAATGGAGTTGGGGATTTGGTCAGAATTAATGGTCTCCTCAATGCTGAGAAGTACAGGCAGATACTTATCCATCATGCAATACCATCAGGGAGGCATCTGATTGGCCCCAAATTTATTCTGCAGCATGACAACGACCCCAAACATACAGCGAAAGTCATTAAGAACTATCTTCAGCGTGAAAGAAGAACAAGGAGTCCTGGAAGTGATGGTATGGCCCCACAGAGCCCTGATCTCAACATCATCGAAGTCTGTCTGGGATTACATGAAGAGAGAGAAGCAACTGAGGCTGCCTAAATCCACAGAAGAACTGTGGTTAGTTCTCCAAGATGTTTGGGCCAACCTACCTGCCGAAGTTCCTTCAAAACTGTGCAAATGTACCTAGAAGAATTGATGCTTGATGCTGTTTTGAAGGCAAAGGGTGGTCACACCAAATATGGATTTGATTTAGATTTTTCTTCTGTTCACTCACTTTGCATTTAGTTAATTGATAAATATAATCAATTAACATGTCTATTTTGAAAGCATTCTTACTTTACAGCATTTTTTCACACCTGCCTAAAACTTTTGCACAGTACTGTATATTTTTTTAGTAAGAGGAATGGCATCTGTAATCATATAGTATACCGACTTTATCACTGATTTAACCAGATGTTCATAGAATCACAGAATACAGCATTTAATGGAATAAAACTTGTTAATCAACACAAAACAAAGCCATCCTTTGGTTGCCCTTGTTTACACAATTATTGAGTACCAATCAAGAACAATCTGACAGTGTGATTTAATTGAACCTGGTGTGATCAAACTATAACTAAAACGTTGCCTGGGATAAAGGCGTCTGCCAAATAAATACATAATAAAATAAATAATAAAACCACTCGTACCTGTGATTTATCTTACCTGTATTTTATCCTTTTTACATAAAATTAGATAGGATTTATTATTATTATTTTAAGATGGAAACTAAATAAAAGCTACTTTGTTCTCCTGCTTTGTACTGTATTGTATTGATTTATGTTTTAGAAAGAATCCAGAGTTTTCATGAAGAGGCAATACAAAGGTTAACACTTCAGGTGCACGCATTGACTTTCTTAAGAAACGCATCTCGTTTAGGTCAACTTACCCAAGCTTAAGCATGTTGATCATGTCAAAGTTCACAACATCAAAAACTTTCATTGCCTGGTCATCTCCAACTGAACAGAACAATGCCCCCTCTGCACTTACACCAATGCACTCAATCACCCCTGTTTAAACAAAAGTAAAATTACAATGAAAGTTTTCATACAGGTATGGAAATAAGACTCTTATTGCATAGCAGTTTCACCCCTACTAGCTTGATCAGCCCCAGTGTATAGGTAACAAGCTCAGGTGTGTCTTGTTAAACTCATAGTAAAACCAGGAATGGATCAAACTGTTATGCAAAGGGAGTCTTTTTTTCCACCCCTTTCAGATCTATATTATATCCGCTGATGTTTAATGCACAAAAGTGAACCTGTTCCAGCCACTTCTCACAATTGGCCTACAACTACTTTGATTAAGTGTCCCTGGAAGTTTTTTCCTCAAATAGCTGACAAATAAAGCTATTGCTGGAGGCTACATGATCTTTGGTTACTTATTTTAAATGGTCAACAAGAACAAAAAACAGGTTAAATAAATTTAAAAAAAAACATCCACAAACCTAAATGGCTTCGAAAATGTTTAACAAACTCTATTCCTGCATCTTCTTTCTTCTTCCAGAACTTGACGTGTCCATCATGGCTTGCAGTTAAAATAAAATCTGTCCTGCAATTATAATTGAAACAGACAACACCATTTTCAAAATCACCAAAGCAGGTTGGCAGCTTCTCTTAAAGATCCAACCCAAAGGATGTCCCAACAGGACGTATTCCCCATGTAGGTGAGCTAATACATTTTCACATTATGTGCTATATGTCAGTCCTTAATAGCCCAGTATGAGTTTTGTCCAGTACATTTCTTTATATAAGGTCTGTTTATGGAAACTATTGGGGTTTTTTTGTTTACAGAAAAACGTCTTACTTTGTGCATGCTATGTGTGTGATGACATCTCTATGCATGTAACTCCGTTCGTACATTGCAGCACTGGGGAGGTTGTCCAGGTACACACGCTCAAATTCAAGCACTGCAAAGAAAAAAAGAGAGAGAGTAAATGATCATTTATTTTAAAAAAAGATACATTTTATTTTCTTAAATAACAAGTTGCCTCTAAAAGCCAGTGAAGCTGCTACCGTTTCCTATTTCTAACTTAATGTATACATATTTATTCATTTATTTCATTAATTAATTAAATTAATTAGTACGACAACAGAACAAATACGCTTCCTGAGAAAAGCTGCTTCTACACACAGAGGGAGAGGATCTGGTGGTGTGTAACTTCGGACATGTGGATAACCAGCTATCCTTTCGGTCTAAAGTTAATAACACAGAGAGTGACGGTGTCGTACAATACTTGAACACCACTTTATACAGTTGATCCATTTTAAACTTTACATTGATCTGTAAATAACTGACCCAGTGACCAAGTCACTGTGCAGTGCATGTAGCTACAGGTAGTGCGTCGACTGTGGAACGAGTAAGTAATTTACAATAAAAAACATGCACTACCACATAATATACTGTGTTATTTAATTGTTGGTTTGTTACAGTATTTACATCATTGGTCCTATGACTAATCTCTCGCATCCTATGGTTTATTGTTGCTGCTCTATAGTAGAACTCCCAATTATTTACGTGATGTCATAAGAACAATTCTAGTGTTTTTTTTTTTTCTTCCAAAAGAAGCTTGCCTTTTCTTTTCTTTGACTGCGTAGCCTCGGCAGGCAACGGTCCAACCAATTCGTCTTCCGCTGCTTCTCCCCCATTTTCATCCTGAACCTCTAATTTTCTTTTCTGTTCCAATGTACAAGACGCCATGATTTTAGTTTTAGAATGAAGACCACGCCCCATAACCTTCAACCTCAAAAATAAGACCAATCAATGCCGCAAATTTAATAGACGGAAATTCCAGCCAATAATATTTTCAGAAATTACTTTTCTTTTCCTAAGCAGAGTGGATTGGACGAGAACGAGTTACAACTTGTTTCCTGAGGAAGCGTGTGTAAATATTGGTGATTCGCGGGGCTGCAGTGAGGTTGGGAAACCATCGTGATGTGAATGCAAATAGTGGTAATTTGTTTTAGTCGGGCTTGGTTTGCTGGTTATACACCGTTTCCGTTTAAAAATGTAAATATCCTAAGTAATTCTGAAATCGTATATTATTTGTTGTACTTAAAAATAAATAAATAATGCAAATTTAAACATTAAATATAACCAAAGCTTTATTGCCCTTCTCATTTTGAGTGGTCTAATGGCTGCACTTTTTTCATTTCTTTCAGTTCAGACGACTTCATGAATATTAAACTGTATTAATTAAACAAGTCTGTAAAAAAAAGAAAAAAAAAATTAATAACGCACAATCTGTGACTAGGGCTAATGTAATCTAATAGTGTTTTATAGTTTCTGATAACCGTTACTGAGACACTCGTCGCAGCCCAGCGTCCATCTCTGCATTGATTGTTTAAAATGCAACAGTAAAAACATACACTATTACGAAATTAGATACAAAATAAGGAATTATTGCAAGTCAAAATCTTTTTTCTTTTCATTATTTAATTGTTTGCGTCAAACAGTTGTTTCCATAAAAATAAGATCTATAGATTTTGCAGGATTGCCTTTATAATGAAGTTAGAAAATTCACAAAAGCTTTATGAAAATGTGCCCCATTAAGATGACACGCAATACTCGTATGCAATACGGGGACCTAATATACATATTGTGCATACTTTTTCTCTGGTTTTGAATGAAAGAAAGCTTTTTCCAGGCACTTTCAGGTCAGTCTCTCATACTGTATGTTTATTTCCCCCCAGGTTTCACTTCAACTCTTAATGGTATATTCGAGAAGTTTCAGTCTGGTTTTCGTGCTGCACGTAGCACCGAGACTGCCCTTGTCAGAGTTGTGAATGATCTGCTGACAAGCTCTGACTCTGGCTTTCCATCAGTATTAATTTTTCTTGATCCTGTGCTGCCTTTGATACTGTATACCAGGGGTCTCCAATCCTGATCCTGGAGGGCTGGTGTCCCTCCTGGTTTTTGTTCCAACTGTACCCTAAATTAATTTATTGGACCAATTGATCGTCTAATAAGCACTTAATTGGTCCAATTAAGTAATTTAGGGTACAGTTGGAACAAAAACCAGGAGGGACACCGGCCCACCAGGACCAGGATTGGAGACCCCTGCTGTAGAGGAGTATACTGAATCATCTTGAAAGCACAGTGGGACTGTCTGGCCTTGTCCTATCCTGGTTCAAATCTTATCTGTCTGATAGGTTTCAGTTTGTCTATTGCAGATGTTAAATCTGCATTATTGGAAGCTGTCTGTGGTGTTCCACAGGGCTCCATTCTAGGTCCCTTGCTGTTTTCATTATATATGCTACCGTTAGGTGACATTATCCGCAGACACGGAGTGAACTTCCATTGCTATGCTGATGATACCCAGCTATATTTGTCCCTAAAGCCAGGAATTTCTTCTGCCTGGGTGTTATTAGCTACTTGCCTTACAGACATCAAGCATTGGATGTCACAGAATTTTCTAATGTTGAATTCAGATAAAACAGAGGTTATGCTAGTGGGCTCACAGAACCAACTGAATGGAAATGTGCGATTACATGATTGAACCTTGCAGTCTCTCATCAAAACTTAAACTAGAAATTAAGAGTTTGGGGGTCATCTTTGATCCTGATCTCTCATTTGAGACTCATATTAGGGAAGTTACTAAAGTATCTTTTTACCATTTGAGAAATATAGCCAAACTTAACACCAATTATTTCTGTATCTGATGCTGAGAGACTAATGCATGCCTTTGTTTCATCTAGAATTGATTATTGTAATTAACTTTTTTTCTGGTGTCGAAAACGTATGGTATTCTGCTTGCAGCTTGTTCAGAATACCACCGCTAGAATTCTGACTAAAACCAGGAAAAGTAAACATATTATCCCTGTTTTGCCCTCTTTACGCTGGCTTCCTGTGCAGTGTAGAACTGATTTTAAAATTTTGTTGTTAACTTACAAGGACCTGAGTGGATTAGCACCAAAGCGCTATATAAATGCAATAAACAAATAAATATATGATTAAAAGACTTTTAGACATGGTAAGACAACAGGTTATGGAGAGGGTGGGAGAGCTAAAATGGCCTGAAAGAGCTCTTTAAAAAAAAAAAAAAAAAAAAAGTGGTAGAATTGAAAGAGAAGTTAGGCCTTGAGAACCTGAATACACCTGGTGTGTGGTCTTAAGGACAAAATTCTTATAATCTGATATGAGCTACCGTACATTTAAAAACATTTTTTACAACACTGCTTACAGCAGCAAAACAATAAGACAACTGGATAGGAATGTCAGTTGCAATGCAATGGGTCTGGTGTAAATATATTCCCCTTCCTTCTCGGGGGGTGCTTCAGTCCATACAGCATACAGTACATCAGATACAGAAGTGTGCTTGTACAACGCAGGCCTTTGTGCAAAAACAGATCTGTACATGTGCTTATATTTGCATTACTATTGTTTTTTAATGCTTTTGGTTGATCTGTCAACTCTCTACGCATACCTCTACACTTTTTTAAGTATTCAAGCTGGGTTTATTAGCAGAACTTGTTAGTCAATGTATTGTGCTTCTTGTATTGAACTTCATTTTGCATGACAATTTTATAGCCGGGTGGCACGGTGGCGTAGTGGTTAGCGCTGCTGCCTCACTGCGCCAGGGTCCTAGATTCAAATCCGGCCTAGGGTACTGTCTGTGTGGAGTTTGCATGTTCTCCCCGTGTTCGCGTGGGTTTTCTCCGGTTACTCCGGTTTCCTCCCACAGTCCAAAAACATGCTGTTCAGGTTGATTGGTCACTCTAAATTGCCCTCTGTGTGTGTGGTGCCCTGCGATGGACTGGCGTCCCGTCCAGGGTGTAGTCTCGCCTTGCGCCCTGTGTATGCCGGGTTAGGCTCCGGCTCACCGCGACCCTGTAAAGGAGTAAGCGGTTAATGATAATGGATGGAATTTTATACCCAAGTACCATATTACAACCTAACCGTTGTGTGCTAAATTACTTTGGTGAGTGTCATGCTTTTGTAGGATTGTCTGTTTTAATAGATTATCATAGTCTGTAGGATAATATTGTGACCAATCACGGTTTCTAAAGTATGATAGGTCTCCTAACCTGTCTAGCCAATAAGATATGTCATGTACCACTACTAAGAGGTTATAGGGCATGAAGGAACTGGCAGATTAGGAGCAACGCAATCTTCCCAAGATTGTGAACTCGGCTTTAAATTCCAGAGCAAAATCCATATTGAAATACTAGGTAATAAAGTGGTTTGCAATGTTTCAGTTATTTTCCAAATGTTTTTTAATCCCCCTAGAAATTTTCATTTTTCTTTTTCTGGTGTTACATGCAAATATCATGGGAACCAGTTTTGTGTTATGCAATATCAGCTTTTCAATCTGCTTATCTAATGTGATTTAAAAATACATAATTAAATGGTCCAAAACAGGATGTGGAATTGATGCCAGGGTACATACTAAAAGCGTATGATGAAAGCGTTAGAAATTATGAATAACCATATTGTCCAATTCAAAAATGTACAGCATAGATCTGTTAGCACCAACTATTTATCAAAGTTGAAAGTCGGTGCTTCAAAAATAGGTAGGATTAAAGGCTATAATGTCCCATGGTAACTGTGAACAATATTTTTTAAAAAACTTGATAAGATCTTAAAAACACAACAGCTAGGTTTATGAATAAACTTTGAGATAAGGGACAAAACCTTTGAAATTACAGGTGGTTTGTTTTATGTTATGTTTTAAACCACTGTGCTATTACCTGTTGCCAAATTAAGGTAACAAAAGGCAAGAAACATCATGGTCTATTTACTAGACTCTGATCATGTATCTGAGTTAATGTACCTGTTGATGCAGATCAAATCTGTTTTTCTTTCCCATGTTACAATTGTACAAGTGAATTACAAGTGTGTGTTTATTTTGCTGTTGCAACAAAAATGTAATTAGATTACAGGAGAAAGGAATGTAGTCTAGCTACATCAATGAGGTAGCTTTCAGTACTATCTAGTATGTACAGTGCATGATATAGGATATCGTAGTCTACAGTGTACTACACTGCACATTGAGGTATGCTATTCAGTGACACCTATGCCGTAGTAATAATACATTATTTAGCAATATCTGTCTACAGACGTATTAAACTGTTAAGGTTTGCAACCATGTGAGCCCAAGGGATCTTTGAAATCCGTACTAGAAACCAAACAATAGGTCTTGGAAATACAGAACTCAAACCACTGTCACACTGGTAACAATAAAACCCCATACAATAATAATAGATGAACTTGTGGATGCTACAGCGTCTTGTTATGTCTGTATGTGCACTCAAGTATAATTCCACGTAACCCCCTGTGGATTATGAAAGTATACATCTGTTTCAAAACAGGAGGTCAGTTTGGAGCCGGTCACGCTGGAATGTTTTTAAGAATAGGAAGGTAACTGGATTGTCACTGAGCTGTAGTTTTAACATCATCCATACATCCGCTGCTACCGTTGTAAATACAAAATAATCTGTAGAGAGGAGTTGAATTCTCAATAAATGTTTTATTTGGTTAATTGTACAATTGTGTCTAAAGCAATAATTATATTGCAAAAAAAAACATACAAATACAGTGTGTGTGAATATGTTGCATTCGTTTTGTCAATTTGTGTCTCTTTGATTATACACTTAATAAATAATTAGTCAGCTTAGAAATAGAAAGTGGGTGAGTATTACTGTGGGAGTCATGGTTAGGAATGGTAAGCCATCGTCAATATCGGCAGCAAAGGGATCATTTATGGTGATTGTAAAACAAGCCTATGAGTGTAGGTTAAAGATTATATTTACAAAAGATTTCAATCCTCCTCTGAGACAGGGATCTTAACCTTTCAGTTGTTCTACTGATGTCGCTGCCTGCAGAATTGCATGATGAGTGTGTCAAACATACCTCTCAAAGATGTCCTACTAGTCTCCAACAAATTGAATCACCTCAACGGACATCAAACACTTTGAGACGTTAATCGTTTTAACGAAGACGTTTTTGAGAAGGATGGTCCTGTTACCGATATTTATTTTAGAGAATTGCAGCTAGTCCTGTAGATATTCTTCAGAATAATTGCAATGTAGTTCAGTGTCACCACAGGGTGGCGTACCTTGAACAAGTCATTTTATTCTAGACTCCATAAGTAACTTTACAGGCAGATTCTGCGCTTAGTATTACCCAGGAGAAGAGTGTGAACCGTGCCACACAAAACGTTTTATTATAATATACTCCAAACGTTTATATATATATATATATATATATATATATATATATATATATATATATATATATATATATATATATATATATATATATATATATAAAATTCAGATAGGTTTGCATTTGTTTCCACCTGCTGAGGCAGTGGTAAACCCAATTATAAGGTATATTTGTTTATTTATTCGTTAGATATACCAACAGCAACGGGGTGTATTTAGGTGTCAGAAAGCCAGACACCCAGGAGGCAGTCCTGATTTACGACTCTGTCGACTGTTGTATTTCCCGTCTAATCCCCCAAAACTAATGGAACATAACGATGGCATTCTAAATCATTGTTCTTCGGCCAAGTGCTTTGTAGATCAATCAGAGGAATTACACCTACAACGTCCGGCGTGGGATGGAAAAATGACATAGAAAATAAAATCATCTTCTTTGAAAGACACAGCAGCTGGAAATGTTGTATTTGAAGCTGAAGCAATATGCTGTGACCACGAAACAGTTGGGGTCGTGTCCATACATATACCAATAACTGATTCAATGTATAATTCTATTATGTTCAGTGATTGTTCGCTGTACACACGGTTACAGTCAATACATTTTATCACGTAAAAGTGTATATTTTATTTAATTCGCAACATACGCATCAATATTAACGACTGACACTTTACATGAAGTTTACTGTAACAAATGAAAGTGTACAGTGGGTGACTCATTGGTATAGCACTGATTTGAGTCACGTTTTCAGACACGCTTCATCGCATGTGTGTGTCACTTAATTTCCAGTTTCTACGGGTGTCCCACTCCCGCTTACCACATTACCAGCCACTAATGTAGTTGATCATTCATAAAACAGAGATTTACTGTATATATTGTAATTAACATAGCCCGCGTATAATTGAAAGGAATATCACACAACAGGTAAATCTTTTGCAATGAAAACCAGTATTATAAATTAAATTTTACTTTTTAAACATATTTCAGACAAACGGTAATAAGTAGTAATACGACGAGGCAATGACATTGTTCTACTTTTAGTGACTGTCATTGTGAACAAGGCGTACAGGTTATATTTATAAATGTATCTGAACTAGGAGGCGAGGGGTGAACGAATATCTGTGACTTTCATGCAACTTTAAAGCCTAGAACACGACTAGCCTAATCCTTTCTGAATGATTTTTATTTTACCCCGATTGTACCCCGACCCCCTCCCCCTTCACGTGATTCTCCACTGGAACATGCGCACAGTTTACTTTTAAGCAGAGGCACATCTGCACACACTGACGTCAGCCCGAACCTCCCAGAGTAGGCTGCCAGCTCTAAAACTTGGCTATAGGCCGGGTGCTGTGATCAAGGGGACACAACTTTGCTTCCTTGCATGCTTTCTTACAGTGTACTTTAATATGCAAGCTGTGTTTCTTTTCGCAAAACAGAAAATAACAACAACAAAAAATAAATAAATAACACAACCCTACGGTTTTTTTTAAAAATATATATACATATATATTTAATTTAAAAAGTTAACTCATAGTGGGGAAATAAATCAAATTAGCAGACTGGTTTCATGAGTGAATTGATGGAATTACACTTACTGCCAGGTCCGTTGCTGCAGTAAAAAGCCCTTTTTACAAATACAGTACCGGGGAAACTGCAAAATTCCTTTTGTCGGCAAGAAGATAGTTCTTATAGATTTAAGACGAAAGGGAAAAGAAAAGCGAATGCAGTGAATGTGTACGGGACTTCTGTGCAGGCAACTCTATTGTCTGCGGTCTATACAGCGCAGCTCCTGACAATGAGGATGAAAACGGTAACTATCGCTTTACTTGGTTTAACAATACCGATCTGGCTGTAAGCTTGTCTTCTAGTTCTGTGTGCTTTTGTGATTGCCTCCTTGTAACGTTTTTATAATGCACCATATATTTTAACAGTGTAGTCGTTTTAGTGCATGCTATTATGACTGTTAACATTAAAAGTCATGCAGGGTGAACTGGATACGTTTAAAAGATGAGTTGTATTTAAATCATAAAACAACTTTGCGACTGATGACACCCAGTTTCCACATCAGATCTGCTAAAGCTGTTTTATTGATACAGTGCTATTGCAGTGCACTTTAGGATATGTTAAACTTTTAATGGGCTAATCAGCTAGATGTGCGCGTGTGTTTTTCGTTTACTTGTGCTCACTTGGGATTTGATTAATGCTAAAAAAAAAAACAACAACTTTGCAGACCGTAATTAGAAGTGAGAATAAATAAATAAGTTAATTCTTTTTTTTTTCTCCCTTATCCAACTTTGATTAATTTAAACGCGGGGTCTGCTGCTGAGCTGTGTTAAAATCAAAACCCAATTTCTTATATTGTACTGAAGAGGCTCTGGTTTTTATTGAGCTGCCGGTGTAATGCATTTGGGCTAGTTGCCAACTGTCTGGGTCACACGCGTTTTATCCAAATAGATTTAGCGCTGCTGTCTGGATTTAGACTGCTGGATGTTAACTAAACTAAACCCAGACAATTTTTGAAGATCACAGCAAGATGTACCATCTACAGTCTAGTAGTATTTAGTATACTGTTTTAGCGGAATGCATGGTCTTTTTTGCATGTCTTGACATTAATTTAAAATCACAGTCCAATAGGATTAAAAAAATAGTATAGGTTATATAACATCACAGTTCGATTTTTTTTTTAAATTTTTTGTAATTATAATAGACAGACTTAGAACGGATAGATACATCAGCAGCAGTAGAATCTTATTACTGTATTCGCACTGACAACACTTTTCATATTATTATTGTTATTATGATTATTATTATTCAAGGCGACTTGCAGGTGCTACAGGGCAGTACAGGGTTACAGTGCAAGATTAATATTTAAATACAGTATAGTTTACAGTAAGTGCAAATAATTCTTCTAAAACACAATATGAAATAGGATGCAACAAGGATTACATGAGATTATATCTACAATGACATAATAGTAGTGCAGTAATGCAAGGATAGTGCGTTAGCCGAGGATCCAGTAACGTGGTGCGTAGATCAGGGAAGTCCAGTGCATAGTAGGAGGGGTAAATCAAGAGATCTCTACAAGTGCAGTCTAAACAGATTTACCCCAATTCGGCTGTTAAACGCATTTTCTCCACTAGCCAACAGAAAAAAGAAAACAGTAGCCCATCATAGTTAATTCTAATATACTTAACTGTTACCCACTGCCTGCGTATGTTTAAAAACGCACTGTATACAACATTGATAAAGCATTTGATTTCAAGACCACCTCAGTAACATACTTAGCATAAAATATTTTCTCAACGAAGTTGTTACTGCAGGAGAAAGGGAGACAAAAATCGACCACGCCCTATAAATATAGACTTAATTTGCTAAACAAATACATTACCAACAAAATAATTATATACAGTACAGGCGAAAAGAAAGTGAAAGAGTTTACCAGCGCTGGGGAAAATAAGCAAACACTGTTGGGGAAGGGCAAAAATAATATAAATACAACTTCCAACAAACACTAGCAGAAAAAAACAACACTAACTAGATGTGTTCCCAGATAAAGGAAGTGGTATCATAATACAGTCATCCCTCGCATATCGGGACTGCGGTGGGACCAGAGTAAGGCCGGATATGTAAAAAGTCGGATGAATGAAACCTGTTTTAAATACCATTATACACAGCTATAACAATTACTATATTCACAAAATTAGTGTTTTGAGATTCAGCTTTTATTAGGGAGCTCGTCTAAATCCCTTGTTTTGAAAGATACATGGTATTAATGCTGCCGTGTGGGTGGGTGCTGCTGAGTGAGGGGCAGGAGATCGAGGCGGAGGATGATACGCCCCTCAGGCGAACAGGATTTATTTACATATCAACACACTGACCAGCTCACGTGACACTACTCAATGGCAGCGCATGGAGCACATGCAATACAATACAGTGTATGAAAACTTTGGTAGGATCTACAGTATCTGAACTAATCTTCTCTGTTCAGTAATAAACTAATGTTGCTAAAGCGGTTGATCATGGCGGATAAACGATTAGGGCAGATACAGGTCGGATTGTATATCTCACTTTACTGACCCTTCCTTTGTCACCTGTCATTGCTAGTACTGTGGTTATAGAGATAGGAGTTTAATTATAATGGAGGCTTGTCTCTTCTGATGAAAATAATAATAATAATAATAATAATAATAATAATAATAATAATAATAATAATAATAATAATAATAAATTAAATCGATTTTAACACGTTTGTCAGTTGTGATTGAGACAGGAATGTCTTAACAGGCATCGGTTGAATTCTTAAAGGAGGGTCTAAAAGTTGTGTCAAAAAAACAAAAAATCATAAGCCCTGTACATTATATAAATAAATGTATAAAAACAGTTAAGTAATCTGAAAAAAATAATGGGCTCGGTGGTACGATAATGGTCGGTTTTGATTAGAGGGCGAGCATTATAATTGCATTACTACTGAAATGTTATGCAGTCTAATTATTGAAACAGTGCTAAAATCAAAATCGCTAATCTATCCTGTTATGTTTTCAGCCCGAATACTGCATCGTCGAAGCAGACATTGTATGCACGTGATACGTTATTTTAATGTGCTTTAACATTGTTCCTGTACTGCCACTGTAAGAGCACAGCCTACATTTTGCTTTTTGGGTTCCTTTTTATCGAAATATGCCCATCAGCTTCGCTTTCGAGCTTCCAAATATGACATTGCTAGTCACGTGAGTAAAAACATGCTGGACATTGGGAGGTGAATATCCAGTGACAATGATGCAACGTGACAAAGATAGGAAGTAGACAACAACAAAAACCCTCTCAGTTGCCGTTATTTGGAGACAACCTCGTGTTCTTAATATTTGACCTGCACGTTTTTGACAAAGTTTAAACGATTAAGCAAAATCAGAAACGTTTGACACTTTGCTAACGTTTAAACTGTAATCGATTAACACCCCAAGTGATCTCGTTACCGCCGTTATGATTGCTAGAGGATCAGCATAGAGTTTGTAACAAGCAGTCAATCACCTTAGCAACCAAATGCACTTTCTGACACTGGCTGTTAAGATTTATCAGAAAAGGTATTTGACGAGCTAAAAAAAAACAGCTTAGGCATGGAAACCCATTTTTGATAGGCTCTCTAGTTATACAGCTTTGCATTCTGTCGCAGCAACAGTGTATATTTGCAAAAGCACAGATATGCGGAAAGTGGTGAAATGTATAATGCATAAGACTTATAATAGTTTCACGTTGGAATTTTAAGAAACCAACTTCATTGCATTTTGATTATAAAAGGGATAGCTTGAAAAACCTACAGTCGTCCAACAACACAACAGTGAAACCGATATAAGGCTATTCTGCTTATCATAAGGTAACATTTGGGAGGTTCTTTTTTATTATATTATTATGACTTGCTTCATGATAACCAACCTGGAATTGGTCCAAAATATCTTAAATGTATGAATCCATGACTTATTTTACTCCTAGGTAAAATACATAAACGAACTTTTTTTATGGACCCTAACAATATGTATTAATTAACCAACTCAACAATGACTCGTATTTTTATGGAATGACAATCCAATGCTTAACTTTTAAATGTAATTTATTCAAAACCCTAATTTAAAGATCTTTATTACTCGCGCACTTGGCGTTATCTACACACTCCTAGTGAAATGACCGGTTGTCAACGGCAGATGTTGCAGTTACTGGAGTCGCAGGCACAAATTTCTGCACGACCTCTTTTTAACTTTATCAATTTGTTGTTTGGACTAGAAGTGGTAACTCGGGAGTTTGACCCAGGGGAGTTGTTGTGATTAACACACTTTCTTCTACTGTCTAAAATGCACTTTACCATGACACAAAAACAACTGTGCACCCTTTCCTGTATGTAATATCTGCCCAGCAGTGGAGTTCTGATCATATGAAGCAACAATGCAAGACTGCATATATTACCAAAAACGCTACCAGGAGGTTGCATTGTGTCTGGCAAGCCACTAGCTCATTAAAACTCCAAACCCCTATAACAAGAGTCAACTTGTTATTGGAAAATGTGCTAGTGGGCTGTTTGTTGAAAAGTGCAACTAGTTTGGCAGCTGCTGAAAACAGAAGCCTTATGTTTTCCCCTTTGTTTGTTTTTGTCATGTTTTATGTTTAGCAAAAATACATGTTAAAAAATGTGTTATTACATTCATTATACATTTAATTGTGTAAATGGGATTATTAGGTATGTAATGTTCTTGTTTGCTGACATGTTCCAAACCCGTATAATGAATTATGTGTAGTAGTATATAAACGTTGAGCTGTGCATATTCAGATAATACTGTCTTGTCATTCTTTCAGGTACACACATGGATAATCCAGGACAAACCTCCAATGTAGCTCAGCTGCTTTGGAATTATGTTAAGTTTTTTTGCTGAACCATTTCTGCTGCTCATAGCAAGGAAATGAATCCAGACACAGAAGGAAACAGAACCCTTTAGCAAAAGTCCAATCTAAAAAAGAAACTGGGCACGTGGACCAAGTTCAGGAATAACAAAAAAGAAAAATAATAGATGGACTTGTTATGGTGCTATACTGGAGTGAAGGAATGTGTTTAGCCCACCGGTAGCTGCCCTCCCCCAAGTCAGAACTTCTCTACATTATGGAAATTATATGGAAGATGTTGACTTGGATGTTGAGCCTAGTCATGGCTGCTTCTGAATTTCATAGCGACAACAGACATTCACATAGTTCCCAAGGTAGGCTTGTATTGCCAGCATGTCTGTTTTTTCATTGTGTGCATGGCCAATGTGACAATGTGCTTTCAACAGATTGCACCTTCACCTAGATAATTCCCCAGAAACCTGTTCAATACAAAAGCCTTATGAGCGCCACCTAGTATACAAGCCTGTCCTCCCGAAGTAATTCAAATTGATATTAATAATTACAGTTCCTTATCAGAAGGACATTTAAGGAAAGTGAAGGAATGTACCTCCGTTTTGGTTGCCACAAGTAAAATGTCTTAGAACTTTAATTGTTAAAGAAATACTCTTTATGACCTGGGTTTGAAATAGTAGGTAAAACAAGCTGAAGTAATGTTTGTAATTTGTGTTATCAGAAAAGGTATAGTCAATAAGTTCAGAAATGATTGTTGAAACTCATCATTGTCTATTTTTTTTATTTAGTAGAAACCTTTTTCTATTAGAGTAATTAGGTGAAATCCTCTGTGTGTGATTTTCACGAGTGAAAGCTTGTGGATGAAGTGGATTTGACTAATGTTACTAGTACTTGTCACGTCCTGTTTTTTTCTTTCACGCCTACTTCTTTGACGGGCTCACCTTGTGATCACAAAGAGGAGTTCCTTTCTTACCTTGAGCACTACCAGCTGACAGTCCCGGTGAGAGTGGATCAGAACGGGGACTTGATGAGTTATACTGTGAAACACAACAGACACTTGCGGCGAAGGAGGAGTGTGGACCCCATCGACCAAGACCTTGCAGAATCCAGGCTGTTTTATAAACTCTCTGCCTACGGAAGGCACTTTCATTTAAACCTGACACTGAACACTCATTTAGTGTCCAAACATTTTATTGTAGAATATTGGGCTAGAGATGGACCAGAGTGGAGACACGATTTTATAGATAATTGTCATTACATTGGATACCTACAAGATCAACGGAGCACAACAGCAGTGGCACTGAGCAACTGTAATGGTTTGGTGAGTAGATTTTTTTAGTCATATGAATATCTGTGTATTGTAATTTTAATATAAAGTGTGACATGTGCTGTCAAAGGGGCTGGGCATCCAGGTTTCCAAGTACATCCAAAGGTAACATTTCTGTTTGTACTATTTATCCTCTTTCGCGCAGTATAGATAGAAAATATATTTGTGACTAAACTTTTTTTAAGGGTTATTTATTTTGCCTTTGACTAAATCTGGACAACAAACAGAAATAAAACATTTACTCCCAATCAGATGCACATGGCTAATTTGCATATAGATCTTGGCAGCTTAATAGTGTGGTATCATCTCAAGTTGCCACAGAAGTTTACAGTATTTTATTTTTTATTTTTTACAAAACAAAAATTAGTAGCTGAAGCTTTTGAAAGGTTCTTCATCACCTTAGTTTGCAAATAATTGCTATGCATTTGTTTTTTTAAAGTGGAATACCACAGTGGCAAAGTATTTAAAGCATAAGAAATGTGGTAAAGCTTGTTAAACAATGTAAACTGCAAAATTAACTTGCAAATTTGCCAAACTTTTATAAACACTTTTAGGAAATGAGGTGTTTCGTTGCCAGTTTCCACCAATATCAGTTAAATCTGCAGAGAGGAGAAACCGACATTCTGTCGTCTTAATAGCTTATTATAAAAGCATTGAGTGTTTCCTGCAAAAGAACTATGTTTCTCAGATGATTTAGACAGCCTACCTGCCAACTCTACTGATTTAATCAGTTTATTGGGAGATTGTGTAGAGTTCCCAGTTGCCATTTTTAAATTTCACCAGTCTAAGCTGCAAATAAAGTGACTGGTATGGTGAGTGCCGTGCAGGATTCAAAGCCAGCATGTTATGGAATTTATAAATGTGTTGCAAACTGCTATTAAGCTCTTCCCTCCAGACCAAAGGCATCAGGTATAGGTAAACACCTACACAAATGTGACTGTGGCTTGTCCAAGATTGCATTTTACACAGAGCAGTTAACTCATCGATAAGCCGTTGCATTAGAAATACTACTCTTTGGACAAACATATGTTCATTGTAATTATACTTTTTATTTTTATTTTGTTTTGCGTTGACATATTGTGCAACTGCCATCCGTAAAATGTATTCCATGTAAATAGTTTTGTTTGGTTAACTGGTTAATTGATTGCTTATCGGTTTCAGCATTTGAACCAACCTGAAAGCTTTCCAATGACAATTATAATTTGGTATGCAAACTGTAACTCCTGTTAGACACACATAGTATATTGATGGTATGAATGCAGACCTGTATCTATATGTCTAAAGTGCAAGATGAAACCGCAAGCCCATTCATAAGCAGGTGTTATGTTTGAATAATTTTGTGCTTTGTTTCATACTTTATAACCTCTTTTTCGATGCTCTGTTTTTCAACAAGCACGGTGTTATTACAACAGAAGAAGAACAGTATTTTATTGAGCCATTAAAGAATATATCTCCCGGAAATTCCAGTGATTTAAACTTTGAAGAAGGACAACCCCATGTTATTTATAAAAAAACTTCTCTTCGGCAACAGCAACACAATGGGGAATCAAACTGTGGCGTTTCAGGTAACTAGCATGACATACAGATTACTTGATTGTTTATTAATAGACAGGTAAATAAACTGTAGATACAGTTTGATATAGATAGATGAATTGCACATACAAATGATTGCATGAGAAAGCGTTTATTCTGAATGTGATGCATGCAATCAACTGGAAAATGTGACTGAACATCTCTAATATACGGTATATATATATATATATATATAATTTGAAGGGGCTCAGATTCACTTATAAACCCAGTACGTGCCATGTTACTGATATTTTTTAGATCTCACAATAGCAGGTTATCGTATGTCTAGACAATAAATAGAAAACAAGCTGCAGTGTGGTGTAGGAAGAGCTTTATTTGGATACACGTGCCAGAGATATAACTTTAGCCTAAAAGGCTGTTGCAATTATATTGAACTATATGGAGTGGGTAATGCCTCATTTGGTTAACCCAAAAGATATGCATAAACAATTGTGATAATGTGGAAAAAGATATTACAGGCATACGACCAGCGTAATGAGTAATGAGTTTATTTCTAAACACTACACAATGTTCTGTATCCATTTAATGGCAGGATATTGAAAATCCATGCATGCTGTAAACAGTGGTGCGGTATGGAGCGCCGCACATCAACTGCTTAATTTGTGACCTAACTAAAGTGGATAATTATATTGATTCCCTACAGACGTCACAAGAAGCGATAAACCTTGGTGGCAGAGCGATCCGTCCGCTTCTTCAGCTTCCATTCCAGTTAACAATGCATCAAGCAGCGTCCGTCGACAGAAGAGATCAGTCAGCTCAGAACGCTTTGTGGAAACCTTGGTGGTAGCTGACAAAATGATGGTGGGATACCACGGCCGCAAGGACATTGAGCATTATATTTTATCAGTAATGAACATTGTAAGTTTGATCCCTCTTTATTTCCCAACACACTGTTGACCTACCTGTTCACAGAATTGCAAATCCTTCACATCCCTCAACAGTAATATATATAAAACAAATAATTATTTAATTATGAGCTGTATTCATAAAGTGTTTGGAATGCAAGTAAATGTATTGCAGTCCTATAGAAAATGTTTTAAATTCGGGAGCGTTGTTCATATTTTCAACTACTAAGAATTGCATTGGTTTTGTAAGGGTTTGGTTAAACCATAGCATAACTTACAGGCCCAGTTCTGTTCAATAAGTGCTGTATTAAAATCGCCTCTTAGAATTTGCATAGCTAGAAATATTCTACTTATTAAAAGTGCCTGGTTTATTTTGTCTGACTTTGTGTCTTTTCTTATTTTCTGGAGGTCAGGTTGCCAAACTTTATCGTGATTCCAGTCTAGGAAACGTTGTGAACATTATAGTGACCCGCTTGATTGTTCTAACAGAAGACCAGGTGAGATCTCTATTAATTAAATTTCAGGTTTGTTGATAGTTGATTATCCACAATGATGTGAATACAGTGTGAACAGAGTGCATACCTACATATCGACACTACAATTATGAAGAAAATTGGTATGCATATCCTTTAGGGTATCAGGATCTAGTTCATGATGACCTCCTTTGGAATGGGGTATGGTTTGTAATGTAGCAGTGCATATGGTATCTACTTGAAGAGATTCCAAACTATAGCGATTATATATTGACTATATACACACAAATGTATAGTATATGAGCTGTTTCAGTCTTTTTTTTAGGTGTGTTTCAAAGCCCTGCTAGTCCGGAGTCTGAACTCCTGCTGTGTGAAGAGTTCCAGCACTTCAGCACTGATCTACATCCTTGCGGCAGCACACATTTCTCTTTTCATTCAAACTCAGATACAAAACACTAAGAACTTGTAATTACACGTTGTATATATTCTGTATTACTAACATACAGCACCTTTGCTTTCCAATCTGAGCTGTATAGAAAGCAGTGACGTGTCTTGCTGAGTGGATGAAGCGTTTGCAATGCAGATGAACTCACTGTACCTTCTCTCGTAGCCGCAGCAGAAGCTGAGCAGCGAGTCGGCTGTGATCTTGCTTTATGTCGTTTGTGCTTTGGTGCATGAGATTAAAGGGTATCTAGCCATGTTGTTTTTTATCTTCTTTCTGTTGTCAGAATAGCAGTAGCCTGTGTAGTACCACTAAAGTCCAAACATTTTTTTTTTTCTAATTTGTTCATGGATATAAAAGAATCACAATACTTCTTCATTCAACAAGAATGCCTGATGAGCTCATAAAAGGTATAACCCTATAACCTTTGTAAACCAGGCTTTAAATGTGTGTTTTCTACGTCTCAGGTAAAGGGAGTTTAGTGGGCTGAGGTTCAACTGACAGGGAAAGAGGCCAAGGAGTGGATGGGCATCAAGACTGAACTGGATGGTCCCTTTTAAAATGAAGCATGCACACAGGGCAACGTGAAGAGGTTCACATTGTCACTGCTTGTGTTATCTCTGCTTGGTAAAAAAAAAAAAAAAAAGAACTTAATGTTCCGTGCATTTAAAAAACAAAAAGTGTATGTTTGATTTGGCGTAAGTAGTGACAGCTGATAATATCCTTTAAAGTAATCAAAGTTGTAGTATATAAAGATGAATTACAGGGAGACATTATTCCTTGAAACCATGGTGGCTAATTATAATCCTCTTTTATACTTGAGAGGCTTAACAGCTGAACTTAGCAGCCTGTTTTGAACTTTCCCGGTATGCCTGTTGTGTTGCAGCCAAACCTGGAGATAAACCACCATGCGGACAAATCCCTGGACAGTTTCTGCAAGTGGCAGAAATCCATCCTGTCCCACCAGAGCGATGGAAACACCATTCCGGAAAATGGGATTGCACATCATGACAATGCCGTTCTAATCACTAGGTAGGAGGCTGATTATTTGTATACGTTTGACAAGCATAGCTTCACATGAAATAATACTCTTTTACAATCTCAGCAAAACCTCCAAACTGGTAATCCTGATTCACCTGGTGCAATAGGTTTACACTCCAGGCATTGTGAAAACGATTTTCACTTTACCTCACTCTATAATAGTTTTAGTTTCCTCTAGAAAGAAAACAAATACAGAGCTCCTCAAATTATTGGTTCACACATACTGTACTAGCCATTCTTGTATGAGACATGGCAAATTATGGGTGGTGGCCAGCCTCTTTTGGAACATTGCTGTTAGCAGAAGCCTGGTTTATAATTGCTTGGGTGTTTGAAACCTAGCAACTGTATCGACTTTCTCTTTGTTTACATTTGTGCCCAACAGTAATGGTGAAGAGCAGTCTTTGTGTTTGAATGCCCTTGACCAGGGGTGTGCGCAGGAATACAAATGTGACCGCTATTGGGGGGGGCACATTAAACAATGAGTGTAATGCTATTTATTTATATAACCATATCAACACACGCGCACATACAAACACACACATATAGGTCGAATACATCAGGATACAGAAGTCCCAGGTCATGTTCTTTACAAACCTTCATGAGTTCTGGCAAAGACATTGCATTGTCCGATTCCCGAGCGTTAAAATAGGCTCAATGTGGTGTACAAATAAATCGTACTGCATTTCAGGAACTCTGCATTGAAATTCATGATTCAGCTTCACAAGTGCTTCCCCTTTAGTATATTAACAGTTTTCAGGTTTTCAGTTTGGCTTGGAGGCGGCTGGGAGTATTCTCTACTTTTCTGATTAAACTGTCTGTCGATCTCACTTATTACAGCATCAAGCTCAGGGAAAAAAAAAACATCGACTTTATATTTCTCTTGCAAAGGTTAAAAAACTTAGCGTTCTGGCTATGCGAGTCCCATAAAAATGTTCCAGTGTTTTTGTCAGGGCGTCTATTCTTCAATGTTAGCATTTGCAGATTCAGTTCATTAGCACGATTTTCAGCTTTTAAAAAGTACTCATAGAATTAACTTTTTGTCCGTTCTCTTTTAAACACTCTCTGGCTAAATCAATGTTCTCCCTCTGCAAAAAAAAAAATGCAAGCATAAAATAGCATAATTTTAAAAATCCACTAATTGTAGTACTGCAGCTGGACTCAAACATTAAGTGGACACGAATATGCGTGTGTCCTTAACTGCACTTATGGGGAATGTGTGCAAACTGAGTACACGCGCGTCCATAACTGCACGTTATGAGGAAATCTGTTCAGTTTGTGAGTGTCAGTGACAGAAATTGCAAACACAATACATTGATAAGCAGAAATCAATATTTTGGAGATGATTATTGGAGGGGCCAGCGCCCCTGCTTGCCCCCCCCCCCCCTTGTGCACGCCTCTGCCCTTGACACATACTGGGTGGCATGCTTGCTGTCTGGTGTATTTTCATGCAGTGCAATTAGACGGCTGCTTTTTACAGTGTAAACACCTTTGTCAAAAACTTTGAACAAGAAAAAAGAAACAAATAGTGTATATGGTGGCAAGCTAGGGATGTTGCATGTGCTTGGGTCAGTTGTACGTTTGGGTCACTGCTGTTGTGGAAACATTTTTTGATGCAAAAGTAAACAAAGTGATTACAGAAACAATGTTTTAATGATGAATGGATATTGGGTATGTCCTGTAATAAGCTATGTATCCTCCCTTGCCTTACTAGGTTACCGTGAGTCCTGGGAATGCTTGTGAGAATAACATTATTAGGGAAACCACAGGTTACTGCAGCTGTGTCATGTATATACGATACTCATAGACCGTCATATTTAACTGATACATCTAAGTGGCAAAGTATTGAACATTGTTGTTGTTTACCTGTCAAGCTCATATAAATATCTGGAATCATATATATATATATATAGATATGATTCCAGATTTCAAAAACATTTAGTATTAAATTCGTTCACACCTAAGTCTAAATGAATTTATAACCTACCACCATTAAATTTCAATAAATACATTTGAACTGGGACTGTAATGGTTAACTCTCTTCCTGTGAAACCGCATAGTTCGGGTCAGGGTTAGATGGTTAGTGGATACAGTAAAGCTGGGAAAGCTTCTGTATGGTAAATGGTAGTTTGTAAGCAATTTGTAGCTAATCAGTGAGGATAATGAATCCTTTGAATGTTTACAGCTTGCCAAGAAATAGCATGAGCAATCTTTTTCTAATAGAGTAGGCAATGTGGTGCAGTGCTTCTACACAGGAGTTAGCAGGTGTCGTCAGATTTCATCTTTTGCAGCAAGCACATTGTGCGGGAAAGCATTCCCAAATTCTATTTTTTTTACGTTTGACATACCCTAATTACAAGACAATGACACTCATCGAAATGGTTGTCTACTCATCTTAATTTCTTCTAAAGTTTTACTTTAGAATCTGTGATTGAGTTTTTTTGAAGTTATGGGGTGACATGTCCTTATCATATTGACCTAGTTGTGCCACTGATTCAAACTAATGTTCAGTACAAGGTGGCTGTTCTAACCAGACCCTAAACAGGACTTAGTCTTAAGGCCTGACATATAGAAGACTATTCACGTACATATGCTTATTTACTGAACTGGTAATGAATACAGATTTAACATGGTATTTATTGCTTTTGCCTTCTACAAAGTCTTAAAATGTAAGTAAGTGATTACAATATAGTTTTTTTTTAGCCTGCTGGTTCTGATTCTTTTGTATGTATTCTGCTCTCTAGTGTACTTGGCTGAGAGACCACATTCCAGCTTTATTTCAGCAAACAATTAGGCAAATAATAAAGAAAACCTAATTTTCAATTGCAAATGTATTTGTGTGTTTCTGCGGTTTGGATTGGCATGTGATTGTTTTGTTCTGCGTACAATTGAACTGAGATCGAGCCAACATATTTTGCTGAAAATGTAAAAAAAAAAAAAAAAAGAAGTCTCTTAGGATTAAGTATATTTTTGCAAAACAAAGAAAAAACATTGCAGTATGCCAGCAAATACTACAATATACTGGCACTTTAGCATTTTACTGCAGAGCTATTTTTTTTCTCTCTCAAATAAATAACTTCAAATAAAACTTCAAAAATTGTATTTTGTGAATATGGTGCTGGTATTCATGATGCTCCTTTGTTTGCTATTTTTGGCATGTTTATGGATTTGACAAAATGACACTAGCCATGTTTACCAATGTGATTAGATAAGTTTTTCCTTCTATTTTTCATGGAGTGTTTTGCAGTTATGGGTCTGGAAAGTTCACTATACGTTATTGTCATTCAGCATTAACATCTGAAGCACAGACAATACTTAAACACTGAGTTTAGATTAGATGCGCAGCCTCAAACTCATGTCAAAACACGCTTAGACAAAAGGAGTTATGATAAGAAACCGAACACGCCTGCCATCGCTTTTTAAAGTGAGCAAGGTGTGTTTTGTTTTTTTTTTAACGTCTAAAGGGTTTAATTCTGCCTCACCATTTCTTCAAGAGACAAGATGTTAAAATGGAAAGCACTCAAAGCTAATTACATGTAGCATCAGCACTCATTAAACGGATCTAAAACAGAGCAGGTTACAGTCTCTTTTGATCTGCCTCTCTTATCTCATAGAATATACATATCAGCCATTCTTCCTCTGGTGATGTCAAAATTCCATTGTGATTGGGATCTAGAGGCTGATATTGAGGGCAAGGAAGAGACTAGCTGGGTTGTAATGCAGTTGAAGATAAGGGGCACTTCTTAAGGTTACAATAGATGTATTATTACTTGTATTATTACTTGTACTGTAACACTTGAAATGTATTTGCTTACGATTGTAAGTCGCCCTGGATAAGGGCGTCTGCTAAGAAATAAATAATAATAATAATAATAAATCCCCCCCCAGACACACATACATTTAGGCTGTCCTGGCCCCCCTGTCTGGAGGTAATTCCCACTATAGAATCTACAGGTGAGGATTTTTATAAATGCGTCACTTAGCATTTATGTAACCCACAAAACAGAACATTTTTCTTTTCTTTTCTATACCTTTTTGAGGATGTGGCAAAAAGCTCTTCGTGTACTGTTTCATTGTTACATAAGCGGGACAGAATCAGAACCAGAGTTGCTTGCATGTGGTCCTATGCAATAATACCTGATTGTGACAGTCCGCAGCACAGTCTACAGATAATAGCTTCAGGCTCCACCAGAGTTATGGATGCTGACCACAATACTGGCGCTGGCTTTTTCACTTGGTAAGGCATGTATTGTTGTAGTTGAAACTTGAAAGTGTAACCACAGAGAGATGGCGCTCTGCGTACTGAATTACATGTACCCCAGACGGTAGTACTTCATAGCTTCAAAATCTGTTGGGGAACCTCAGGGCTCGTTCTTTTTTCCATTTTATAAATGCCTTTATGGAACAATGAAGAACGAAGTGCACATCAAATTCACTTGTAGTGTTTTACAGGATCCTCTTGGTACTTTACAGAAGTAGCCAGCAATACAAAGAGATTCAGATAATTGCCCTCTCAGGTAATTCTAAATAATGATAAAATAAAAACCACGGTATTTAAAACGTGCATGTCAAAGAACCTCACGGAGGACTATATTCTCACTTTCTAAATAATTATTAAAGGACCCAGGTGTTTTAAAATCAAACATCCTTCACTGAGTGCAAGTTACTCTTGTATTGATGTCTGCAAAAGCATAAAAAAAAAACTCAGGAAGGTTATATTTTATTTAATGATTAATGCCTTTTAGATTTGCTGCTATTTTAGATCAATTGAATAAACCCCAAAGTCCTTTATTATAAGTAAAACATCTCTAATCTTTCAGTATTATAACAAAACTGGTTATCACTCTTATAAGGCACATTTTCTTGGCAGGACCATTTTTCAGGGCAGAAGTGTGGAGTAGTGGTTAGGGCTCTGGACTCTTGACCGGAGGATCGTGGGTTCAATCCCAGGTAGGGGACACTGCTGCCTTGAGCAAAGTACTTTACCTAGATTGCTCCAGTAAAAACCCAACTGTGTAAATGGGTAATTGTATGTAAAAATAATGTGATATCTTATAACAATTGTAAGTCGTCCTGGATAAGGGCGTCTGCTAAGAAATAAATAATAATAATCTGAAACGTTAATTAATTAGAACACTTTGTAATAATTTAGGGGATACTGCATTCAACAGAACGGACCACATCTGTCCTTCACAGGTTGTCTTGAGCTTTTCATTCAGTGTGTTTTTAAGTGCTTGTAATACCTTAACATTCAGTTGAAGTACAAGTATTAATGGGGCACTTAGAAAGCTCTATTTATTACTTGACAGGATCAAAACAGTTACGAAGGTGCTTATTTAAAGTTACCAAATTATGATTGACAGGCCGATTTTCAATTGTTTTGCTTGTGTGTTAATTTTTCACGGCTCCACTTTTTTTTTTTTTTTTAGTTTTGCTCCAAAATACTATTTTCTAAAACTTGTTTTTTTTTCTACTTGGAGCAATCACTGGCCTTGTCACTCCTATGAATCTTATTATCTCAGAGCACCTGTTGCTGAGCTCCCATTTTCATCCAAAAAGAAGAGCAAAAGAGTCCTTTTATCACCAGTATTTTTACACCTAGTTCAGCAAGCTATAAAACAGATCATTAACGTAAATCAGTTTGGACTAAACACAATGGGGTTTTTATTCAATTGATCATTCACAAATTGCACTTGTTAAAAAAGGCTTGAATTTCTTTTCATTTAGGCTGCTAGGATGACAGATGGAGGCTGTGATCTTACATGGACACCTATTAAAGAGTATTTCAAATCACAGCCTTATACTTTTACTTTATACTGGTGCTTTTTAAAATGATAAAATAATTAATTTGGAACATGTTTATAATGTATAGCTTAAATATTAAATCTGTAATCTCGGCAAGGCCTTATGAAGGCTTATCGATTATTAGAGAACTGTTTTTTTTTGTTTTTTTTGTCTGTGGTGTCCATTTGAGTTATTTCTGTTTCACCTGGATTTTATTCCAGGCTTTTACAGCCTGCTTACCTACTCAGATCAATAGGGAGCTCAAAAATTGGCAAAAAAAAGAGCAAGGCCAAAATGGCCTTCAGTTTAATAAGTTTGTAGAGGGCACCGAGGTCACTAAAATAAGTCAAGGCCAAAGTGTAGGATGTTGTTTAATTTTACTTAGGATTCATGTATAAAGCTAATTATTGGCCACAGAAAGAAAAACACAGTTTAACTTAATAATAGCTATGTATTCAAAAATGTTCTGTTTTTTTTTAGGTCAACCAGCAGCCTAGACAGGTCTCTAGACTAACTTTTTGACCTAGGAGCCAAAAGCTTGGGCCAAAAAAAAAAGGATGCCAAATCCAATTGTTGGGTGCCACTTTAGGAGCAAGTTGATTGCTACCATATTCAACTGCTTAAAATACAACAACTTGTTAAGACACTAAAATGATACTAAAACTAACTTAACTTAATGTCTGTACTCACTTGTTTGTTGTCTCATTCTGTTGAATATGTAAACTATGCAGCTGATGACTGCAATGAACTCAGCATTTTAGATTTGAGATATTTTGCAAGTGTTGTGTCTGGAATTGGTGAGGGCACCTCTAATTGTGTACAGTTGTGATGTGGGGAATAGCATGCCTCAGCTCGCATGCTCAGTGGAATCCTGGTCTGAGAGCATGTAACACTGACAGTTTTTTTTACTGTACATGGAACCATTAATTGTTTCAGTAAAAAACAAGTTTCATTGAGTTCATTCTGTTATTTATACTAATAAATACACCACAGTAAACACAATAACATACATTTTAGATTGTTCTAAACCATTCTTCTTCATTAACACAACCTGAAAGCTAAGTTTAACGAGTGGCAGTTTTTCTACTGCAGTCAAGTAAGCTGCAGTACATTTCATTTTTCATTTTTTTTTCTCAGGAGTACACTTCCTAATTACAGTCCCAAGTATTTATATACTGTATGTATTTATATATGTTCTTAAAATGGTAAGTGAGAAATAAACTCAGTTTTCCCTGCAGCAGCTGACCTTGCTTTAGTACAAAACCCATTATGCTAACATCTAAAATTACCGTACCTGCTTCATTGGCTGGCCAAGAGACATGGTGTAAGTAGGCAAGTTGCAATGAAATCATCCTCAGGCTCGAATACATATGGAATAGCTGCAGCTGTTAAAGAAGATGCAACAAACGACAAAAACCTGTCGTGTTAACTCCAAAACGTTATTTAGATACACTACGATTTAATTGGCGAAAGACAACATTGGTTTATTGGAGTTCACAAATTATTTTTTTCAGCTTGATATGGTAACCTGTTCACTTCATTTTTATTTTCTTTATTTTAAGTTTTTGGTGCATTTTGTTAATGGCACGTGTGCAACACACAGACCTTAAGTGTATTTGAATTTATGTTTTTCGTTGTTATTGTTCTAAATTTCTTGAATGCATTGTTTTATTTTAAGCAACGTTTCTACAAAACAGTACTCAGACACACCTGGTCAGCGTATTCTGCTGGTGTTAATAAAGCACCACTGGACTTCCAGGCATTTGTATTAGATTGGATTGTTATCTGCCCTCTCGCGCTTCAGTTTAAAAAAAAAAAATTCCTTTACAAACCGACGTCATAATGCATTCAGAAATATTGACACAAGTTTTGTGTGTGGAATTGGTGCGACTTGACCATGCAAATCCCGTAATCGTGTTATTGTTTGTACCCAAACACTTCCTAATGCAGGCGTCTCTCTCATTGCTGAAGCTCAAAGGGCACTGCGGCCATAATCGCTGTGAATAGACAAACATTTTGAGGGGGCATTGCGGCAATTAAGAAGGGCACCAATGGCAATTGCAGCATGGCCGCCCTGCCTTCCAACTGCATTGAAAAGTATTAGCGTAACACAGTGTACTTAAAAACAGGAGGAGTGCCTTACAATTCTTGTTCTGTCTGCCAAAAGAGGACTTCATGATGTTGTTGTTGTTGTTGTTATAAATGGCGATTGAGGTGAACTGGAGCTTGCTAAACTCTTGTGTTTTTGAACAACAAACTTTGCAGATTGGCGTTGACAGACCAGAATGGTTTTGTTAAGTTCCATGCGCCTCCTAGTACAAAGAAAACTGATAGATTCTGAGTTATGTTTACATTTTTGTAATTAGTTCAATTTAGCATTTGTTCTTCTTTCCTGTGTTTTATGAAGCAGCACCAAGAAGGGGAAAGGAATGGAGTTATTCTGCAGGCAGACAAAATAGCATGTGTTACAGGAAGGGGCGCCCCATTTTGTGCGCAAGCAATCAATTAAACAGGTTTGAGTTTTCATGGCTTAGGGCTAGGTGTCTAGGTGCATTTGCTGACTGCAATCTTTAAAATAATTTATACATTTTTAAAACAATATAGCTACGTGCTCATCCAAATTCTCTGCATAGAGTTTGTGAGTCTGGAAGGCACCAGTTATTTCTGATGTGAGCTGATAAGATAACATGACTACTGTTGGCTGCAATTAATGACTAGGGCTCAAAACAAGGATGGCAACCATATTCAAGGGTCCCTTTAATTCTTCCCACTGCAAAACTGCTAAACACAAAAAAAACAGGCCCTGACATGAGCAGTAACAGCATTTACAGTGAACTAACACACAGATGAGACGACAGCAGCAATAATACACAGGGCTAGTTTTATCTTCCAGCAGCTGGCCTGTGACATGCCTAGAGTTCTACTAAGATGAAAACCACCTCAGAAGGGGCACATTTGTCTCAATTAATCTATGATCTCAATAGTCAGTTTTACAAACAAAAAAGAAGAAGTAAATATGTTTAAGATAAGGTTTAAGCATCTAATAGTATGGTAACATAGTATTTGAGCAATGCCACAGGCAGGATTCAAACAGCAGACTTAGGGGACTGATGTCAGCAACTCCACTGATTGAGCTGAAAGTCAACCAGCAGAGAGCACTTTTAACTCCCCCAGTTTCACTGTAATGTTATGTACTTAGAGTACATTTACACTTGGGTCTTACTGATTGCTGGGTCATGAGAATAAATCTGCAGGTTTCCTTTGTTTACTTCCAGTCAATCAGGCACATTACTCCTCATTCTTTGTGCAGCAAGTGTTGCTTAAGCCAGTTCAAAAGTCCATTTAGATGCTTCTGGTGAGCTATTGCTGCCAGGTAGCACTTCTGCAACCTATATAGAATGGGGGAACTGTTCCCAGAATCTCTGTATTGAATATGTTGAAATCTGGTCAAGATATTGTGCTAAATTGGTGAGAGGCAAGCATCCCATTGAATGTGAACAGAGCCTATTTTTTTCTGATCGATGTCTGTTAAACTGAACAGTGGTGAAGGGACCATTAACCCTCTTGGCCGAGTTCTGTCTTTTAGATGTGACGATTTTGGGTTTAATTCCATATCCCTCCCCCTGTGCTTTGAGGTTTATGGTAGACAGCTATGGGTGTGCGTAGTGGGCAGTTTGTGTTAAGATTACACATCTGCCTGTGTGGAAAAAGAGGCTGTATTCACTGTTGTGCAATATTTTTAAGACATGTTCTTATTGGTAGACTTCCATTATCATATCTTTTCACTGAGTGTTCTTCATGAGACTTTACTGAGTAATACATAGCTTATATTGATAATAACTGTTATATGCACTGATTTTCCTAATACATTCCTTGTAAATTATCAACAGGAAATTCTTCGTGAGCATTTATTTCTTCAAACCGGCCCTTTTTTTCATCAAACATTTGAGCCCCCCTTTTTTTGCAGTTTTCTCTTGCACAATATATCATTTGCTCTATTACTTTAAGGGGTTATGATACAAGACCCTGTGGTCTAAGAACTATTTACTCTTTCCATGTGCTGCCATCAACTGGAACAGGAAGTCTCATTGTAAAATATATCCAGAAACTACAGTGTGAGCATTATGGGTCTTTTCAGACAGCTCTTAGCCACATCCCGTCATTGACACCGCTAGCAACTATTAGTTGGGTTAAGTTAAAAAGTTAATGATTGTAAAGTTGAAAGACCTTTCCGCCCAGAGTAATGTAACCATGAAGAGGTCAGTGGACCAAGTAGGTCTTCAGTCAGATTTTACTAACCTTGACAACGTAGTTTATGGGACAACCTGACATTTATTGTTTTGCTGCTTGAAGAATGATGACCCTGAGTGACCCTACACTTTTAATTTGTCTTTTAATCATATCCTGAGAAACAGGATCTCTTGTACAAAAGAATTGCTCCCTAGCTGTGACCTCTGACCTGGGATTCAGTTCAGGGTTACTGAAGAGACATTGAAACAGGAGCGGCTCCTTCTGACAGTTAATACAGAGGGAACCTTGGCCATGTTTGGTTAGCAAACACGATGTAGATCTTTACTGAATATCAATACGTAGATTTAGAACAGCTTGTATCTGCCATGAATGCGTGTGGGTGCAGACATGAGATACAAAAGCAGTACAAGTGTTTCAAGGGTGGAACCATACATAACAGGTTAGCACAGAGGTGGGGGAGCAATTTAAAGCTACCTTTGCTTCTGAGCCATCCTGGTATGCTTAGACGGTGGATTGAATGAGTAAATATACACACAATCTCAAAGAACTCAAGAATAAGATGCAATTGGACATGACAAGGATTGGGCTGGGAGTAGTTTTTAACTAGCTTGGAGAAAACTGGGCCAAAAGCAATGTCTTGTTTTGTTAAATTAAAAAAAGAGAAACTCTGGGAACTTACCAAAGGTGTGTTTTTTTGCTTAATTGCAAGATGCTAACATTTAGTTGGTATGATGTTATAAAACAAGTCCAAATAAGTCTTTCACTGGAAGCTTAGTGGATTAAAAAAAAAAAAGTATTTTACAGAAGTTGCCAAATGCTTTTTAACAATTCCATGAAAACATGCAGAGCCTAAAAGTTGGTGACAGTACTAGAAAGCTTTTGTCAAAAGACTCATCGCCCAAGAAGCTAATGTGCCTAGGATAAGTGCTTTGAAATTCTGGAGGAATAACATACTTCTAAAGAGTGGAAATTTCAGACAGTTTATGTAAGCGATTCTTAACTGTGTGAAACTTTATACTGTGTATGTCTTTCATTTATGACTAATAATACCCTGGAAAGAAATTACAAAAGGAATGGGGAAGTTGTTGTTGTTTTTTTTAAATCATCATTATTATTATTCAGGATCTACTTGATGAGCTACTCAACAGATGCAATGCAAGTGATTCAGAGTTTCTTAAAGGTCCAGATCCCTCCCCTAAACACACTGTAATTCTATTGAAAAGAAGGCATTGTAAACTTCCCAAATTGTATGTTTTCAAATTGGTTTAGGCGTGCAATGCAAATTCTTTCAAAACAAGACCCTACTGTTCATCCTTTGTACTTAATGCTAAGCTGATGAGCTGCTATTAAAAAGGCAGAGTAATGTTCAGGCTATGCAGCGAATTGCATCTCTCTTTTTTTTGTCACAAAGGACTGAAATCCCTAAAAGATTTAAAGGGAGGTAGAAGAGCATTTGAGATAAAAAAAAAATGGATGCAGATGAAACCCTGCTATCATACCCTTCCTTATTCCCCAGGTCACCGCTGTAAATTACTTTCTGTTCTCAGGTTGTCCATAAAGAATGTGTTTTATAGATGATTACCTCTTGGACACTTTACTTCTAAGGACATTTTTTATATATGATAGTAGTGCTCAAGTACACCATCCTGTCGTGTGAGCGTGGTTACAAACGTACTTGCTCCATTAGGAGTGCTTTGGGTCTAAAAGCTTTTTGGAAAGTGTCTTTTGGATACATATTTAGTAATGAGGGAACAGGTTGTCCACCAGTAGGGGAAGCAAGAAGACATAGGTGTACTGGTTCAGCCCAGCCACGGATTGCCTTCATTGATACGAACTAGAAGACCGCTTGAGCGTATTGCTTTAAACACGTCTGTCAGTCTGTTTGTATAGTCTATATATGTCTGTCTAGCTGTCTCTCCATGTGTTGTATGTATTGAATTTCCTTTCTCGATTTAAAAGCCTGCCCTTTGTAGTTAAATCCTGGATAACAGAAGCATAACGGGGAACTGAGTATGCTGTTTTCAGAACCATCTAAATGTATCTGTTGTTTGACTAATTGATAACAGACAGGAACAACCAGTAGCTATATATTGTAGCCAAACTGCTGCACTGATTTGCAGAATATCTCACCATATTATGTATATGTATGTGTGTATATATACACATAATGAAAAGGTATTAGAGGTGGTAATGAGATACCAACCTAATCCCTTGAGTAGAAAAACAGACCACATAAATCCTGAGTGCTGCTGACTGAAGGGTAGTGAATGGTCCTTTTTCAAGAGTTTGACTGACAAGATGTTGTACTTCAAGGAATCAGATTTACTGTTCATAGCACATAGCAGAGACAATTGGCCAGGAATGAAGGTTAATTGAATATAATATGTAGTTGTTTATGAGTGACTGGTCCTAAAATTGTTTGTGGTTTTAGCTAACGACATGTCTACCAAAGGACGGACGTTATAGCTATTGAATTTGTATTTACTGTAATATACAGTGTGTGTGTATATATATATATATATATATATATATATATATATATATATATATATATATATATATATAATGTGTGTGTATATCTATATGTATATGTATGTATGTATGTATATGTGTGCATGTTTTTTTTTTTTTCCAGTGTAATATTTAGAGTTTTCTGAAGGGTACCCAATTAGATCCATTCTCACATTCTGCAGCCTTTCACATGTTTACCATTCAGTTGTCAGGCGAGCATAATGCAGCTGTCAAATTAGCTATTCTAAATTTAAAACCACTGTTTAACTATTTAATCCAGTTGCTTTACTGTAATGCACTGTGGGCAGTGATGCGTTGCTACTAACACAGATCTTTAGCCATGGAAAATGAGGTCGCTAAGCTTCCTCAGCTGACTGGAACAATTCGCATTTAATTTAAAGCGGCAGGTCTGCCTAGGTAAGTGTGTCTTTCCAGCTGCACAAGAGGGAAGGGATTTATAGTTGAAGTACAGAAGCTTTAAAATCTTAACAGGCCATTAACTGCAGGATATGGTTCATGAGATTTAATAGGAGGTTGTTAAAGTTAGATAGGACTGTTCCAGAGATGGAAAGGGACATATGAATCCGGGACGGTTTCATTTTTCACTTTAAACTGATAATAAAAAATATAACGGCTGCCCTGAAAAGCCTTCACCCTTTGATAAGCAGCGCCTTTCAATGTGAGGAACTTTCCAAGACTCACAAGCTGAATTTCCATTTCATTACATGTCCTGTGGTGTTGGCATTTTTTTTTTTGTTCTTCATAAGAAGGAATTTCCAGCACATTTCTCAGCCCTTGACATTCATTAAATATAACATTAAAAAAAGGACTTTGAAACTGCACCGAGCTAAGTTTCACAATTAGAAAATGACAGGGCTTGGGAGAGCAGTAATTTGAGCAGTTGTATATATGTTATTACTGTCTACAAGCACTAACGTTTTGTGCCAGGGTTCTGATCTTTAGCTCACATTGCAGACCTTTTTCAGGCTGTGTGGACCTGAATATCAATAACGCTTTTAATTGCTAACTAGCTCATAAATAACACTGATGTTAAAACCATGTCCTTAATTAAGCCATGGCAAGCTTTTGAAAAACAAGGACTGCACCATGTAAAAATGTATATTGTGGTCAAGTTAACCATTAACCATTGTCTGACACAGTGGTCATTACCTATTAGATAGACTGCTATAATTGTTAAGTCTCCTAAGCTGAAGGAGTAACCTTACTGTATTGTCTGCAAATGATTTATTGTAACTGATCAAACTAAATTGACCAACCAAACAGGTTTACAGTAAGCATGGGTACATTTAGATTCGGCAGACGAGGTCAGAAACTCTTCTAAGGTTGGGGCAGGTAGGTGCTGCGACAGATAAACCTGTTGCAATGACAAATGTTACCCGTATTCTGACAATAAAGTACTTAATTATATGGAGGACAATATTATTTGTGGGTCCTCAGCTTTTGTTACGTACCTCCTTATTCTTACTGTACTGAGCACAATTCAGGTGATCGGAAGCTAGTCAGGAAGTAGTCTACCAGTCACTTGAATGAAAACCAAACTACATTAGGAAGTTGTGTGACGTATAAAAAGGCATAGTAACCAGGAGACATATGTAAGTGAATTTACACACTGCAGTAATGTTCTGGGTTTATGTTCAGACCTTTATATTTGTGAGGATGTGAGGATGCTGCTCTGTATTGTCATAGAGGAGAACAGCTGTGCTTCAAGAATGTGGAGCCCTTTGTCAGGTGTCAGCTTCTGCCGAGGAGCCTTGTAAAGCACTGGTCTCAGGGTAGCTTGTGGTAACTCAAACATGATTTCTGATAAGATAATGGTCAACTTCCAGGGACAAGATAATAGATCTCAAACAAACCAGTCTGTCAGTCAACATCATCACAATGTACTACCTCAAGTGACCTCAGGCTCCAGAGATCATACGTTGTAGAATTTATAAACAATGAACTTAGAATGCTGAAGACAAACACGTTCCTCTTGACTTGCGTTCACCAAGCCAGTGTTATAGGAGCTTGGAGAAGCACGACTGATGGTCCATTAAACAAAAAAATAAAATGAGAAAAGTTGAAATGGGCCCATCAGTTAAAATAGTGAAATTCAGCATGTAGATTGCCAGCCCTTTTCTGTTTATAATTATGAAACAAAATGATTTAGTCAGTGGTGTTCATAGTTCAGCAGATGCTGCTGACCCAGCTATTATGAATATCATAGATTCCAGTTCTCCCTACCCAGGGGCAACTTCCATCTGCATGTATGAGGAACAAGGCTAGTTAAAATAAAATCCACTCACATGTTGCTGTCCTGCAAGATTAGATTCATTTCAGAGATTCAAGTTTTATAGTGCAGTGTTTAGAAGATAGTATTAGAATGTGTTGAGTGAGGTGCTTGGTTCAGATCATTAAAAGGGAAGAAAGCTGATGTCCTTTATCTGTGGGCTATCAGGAATATACTCTATGATAACTCTGTATTTGGTACTTTAAAAAAAAAAAAGGATTTAGGTACCGACTGATAACTCATTCCTATCACACTGCAGTATTCCTTCGCTGTTCCTTTTTACTGGCATATATTTTATTTGTTTAACCTACAGTTAATTTGCATCCCTGCACATTCATATTTTTCTACATGGACACCCTGTGTGTGGCATTGTTGAAAATCCAACAGCATTCACTGAGTGCAGGATCACTGGCTTATGAAAAGTGCATTGTTGTTCTTCTGTAAACAATATTATTGTTTTGTTTGTAACACAGTAATCAGATGATGAATGTTGGGGAAATTGAAAAGCAAATCAAAATAAATAGAATTATATAAAGAATTAGACAGAGGCCATTTCGAGACAAGTTTTTTGGATGTCAGCCACACAACTAAAAGTTAATTTGGTATGCCCTTCAAGTTTTAATAGATTAAAAGCCTTCCAGCTAATGGATTACTCATCCATTTGTAAGGATGATGTGCCTTGAAAAACAACCTTTTATATTAGGCTTTCTGGTGGGGGAGTTATTTCACAATTGGTTTATTGGTTTATAAATCTCCTTGTGAATACAAAAAAAAGTCATGATTGTGCATTTTCAATCTCTGTACGCATTTAAGGAAATTCCTTTTTTGGAGAAGAACGCCCCATTAAAGTTGATCTTGGTTGAATATAGTTTGAATCAGGACATGCATGATAAACATGTTCTGTGTTCACTAAACACTTCTTTCAAATCCTTTGATAGTCTTTTACCTTTGTATTTACATCCATAGGTTTATTATTTATGATATTCTTTTGAGGTTGGGGTACAATGGAAAAAGTTATTGTTTACCAGCATTCTTCCCCACGTGTAGGAACTCCTGGCCTGACCTTATCCTAGTCTGCCATTCCATTGGCGTGGGATCCATCATTACACAAATGGCATCTGGAAAACATTAAAATAAAACACTGCATTATTGTTTATTCTTATTACACTACTTATCGTCTGAGGCTATTTTCTATGATTCTTTTAGATGTAAAAATGTTAATAGGCTCTAAAATCTTCTTACTGTGATGGAAATAGTGACTTGCTAAAACTTACTCTTTGTCTTAATTTATGTCAAATATGCCATTGGTACGCTGTCCAAGCTCAATTTTTGGCATTAATTTGGCCCATCACACATCCAAACTTTTGTTTTGGAACAGGCCCAATTGAGGATATTTGATTATTCTGAAGTCCACAGGTTAGTTCAGCAGTTCGATGAGCTGATGTCATGTTGCATTTTACCTTGGGCATGATGGATTGCTGTGGCGCCTGTAAGCACAGCTGGTAGTTGGCCTAAAAGGTCAGTGAAAAATCATTATCACCAAATAGCTACATACAAATCTCTTCCAGCAGTTACTGTAGATGGATCATTGAGCCTGATATCATATGTGTCATGAAACCAACTTGCTAAATAACCTAACATCATTCAAATAGATTTGACCTCACTTGTCTACTCTTAAAAACAATGTATATAAGTTGGGTTCTCCTGTAAAAGACAGGGAGTTGAAAAACCTAGGATTTTTAATATGCACTCTAAGTTAGGTCTAGTACCATATACACCTAGGGCCCTGTTTTAAATCAGGTACAAAGGCAATTGTAACAGTAAACCATGAAACAACAGCTGCTTGAAGGAGCAGTCAAATTATTATTGTTACTTTATTTTTCTGAAAATGTGCCTTTGCACTTGTTTCAAAATAGGGTCCTCTGTCACAAAATACAAATTCACTTTTTTCTGTCCAGTAGACACATATTTCAACTATCTGGCTTTCATCATCTCATCTAATACAATCTATGATGAGTTACACTATATTGAAGCCAAGAGGGTTCAGAATTTGGTTCATTTCAAAATACAGGGTTTATTTGCTAAGGGTTTAAAGGTTGCATCAGAGCTTGGTCATGCTTAGCATTATGTCTCTCTGGATGGTTGTACTGATTTTTCTTCCATTACTTGCTTTAACCTTGAACTAAACACATAGAGACAAGTTTCAAAACTCAAAAACACTTCCAATTTTTTTGTTATAAAACAACTGTTCAAGAAAAAAAGAAGACATTTGACTGTTTTCATGTGATATTTTAACTGTCCTTCAGTTAGTCTGGATTTATGCGTACATTTTTACATACAAAACAGAACCAATAGACAATATTCACAAGATATTGCGACTATCTGAATCTGTGGCTATACTGTGCGGAGACAGAGTCTTATCATATGTCTGACTGTAAGTCATATTTCCACCTGAATTTGGGTGATCACGGTGATCTGCTTTTTCATGATACCAGTGCTTTGTATTTGCAGGCTGCTACTTACAAAAAGGCAAAACAGATAACATATACACAATAAATCATGCATTAACAAAATGTACAGATCACCCTGCCAGATTTCCTCTTTTTCCTCCTCTGGACTACACTACCTAGAACACAATATTAGGATTCACTTTCAGGGTGTGGGGATGGTGAATCAGTTCAGTAATGACTGAAAATAATTTCAGTTTGAAGTCTGCTCCATCTGTGTCAAATGAGTTGTGACGTCCTCAATCCACACTGTTGGGGTTGCCACTAATGATGAGCAGCATTGGAAGCATTTTCCCAGGGCGGGGGCAGTGATTGGATTGAAACAGCAGCTGAACACGGGCATAAGAACTTGTATGTGGAAGCTCACACTACGTTCCCTTGCTGTTACTTGCTCAGTCTCCAGGTTTTTTTTTTTTTTTAAATCTCCATCCGTGTTTAAAAGTACTGACCTCATCACCAGTTGAGAAGAAGAAAAAAATCTGTAGGCTTACTCCCAAATACAAATACTTTGTGATTTTTTTAAATTTTTTTTTTAATTTTACAAGGTTGCAGTGACATCTTCTGCAAACATTTTCCAGACGTTTTGTGATCATGTCTTGCCAAGCAGTTGTAACAGGCTCTCAACCACTCCCATGTCTGTTCACAGTTCCTGTACCACACTTCTGCTTAATGTAGGTGTATCCCCCTGTGGAAAATGAATCTTTCAGTGCTCTCCATTCGGCACTGATGGTTTCACCAGTTTCCAAAATGGAAACAACTGGTCTACAAATTGCTAATATTTTGAGCCCAGGGACAACTGGACCCAGAGCCTGCATGGTTATTTACTTTTTATATATACCAGGCTGTTTGTTTGTATTTTGGGGTAAGAAGTGTCTGCTGACTAATGGGAAAATGATGTCAGCAGAAGGTTCTGAAAGACATCAACTTCTATTGTAGTGACCCAATGTATAAAACACTGTCTTATATCCTTTGCCAGCACATTTTTCAGCATATTGTTTAAATGACTTTGCACATGTCTGTAACCTTGAACATACTGTGTGTTACTGTCATATCGATTAGATCTATCATTTGTAACTCCGGCTCTCCTAAAGTTCTCCTGAACAGGCATCATTTAATGTCAATTTTGAATAAGTTTCCACTTATAGCTGAGGAGTTAGACATTTAAATGTCTTGTGCAAGTGTGTGTTTTCTTCTAAGGTTACTATAAACCCCTTGCAGTGTTTTGTGTTCTTGCTGTTAAGGATTCCAAATTTAAAAAGTGCAATCAAATAGCACTAAGTTGTCATTGTTTTTTTGGTCTTCTACGTTCTAATTTCTTTTCAAGTTCCACTGAACCCAGGAGCTGAGAGAGCAGCAAATGTAGAGGAAGCTAAGGGTAGGGGTACAGTCTTTTGTAGAGGCTAATTTGGAATTAAAGAAAACATGAATCAGGTTTCCTTCTTTTAATTACAAGGACGTGTGAAATTTAATTTGTATCAAAATCCAAGTAAGAACGTTTTATCAGTCTGTTTTTCCAAGGAAATGATCAGACAGTAATAGGGCCAAGAGATCCAGGCTTCAGGGGATGGAACACTCACAGATTGGAAATGCAAACAGCAATTTTGTATTAGCTGCTTATTATTGCATCTTTCTGGCATGTCAGTGTGCGAAGCCACAGGAAGAGAGGCATACTCAAATTACAGTGAGAAAAAGAAGTGCCTTTAAGATTGAGTCTCTGTTATTGTCATATATACAGGTTCACGTTAGGAAAAATGAGTTCTGTTTTGATTGCAAAAATAGCACTTATAGGAATTGCATGCACAATATCAACCTTAGAACGTATTTGCATTTTATTGTCCAATAAATGTTTTATCAGGGACACATCTATTTATATGTGAACACAGTCAGCTTGTTTCCAACTACAGGATCTCATAGCTCATAGTCCTCATCCCTAACCACAATGCCAGTAAGTCCAACACCTTGTTGGGCATTGTATTGCTTTTTTTCTTCCATAGGAACATGATAAAGACTTTATTAAGTATCGCCAATACCTAACTGGTGTTGTGTATGTGTGGTCCCATTTTTTTTTCTCACAATTGTTACTTCTAATTTAGCATTACAGTAATTGCAAATTAGATATCACGCAATTATTCCTACATAAAACAAAACTGCTTTGTATGTATCCACAAAAAAAGAATGCTGACCTAAACAATGCAACAATTATGTATACTGGTATTTTAGTAAACTAGCTGCAGTCACCTAACTTTCACCTACGATTAAAAATGCCAAAGAGCCAGTGAAGGGAGGCAGTTTTTAGTGGCACACACACACCACTGCCGTAACCTCTTCAGTGCCCCAGGAAAGTGCTTTAGTGAGGCAGCAATTAAAAAATCCACTTTAACCTTATTGATTATTTTCAAAACTGGCAGGTGTCCCACTAGCCTGAGGCCACGGCTCTGCCAGGACACTTCTACCTGCCGTTTACAGAGGGCTGGAAATGTGAGAAATGCCGCCACACCAGCTGGCTGCACATAATGATACCGATCAGGGCCTGACAGTGAGGGCTGTATCAGGAAACAGAGCACAGCTCCCCTTTAAAACAAGCAGGGGTGAGATTTGTTTTTAACGTGTTTTTCTGTCATTTACAGATATGACATCTGCACTTACAAAAACAAACCATGTGGGACTCTGGGTAAGTGTGAAAGATCGTTCAAAGAGATATATTAATTATCAAAAGACTGGCAGACCAAAATCACACAGCAATTTAAATTATTTTAATTTGTGTCCCAAAGCTATGAAAGCATCATATTTAACAATGCAGGCAGTACATGTATTCTTCTCTTTAAAACTATGTAAAACAACAGTGAAGTAATTAATCATTTTAAACTGCATGGATAGAGGGGAATAGAAAGCATTTCTTACTGTAATTAAGACATTTGTTGCGATTTTCCAGTGGGTTCTTGCTTCATTTCTGCAAAGTTTTAGTTACGAGGAAAAACCAATTTGCCCTGTGTAGAGACTCACCTATTCAAGCCACTGTTGAGAGTCCCTGAATCCCACTCTAATCTGGGATTCAGGGACACTCCCCCCCCCTGCCCCCCCCCCACCCGCTGTTGCAACAAGGCCATACTGCCTCACTTTACCAGTAACCGCAGTGCGGTGACAGCAACAGTAGTGCTCACCCAAGGCAGGTGCTGTTGTGTATGCCTTGGCATATTCAGATACTACCCATTCATCAAACTGTATTTAGCCATCATGTCATAATGGTTAATTCAAGATGTATCACAACTGGATTTCAAAACTGTGATCTCCCAGTCCACATCTTTCCCTGAATCCCAGAGTATTGGTCTGATTGGTTTTCCTAAAGGAAAGATAAAAGGTTAAATGCAACCTCTGCATTTTTGAGGGTCATTAGAAGTTTAAATGATGTGAAACACTCCTGGGTCTTTGCAGGAAAATAACAACAACAACAACAACAACAACAAAAAAAAAACCTGTCTGCTAGACGGTTCAGACATAGCAGTCAGTAATTACAGGAGGGAGCTCAGGGCTCATTTCCATACAACCCATCTCCATTGTACTCGAGTCCCTCCCCAAAAAAACAAAAGCAGCCTCGCTGGCAAATAAAAAAGTTGTTTATGTGCATATCAGGCTGTGAAATCAACAATAAAGGAATGATCTGATAGAGGCCCTCCAGGTAGAACAATATATCTTAAAAGTAATATTGTTACTCCAGGGGTGGCTTGACAGGCAGGATACATTTGTCAAATCCTGCTGGTGGGTTTACTCACACAGGCATCTGTTTAGATTTTCCACAAGTTTGTGTTCCTTGCTCAATCTGTGGCTGGAGTGCAAAGCCCCATGCCTGAGGGTGATCCAAGGACATCAGCTTCTTCCAAACCTCTCATTAAACAAACAAACAAAAAAAACATCTTATTGAAAGTAGTTCCTATTTGTAAAAGTCCAGCAGCTTGCAGTAGCTCCAAACAACTGACTTCAATAGTCAAGGCTGCTGGTTTTACAACAGACTTTCCTGCTTAGCAGTAAAGTGACTGATTCAGTCACTAAAGTAACTGACAACTTATTCATTGAACCATATTGTTGAGGCTAAGTCACCAGTGGAAGTGAAATGCTAACTGCATTCCGTAGCAATGCTGTTTTACACTGGTAACACTCAAACAGGTTACAAAAAAAAACAAAAAACAATATAAAATGGCTACCAGATTTAAAAAAAAAAAAAGAAACTTTTTTTTTTCTAATGCTAAATCATATTGCGCTTTGCAGACTCATGAACGTTAAAAAAAAAAAAAAAGAAAAAAGAAAACGTTTTCTTTAAATCCCAGCTCTGGCTCAAGTTACTAGGTGGTCCCAAGTTACCAGAAGTAAAATTTATAAATCTAACCCCTAGTCTAGACATTTTCCAGCAACAACTGTAGTTCAAAAAATATTAATGTCTAGCCGGCAAAGTGAAATTCCCCCCAGTGATTTTGCAAATGACTTAGAAAGTTAACCTTTTGCCAACTCTTCCTTCTGTGCAGGGAGGGTATAAAAAGAATTCAGACATTTATAACTGGGGCTTTTAATACTGAAACACCTTGGCTTGACCCTTTGTGTCTCCTTCTGTTTATCCAGGCTTGGCCTCTGTAGCTGGAATGTGTGAGCCTGAAAGAAGCTGCAGCATTAATGAAGACATTGGGCTGGGTTCAGCTTTCACCATTGCACACGAGATCGGCCACAAGTGAGTGAGCTCAAACCAAAGGCTCCTACAAAATATACAGTATTTATTTAAAACAGGATGGACGCAGTGTCCGTTTGGGAATTCTTTGTTTCACTAAAGGGGATGTGGTGGGAGGGTGCGTGGGGAGACATACAACTACCAGCATTCACTTTTCTACATTGTTGTTCTTCAGGAGGAATACCAAAAATTTCAGGTCACCGTTCCTAGCCTTGGGCTTCAGCATGACAGCTTTAGCAAGTGTGGGTCTACCATGACAAAGTCATGTACTCATATACTACAATAATACACTGTAGTAGCAGTACCAAGAGTAAAAATATATATATATATATATATATATATATATATATATATATATATATATATATATATATATATATATATATATACACAGTATCACAGTATATATATATATCAGTTGGTCCCATTTCCAGTTATCTGGCCAATGATGTAGCCGCTATTGTATTGGCACTGGAGAAAGAACACACGCACACACGCACGCACGCACGCACGCACACACACACACACTCAAAGACACACTCACACATTATTTCTCAGATTTTTAAATTGTGTATGCAATGCAAGCAGATTAAACAGAGTATACAGTGCTGCCCATAAGTATTTACAACCTGTGGTTTCAAAAACCCTCTTAGCTGTCTGAATAGGTGTTTACTAGTCAATGTAATACTTGATTAACTTTCAAAGGAAAAGACAAATGAAAATACATTGTTTAAGTGATTTACATAGTCTGGGCTATGGACCAAGCACCTTGATTTTCCCACCCCAGTATCAAAACATTTATGAAGCTAGTTTGTGAAATAAAATGGGAATTAATAGAGTGTGTCAAACCATAACACTTCAGATAATAATATTAAAAAGAAAGGCTTTTGTTTAATATCACTACAGTTAAAAAAATTTAAGCCAAATAGTAGAACTTACTACAATATTTTCTTTAAAGTTTGTCTAAAAACCTTTCTTCATTGTAGTAAATTAATTAATTAGTCTTATCACAGTATAATAAACAATTATGGATAACTTTTTAATACATTTGAACTTCAATCTTCTAATACCTAATAGTGTACCTAATTTGGCTACTGATTATTTCGGCCATGCTTATACAGTGCGCCTGTCTGTCTACTTGTCAGTCTCTCTATCTATGTGTACAGGGCAGTCTTTATAGGTGGTTTCCTAATTTGGATGAAGCTGGGATTGCATTAGACATTGTTTGCTGCCTCTTGCCAGTGTCATCAAATTGCAGGGTTTTATTTTGCCAGAAAGAGTGAAAGTGCATAACTGCCTCGTGCATTTGTCATGCTGAGTGTGAAGAAAAATAATGAGGAGGTATTTGTCCCTATATCCGCTTTCCAAAGAGTTCAAGAAAATGTCAATTTCCTTTATTATGTCTCGTGCCTGCCTCTGTTCTAAGGAACTTGTGTAAAAACACACACTGCTGTAAGAAATGTAAAAAACAAGAGATTTCAGTTGTACTGATATACTGCCGAACTAGTAAAATGTCAGAAACAAGTTGAAGTGTGATGTGGTTAGGTATGTTCGATGCATTAAAACGGATTTGTGTTTATGTGCAGCATGGAAGCCTCTTTTCAATACTTAGCGTTACAAGATCGCATTTTTTTTTTTCAAATTCAGTACATATTTTACTACAATAAATATGAAAGTGTATTTAGAGGATTAGAAAATTGGGTGTACAGTGTGTTCTAGTATCAGGCCCAGAATTGAAATACTAGCTCTGCCTAAATCACTGTGAGCTACAGATAATCGGCAGCAAAAGCAAGTGCCAGCATAGACCATTGTGACTGCACTGTAACTCATTTTATTACTGCTATGTAGCTGCAGGGAGAATTGGGTCACATTGTATAAGAAGAATGTCCCCTTAATAGGAGAACTGGGGGTTAATTTAGAAGGCTTGCCTTCTCACGTTCTGATTTATGTCATGGGTAACCCCATTCTCCCAGCTTTTGACACGGCCGGGAAGCAACCAATAATCATGCTTTTTGACAACCAGTCATCAAGCAGTAATTATGACCTTCCAGTGCCTCTAGAGAAGCAATCGGCATAGACAACCTATGACCTTTGTCCTTATCCAGCTATGAACAGCTGTTGTAAAAGTCCTTTTTCTTTCGTTTGGACTAGAAAAATGTGCGTGTGTTTGTGTGTGTGTGGGGGGGTTGGGGTAGGAGGGGTCAATGGGCATGGCATGTAGAGTAGGATATATTGAGTAACATTTTTCGTCCACATTGGACTGATGCATTGTTGTGCCAGGTTGCACAGTGGGGGTAATGTAGTTCTTTGCTTTCCCTGACAGTTTCGGCATGAACCACGATGGAATTGGAAACTCATGCGGGACCAAAGGTCATGAAGCAGCAAAGCTCATGGCGGCTCACATTACAGCCAACACCAACCCCTTCTCCTGGTCAGCATGCAGCAAGGACTACATCACCAGCTTCCTCGAGTAAGTGCCTCAGTGGGAGAGGGCTGGGAGGTGCGGGCTGAAACACTGCCCCCTTTAATAAGGATGAGCAAGGTGCTTGCTTGTCGTTTGTGCTTCAGTTTTAGTATCAGCATTCCCCTTACCAGATTGCCAACCTAAACAGGGAGTATTAAGGTGAGGGTTTGAGGTAAAGTGAAGTATCTGTGCTAACACTTTAAATACAGATGCTAGATTCAGAGCATACTTTGAAGCAAAGGTAAAGTTATTCCTGAATGATCTAGGAATAAATACGGCACATTTCACAATTTATTAAGCCTTATCTGCTAGGGCGGGTCAAAATGAGTTTGAAAACCGATTTGTTTTCTAATATGTGAATGTCAAACATATGCTGCAGATTATGGCACCTTTACCTTTGCTGTATGGTACTTAATGATGTATGAAAGGCACTCTTTAGGTAAACATTGTCATGTTAGGTTCCATGTTGGATCACTGATAAGAATATTAACATATGATTCAATGCTTCCCTGTCAAACAAACAGTTCTGTCATCAGCTTTAAGTTAAGTGTTAAACCTAAAATAAAGACTCAAGGACCTGCACTCAAAATGATGTTGCATTAAAACAGAAACTCAGAAGGCTGCACATAAAGGCCAGCAGCAATACCAGTGTGGAAACTTGAACTGTGACAACGTAATTTAATTTAATTCTCTTTTCATGAATTCAGATGTTGTCAAGACCCGAATTATATATATATTTTTTATGTTTTTGCTGAAATTATGTGGATCTAGTGCTTTTCAATGCACCTTTATACCTTATGGGTGGAGCTGCAATTTTTACATATCACAACTGATCGGAAATGACTCATTTGGTCTACTTTAACATGCCTCTCTTGGATTGAGCCGGTGGTGACTGTATTGTGCACATATCTCTTGACTGCTTTACATAATTTTCCAGGAGGTTTCTCATTAGGGGCTGTAAGTTTTAAGTTTACACAGAAAGAAAGCAGAAGGTGTGTACCTGGTTAGAAAGAAGTGCATGAATTATTAAGAGGGGCAGAATTCAGCCCAGATAAATACTATCTAAATGAGACTTCCCCTTTAAACTGAAGGTCTGACAGTGGTTAAATGAAATGGTTCTGTGCTATATAATAAAGAAGCAAGCACACTGCATCTGTTAAAAGTGAACTTTAGCAGTGTGAGATTGCTGTAAACCAAAGCTAGGTGGCTAGCAATGCAAGGCATCGTTGACGTTGAAAGTGACGCCTTGTTGAAATGTTTGTCTGCTGGGCTAAAGTTTCTTTTCTTTAGTGGAGACTGGTAGGCTCTATCCAGTTTATTTATTTTTAAAAGGAATCCAGGCAATACAGTGTTGAGAGCACTCTCAGCCACAGAGATTGCTTTAGCAAATGCAGGATGGAGGCAGACCTTGTTTATTCTTGAGCACTGCTTGTTTATTTGAAGAACCTCTGCAGTCCTACAGGGAATCAGTGGTTGTTATGGTTGTTAAAGGGGCGAAACAAAGAATGGGTTGAGTATGAAACACATGCTGTCACAAAGCCATACAGCTAGTCCAGATTGTGCTTCTGTATTTTATGTTTTTCTGAACTGCCAAACACCTCAGCAAGCCATGACTTCTTCGCCATTGTCTTATTTCTCTATTTGTATATTTTATTATTGTGGAATTAGTGTATTATCTTTGAAGTACTATCTTTAAATTAATTGGGTTTATTCTAAATATGCCATTAACCAGTACTTGTTGATTAATAAGCAGAGAAGCCGTACATGAATACTCATTTGTGTATGTGAGAAGGTTACGGCAATCTGCATTTAATTTAGCTTGTTTTAATGTCCAGGACATTTTGCCTTCCCCTAGCCCCAATGCACAAGTGTTTTTTTGTGCTAGAATGGGAAGCCAGGAGATATCTCAGACGAGGATAGCTACAGGGATATTCTTTTCTGTTGTGGGGATATTGAGAGCCAGGAAAAGGGATTAGACGAGCAAACATCAGCAACGAAAACAAACAGAGCAAAAGTCAAACACTGTAATTGCATTTCGCTTCTCCTTGGGGCATTACACTCATTTCACCCATCCCTTTCAGTTTTTTTTTCCCCCTGAATTTGCCTAGTAATTCAACCGGTTAGACTTCTAATAGCGGTGTTCTTAGGTTTCTATTTCCTGATGATTATCTGTCAATGAAAAAAAAAAACAGAACATTGATTGTAAAGGTAAACAAATCTGATACTGTCTAAAGCAGCAATAGAAGCCATGTCTACAGTGTTCTAATGGGACAACATCTTGCTTTGCAAAGTTATGGCCCAAGTAAATGCATTGAATCTTCTCTAGCTTCTCTGTCTGCATGCTGACACATGTGATTTTCTGTCCATTATGCCTGGTTTTGAGGTGGTCAGGGAGATAGGCTGTGTGTGTTTTCAGCTGATGCTGCTAGTTTAAGATTTGTTATTGCTGGTCCTTAAACTGGTTGTGATTGTTCAAGACCTCTGTAACACCGTTCACTGTAAACTCAACTGTAAAGGCAAATAGTTGTATACGGTAAAATGTACAGCTTAATTATTCTAGTTACAATAAAGATGAGCTTTGCTTTTATAAACCAGTTGATTAACAAGTGGCTTAATGTGTGTTCTAGATCTTACCACCTGCATAGTGGGATTGATACTATCTCTTAATACAATACTGGAATTTGTATTAACGTATTTGCCAAAATTCCTTATCCTGTGTACAGATAGCATAGAACACCAAATCTAATTCCAATAAAAAAAAAAAAAAACATACCTGGTACTTTTTGTAAAATGGATCATCCTATTAACTTCTTTAAATTTTGATAAATGTGACACTAGTTTCACAGTAGAAAATATTACAGAAATTGCTACAAACTTTAAAAACACCTAAATAGTCTGTCATTAGCCAGTACATCGCCACAGATGACACACTGAGGACGAGGTTCGTCTGCAGTGCCACCCAAGATGAATCCAATTTCCAACCATCTTTGCTATTTTTGAACTTTTTGTCTTTTTTAAAATTCACACTTAGACCTTATGTATAAAAGTTTATTTTAAATGTTGTTGTTATTACTATAAATGCTGTAATATTAGAATACGCACCTCACCGGTTGAATGGCTATTATGCATACTGGGCTTCATTAGTAGCTGATTCACCAGCAGGAGCTAAGCAGCTAACACAGGTCCTTCCTGGTGAATTTTCTCCAACCCTCCATCAAGTAGGCAGCTGAACCTGGATAATCATTTTATCCTGCCAAGCATCCAACCTTGACAAATTCAGAAGACAGTTCGAACCACTGCAACGTTTTGCTGGTAAAAATGTAAACATGTGTGTTATATTGAAAACCATCTGTACTTGTAAGGGGTCAGATATTTCAAATATATTCTTCAAATGAACATTTTGTGGAAAAGATATGAAAACAATTAGCTCTGGCTGTGTTCAAAGAATCAAGAGCAGAAGAGTACCACAACAGATTTAAAATATTCACTCAGGTCGGAACTTTGCAAAGGAAAAAAAAAAACTTGCCTGCCTGGTTAAATGTGAGTTAAGAAAAGCATCCGTATGACAACACGAGGGATGAAAAACGAACAATTTGAAAGTCTAGTGTAAGCATTCTCAACAAAAGAGTCTCTGTCTGGCCCTTGGCTTTCTTTGTGGTTTTTTTTCTGCTGCATTAAAATGTTAAGCTGAATATAAAAATAGTTGAAACGGCGGTGATCAGTGTAGCAGTGAGCATTACATATTTCTTTATGAAATAGACTAAACACACCCCATGCACGCGAGAGAGGACCTTTGCCCTATTACACATGTCTCCTTTTTAGAGAACTCTTTACTGCTGCGCTGAAAGGCCCTGCAGGCAGTTTTCCGTTACCGTAGTGGTATCTGTTTCATTGTGGAGGGCAGCTATTGCACAGGTCTACTGCATTCCTTCTGTCCATGTTCCAGGGCACTACTGTGCATTATTGGATGGGTTTTTTATTAACATTTTCATCCTCCAACTAGATGTATTTGGATTGAAAACAAAAAAGAGTTTTGTGGAAGAGAACTGAGAACCTTTGCCTAATGATTGCGTATTGAGTTTTCATTTTGTTAAGTTCTAAAGGAATTTATCATTTGTTTTAACATCTTTATTTCGTGCTCATGAAAGGTGATGGGTAATGGCACAATGGTGCTTGCTGCAGTCAGAACCGGTGCTGGCAGGTGCCATGCAAGCTTTCCCTCAAAGCACTGCGTGTCACTCACCTGAACATCCCATCCATCCAGGCCCTTGTCTTTCTCAAGCAGCCACCTGGGGCTTATTTTACTTTTGACCTGTGCTAGTTGTGAACCGGCATGAGAAGCTTGTGATAGCCTGCTGTTCCAACCAGCTCCCTATCTTAGTGTTTCTTACAGCCTACAGCACCGTGTTTCCCTTCTGTAATGAAATACAGTCTGCTGTATTTACATACTAAACAACAACAACAACAACAACAACAACAACAACAACAATAATAATAATACATTATTGGGATTTTAAGAATTAGAGCTAAACACAATCAGAGAACAGGACTCTCTTCTTGAGACCATGTTTTAAGCTTACAGTATTTTGCCCAACAGATTGGAAGCATCCTGCTTTCTCTGTGATGTGCGCGTCTTTTTACACCTCTAGACAAATCAATTGTGTTGAGGATTCAGTAAGCCTACTGTGTGCTCCTCGCGAAAAGAAATTATCCTATTGTGTGTTTGTTTTTTTGACAGCTCAGGTCGTGGGACATGCCTGGACAATGAACCCCCAAAAAGAGATTTCCTGTACCCCACCGTGGCTCCAGGTCAGGTGTACGATGCTGACGAGCAGTGTCGCTTTCAGTACGGTACAACATCCCGCCAATGTAAATATGGGGTAAGAAGTCTAAATCCTAACGCTTTGTGACTTGCTTTGTAATCCAGTTGCAGTTTTATTTGGCATTTCTGTACACAGACTACAGCTCCCATAAACATGTAGCACATGCGAAAGTATTTAGGGTATTGTAATTAGAAGTAACTAAATAAACTACTGAATTAGAGAGTAACGAGAAATATATTTCCTTAGAGAAGCATGCCACCCCATCTCTTTCAACTTCATCAAGTAACTGCTAAACAATTGTGTTGTTTGTAATTGAAACCCACCACGATGTAATCAGAACTTCGTCTGCAATTGAAACAGAGCATAGAGGTCCAGGTGTATATCACATTTTAATAGGCTGTGCTGTGTGTGTGTGTGTGTCTGTGTATGCGTGTGCATGTGCTTCTCTGTTCATGAGCTTGTTTGGAAAGCATACTGTGTTTTTGTTGTTTTTTCTTCCTTAATTGCATCCAAAGAATTATTACCTTTGAACGAATTAGGGGGCCTGGACTGAGGCCTAATATTATTATTGGAGATTATTAACTCCACCGCAGACACCCTAGAGACCAACAGCGAGGTTAGGGTTGTTAAACTTTTGGTAAATTGGCTTTCTTACAGTGGTATCCAACATTGTTGGATAAGTAAACATATTATTATAATACATAATTGCTTTATTAGCGCCTTAAGGCACATCATATTAAAGCACTAGCAGATTTTAAACATTCTTTCATTTTGCAAACCTGAAAGGGGAAAATAAGTCTCTTACCAAAAGAAAACCAAAGATTACTTAAATACTCTCTAATGCAGAAATTAGCAATGGTTTATTGATGCATAGGGGGAAATGAACAATCCAGTTGCTTGACAGTGTATTTATTTATTGAAGAAAGAAAACCAGGTAAGAGAAGGGAATAGGTAGCTTTGGCTTCACAAATAGTGACCATAAACTGAAATTTCAAGATCCCGAGGAACATGCACAGGTATAAGCCTGCCAGCTTTCGACATTTATTTTTTGTTGGAATTGACGACTAAAGATAGCAAGAAAAAAAACAAAACTGAGGGGTGAAAACAAGCCCAGAATGCATTTTTTATGTGCAGTATGGAACGCAACTGTAGCACTTAACATGAATTCATTAATTTATTGTTTTAAAAAAAATTGGTACAGCTGGCTTTTGACCTTTTCCTTAGCTTAAAAGTCACATAACAAAAAAAAAACAAAAAAAAAACATTTGTGAAAGTGTAACATGAGCTGTCTGCCTCGCTGTACTGTAACTCAAGCAACGCTAGTACCTGCGTCTTCAGATTTCCGGCTATGGCTGTACCTCCTGATTTTATTAACAGAGGTTTGGTGTTTCTAAATGCCCTGGGCTGTTCGATGAGTATCCTGTACTTTTCGAATGCAGTTTCAAGAGCGAACCCGTGGAAGTGGGAACGACTTTACCTGCGGAACTCATCATAGCACAGCTGTCGTGTGCAGAGTAAACGATTTAAATCGAAACTGGGCAAGCCTGCATATGAAGCCTTGCCTGCACATAACAGATACTATCTGTGTGTTCCTATTCACCAATTTGTCAGCTAGTGCCAAGAGATTTTTTTTTAAAACTGACTAAGACCTTGCCACAATTACATCATTTAATCACAAGGTGGCACTGCACGCAGTGCAAAAATACCACTTAAAAAAACTTCCGTTACAAAATGTTGCCACCAGGTCTCTCAGTGTGCGAGTAAAATACCACATTATGATTCAAATAAAAGCAAAATTCAAAGGTGATTTCAGCCACAATATTAGGATTTCCTGCTTATCCGTAGCGCACAGACATAAAAATCATAAAAACAAACTGATAGGAAGCTCAAACTGTAACTGGAAAAGCACAGTCTTTACTAACTGCCAAAACCAGAGGCCCAGCATGGAAGGCATGCTTTTTTCTTTTTTTTAATGTAAATCCATCACTTCACTATCTGTGAGCGATTCTGTCTGAAATGTTGGTCTCTTAAAAGGTTTGCAGGCTGCTTATTGGAAACAGCTGTTGTGGGAAGTTTAACTTGCATGACAATCTAGGTTTTTTATTATTTTTGTTTAACCAAACTGGCACTGGATACCTGAGGTGGCAGGACATTAAATGCTGCCCTAGAGGTCAAAACTTGTGTACCTCATAATAACTTTCATAGTGCACCTTTTTCATGCTCTTCATGCCCTATAAACCCTTTGAAGTTCCTGCCACAGGAGTGCCCGGTGGATTGTTATACATGCAACACTGAAAGGCTATGCTTTATGTAGTACCTTTTCTTTTGCATATTGTTCTAATTAGGGCTAAGATAAAGAAAGAAAAAAAATAAGTTAACTTTGTTGTAGCTTGCTACTTGTTTTGTTTTTAATTAAGGTTGAGGTTCACAGGAATTATGGGTTAAGGTTCACATGAAGCTGAAGGCCTTTTTTTGTTGCTTGAAAGTGACATTTTAAAGGGATTTACTGTACCAGAATATGCCTTTCCTCCATAAAATGTTTAGCTGTGAATCAAACCTGGACGTTGGTAACCTGGGCAAACCCATGTACCAGCAGGCCTGTGGTAGGGTGTGGCTGTGTGTGTGTGTGTGTGTGTGTGTGTGTGTGTGTGTGTGTGTGTGTGTGTGTGTGTGTGTGTGTGTGTGTGTGTGTGTGTGTGTGTGTGTGTGTGTGTGTGTGTGTGTGTGTGTGTGTGTGTGTGTGTGTGTGTGTGTGTGTGTGTGTGTGTGTGTGTGTGTGTGTGTGTGTGTGTGTGTGTATTAGAGACTCCTTCCTTCAGATGAAATGCAAACCAGACGTCCTGGGTACCGTTGTATCCCAGATATAAAATCAGCTGTTTGAGTAAATTGGAAATCAGATTGGAAATCAAATAACAGTGAGGTCAGAAGTACAAACAAAGCAGAATCTGGTACTGCTAATGTAGTCATATCAAGAGTAAAACAAGGGGGTTAAGAAGCATCAGCATGTGTTGAAGCACAGCAGCAATATCCAGTAACATTTGTGGATAAAGGGCAACAACGTTTTGACATCACTAGGTAGCAATGAAAATGGAACCTTTGACCAGGCCTCAGATCTACTTGAAACTGCAAAGTCTGTCAATGTGAATTTGCAGTCCAATATCACCCCTGGGCTAGATATTTCAAACCCAGCCATGTCCACCATTTCCTTCCTGTAAAATAGAATTCATGAATTGATTGTGTAATATGGAAACGTCAAATGTGATGCATTGAAACACTGAAGTGTTACTTGGCGCGATATGCTAGAGGCTGGTCATCTGGCAATGTCGATTTTGTTTGTACAAATTGTGCAGGAAAGTCGCAGATGCACTCACCCAAAGGCAAAAGGGGTGCCTTTTTATGGACAGTCGGATGAAGAACAATATAGAGCTTAGAGGTCTCAGCCTCTGCTGACAGCACAAGGAAGTATCATTAAACTGTGACATTTATTTTATTTTATTTTATTTTATTTTGTTAACCAGGAAACCGGGAGGTTAATGATCAAGTACCTGTCTGTCACTTGTTTAATTTAAAAACAACAAAGTGGCTTAACCCGTTTCCCCTTTGCAAACCCCCCCAGGGCCCACAGTTTTCTATTGCTCTTAATTCCCATTTTAAAATTAGCCCTTAAAACAACCAGTTCATATATTACTTCTTTTTTTTTTTAAAAATAATCACTCACTTTTTCTCTTGTAATATTTATATAAAGTGGCAGTCACTCTCAACGGTTCACACATCTTTACTTACGTTGAGAGATCTGGCATCAATTTTTTTTTTTTTTATATTCGATGCTGCTGAGTGAATATTCTTTTGGAAGCATACCGTTCACACTGTTTCAAATGACCAAAATCGCCAAATTACGCTGTGCAGATGCGGAGCTTGATCTAAGCAAAGTAATTCTCTGAATTCAGCTGTTTCATTTCAGTTTAAACGTACCTTCATTTCCATACATTGTACTTGTTTTATGAACAGAATACTCCATGCATGTTACTCCATGGAGCGATGTGGTTCTTTCACTTATAAGGAGAGTTGTCGACAATATTGTTATCCAGCAATCCTCGGCCATGGAATACCTATAGTACTTACTGAACGTTCAGAGTGTATCCTTTATATATGGCATACATTTAGAAACACCACCATTTAGAAACCAAGTATCTTTATTTCATGGGCCTATAATCTCTACTCAATTATGGGACTCAGTACAGACCCATGAAGACTATTGCTAATTATACAACTATCTTTCATTGTAAATAACCCGTTTAATACCTTTAAACCTTTGGGATGACTCATTTCAAAGACTTCAATATTTCTCAGATTGGGCTCCTGATGGGAACCCCATGGTTTGCGAGCCAATAAATGTTTACAAAAATCTGTTTTAATGATGGGAAGCATTAGGGAGTAATTCATACCATGCCTATGTCTGCTGTCTGTAATATCAGGTCACATCACTGAAATCTTCAGGGCTTTAACAGCGCAGTTATATCACTTTTTATGGAGTATAACTGCTCATTTTGACCTGTAAACTAACACATGTTTCTTTTGAAGACCCCTCTATATTTTCACTTTGGATAAAGGGACTACTGGCATTGCATAGTGAATATATAAAAAAGTTACAATGGGGCAGCATTTTTTATGTTGCAATACATCTTCATTTGTAGGATGTTAGTTTAAGCTTGTGTATTTCAGGAATGGCCAAAAAACCTGGACGAATTGCAGACGGTTCTTCTAATTTCCCCTTGTTATTTCTAAGCCTCTCAAAGGCCTTTCTGTCTATTAAGCAACAACATTTTATGCAGTCAGCTGTTTTTTGCTTACCCTATAATGCACAAGGGGGATTTTAATAAATCAGATGCATGCTACTTGCAATGTTCCAAACCGTGACTGCCAGTTATATGTTATTTTATTAGATGATAAGAGACTAAAGCCACACTCCTGGCCCTTTTTGTCAAGCCATTTGGGGGATAACCTTGACCTTTAGTTTTTGGCTTTGGAAACTTGCTTTCCAGATGCTTTACAGCTCACATTCTTTTTTTTTTTTTAAATGTCATTTTGTTTTACATCTGTATAAAAAAATGTGTATTATATCAAACAGAGATCAATAACTCATTTTGAATTCCTGTGAATTATATTTTGAAATACATTTTTCTGATCAACTTGCTTCTGCCTTCTTTCCTAGGAAGTGTGTAGAGAGCTCTGGTGCCTTAGCAAAAGTAACCGCTGTGTCACCAACAGCATCCCGGCTGCCGAGGGAACCTTGTGTCAAACTGGAATCATAGAGAAAGGGGTAAGGATATATAGTAGACAAAGCATCCCATGACGTTTTGTGTATCAAGCCTTTAACTGGACTGACTCGTCACTGCACTTGCTGGTTTAATATATTAAAAAGTAGCTTATTTATAGGATGTGATGCTATTGAGACATAATTATGTATTTGACACCTTGCTACGCTTTTATTGACAAACACCCCCCCTTGATTGTAAACTGTCCAGCACAATGCAATTCAACAGTGAAGGTTTGGTGGGGCTATTTTAGTGGTTCCTAGGCTGCGGTCGCTGGGTGACAGGGCCTGCTCTTGTTATGCCCCACGCCTATGGAACTCACTGCCACTCATTGTAAGGGAGGCCCCTTCTCTTGATGTTTTTAAATCTCGCCTGAAGACCTACTTTTATACTAAAGCTTTTTAAATTATTATTATTTTTTTAAATTGTATTGGTGTTGATTTTATTTTTGTTTTGCTGGGTTTGTTGTATTGTTGCTGTTGTACAACTACTTAAGATCGCTTGAAAGGCAATTTATAAATTCAATACATTATTATTATTATTATTATTATTATTATTATTATTATTATTATTATTATTATTATTATTATTATTATTATTATTTTAACATTGATGCTTAAAGTTATTACTGCAGGTATAATTAAAGAAAATAATAACTATCAATTCAGTGTACAAACAATCCCTTTCACCAAGGTCTGCCAAAGTAATGACAAAGAAGCCATACTTCTGATACAGTACTGGCGTCATAGCGTACCAAATTGACCTATTAAGATGTGTCTGTCTTGCTCTGTAAATGAGACATTTTGCATCTTTGTTGACAGTACAAAATAGCACAATTTTTACTGTCATTTTCCAAATGGACCATAAAAACATATTAGAAGAAAAAAAAAAACAATCATGTTATCCATGGCTACAAAGCTCAACAAAACTCTAGCTCATTATGTTCAGAGTAGGGGTTCAACATAACCTAATAATGTATAAAAAGAGATGCAGTCTGGTTATTTGGAACAGCAAGAAATAGTCTTGAATGGAAGAAGAAAGACCCTATTCCCTTTAAAGCTATGGCCACAGACATTTGGTTCTGTGCTGTGTGGCGAGACAACCACAAAGGGAGGGCAATCTGAAGAAATTTTCAGCACATTCTGACATGTGCTAGTAACACAGTAGTTATTGACACATGCTCTTACCCTGGATAATGGCCATTGAGTGCAGGACAACTAGTGGCTACTCCACTGTCTGTCCCGCTCCGCAGTTAGGGACAACATATTTACAATATAACCAATAACTAATTCACAATCAGTAGTGTATCCTTCAAAGGATCATGCAAGAACATTGGAATTTTTTGGAATTCCAAGTCCTGTGCTGCTGTAGTGGGAAAATTACTACAAAGGATTCTGTTCAGAACACAAGCCGGGCCGGTACTGTATACAGAGCTGTAATAATTTAGCATAACTCCATTGTGTTTGATATGGGAATGAGACAGCTAGCAAAGCAGCCATTCCCAGGATTCATTCATGCAGACTGGATTTGTGAAAACAATGAGATTGGGTCATCAGTTCACTCACTGTCAGGTTAGGGAGACAGTTTCAACAAAGATTACAGTGCATTGTAAATGACAATCAGATGTCTAAATGCAGAGTATTAAAGCTTTTAACCAGCTGCCACACTGTATTAATGACCGGCTGATGGCTGCATTCAGGGGGCGAGTTTGTGGTCAGTGTCCCGGCCGGCACTCAGGACCCAGTTTGATGCCAATAGAAAAAGAGTTTTACTGTGTACAGCAAGCTCATGTGCCTGGCTGCATTGCAATCTGTATCAAAGCAATAAGAATACTGGAGAGTCATCTCCTTTAGTAACTCACTGTGCTATATTGGTGAATATTTTGTCATTGTTTTGTCATGTTTGTCATGATTTTTTTTAAGTTCGCTATTAAATGTACAAATACATGTGTTTCTTGTGAGATTTGTTTACAGTTGAATGTATTTGTGGACATTTTTAAAAGCGCTGACATTATTTTAAGATTATTTATTTTTCTAAAGAAACGTAAACCCCTTGGTTTGCATGTGAGTCCTAGGAAACTGCCTGGGAGTGCTGAGTGAGTAAACACCAACTAGCAAGCTGGAGCTCCAAAAACGATCACTTGCTTATATAATACTCCACTACAAATCACCAGCAAAAACAATGTCACTCCCTCATCTGTCACCAAAATTCCTTGGCAGAAGCACAGTGGCTGATCGGCTAATCCTTTTCCACATGCTGTCTCGGGACAGTGAGCTTTTGAACTATTTCACTGCACCCTCGTCCTCCTGCCGTCACAGCTGGCCTTGAAATAGGTGATGAAATGCAGCCAAGATAAGACAGAGAAGACAGGTACCGCATGCCTGGGCTTTGTCTGCCCACAGATAAGAAGTTCTTGGAGTGACTATTTTCGGTGGATAGTTGTCCTTGTCCTTCAACATAGTCTCCTCCCATCAGCAATCCTATTTATAGAGTAGCTCGTAACACACACTTTGTCAGGCCGCGATGATGGAGGACTGTGTGATTGCATTGCCGATTCCTGTAGCTTCACCCCTCCATTGCCAATACAGTACTTAACCTCCTGACACACTTGTTTTACTGTAACAGCAAACGGCTGTTTGCAACCTTCTAATCCCTGTCCTCAGGTTGCCACAAAGAAATCCCTTTGAAATATGAAAAGAAAAAACAAAAAAAAACAAAAAGAAAAACACATTTTAAAGGGTCAGCATTAAATCTGAGATTAATTAGACATAAACAGTTATTTTAAAACCGGAATGGTAGGGTTGTGAGTTTGAATTATTGCTCTTGCTGTCTCATTTATTACTGTGATGAAAAAATATATATATATATATTATACAAAGCGTGTGAGAATGCATTTTCTTAGATAAACCATGTTATGTGTGCTTATGACGCATCATAGCAAGAAATAATATCTGCTGGGCCTGTCATAGCAAAGATGAACATCTGGTGAGTTCATCATTATAGAGGTACGATTTGCTCTTTAGCTGGATCTAATTTTACTGTATTTCATTTTAAGAAGTATTGTAGTTTTTTTTTTAACACTCCCTGTTCATTGGTATGTCTCTCCAAGCCAGAATGACTGAACAGCTCTGTGTAGTGTTTCCTGAACAGCTAAAAAGCGATGCTAGATACTCTATATCCTTTACTACTGATGAAGAACTGGCTCCTGATCAGTGGACACTAGCTGTAGGACTTTAAAGACGTGTGCTGCCTCTGTAGTATTGTATGTGTACTCTTGTTTAGAGAATGTGACCCTCATGCCAGACTGTGGAGCTTTTGTAAATGACACCCTTGTTCCCAGAATGCCATTTTACAGAACAGCCTTTTTGAAGATACTTCAGATAGTCAAAATACAGGACATTTCAGCAGTGTCACATGTGCAGGCAGTCTAACAATTCATGGGCTTCATGGCTGTGACCTGTTCATAGGAAGATTCCACTTTGATTTACGTCAGGTATAGACAGGGCTACAGGAGTATATGTTTTCTAAAACTGCCTGCAGGTCTGAGGCACCAGATCAACAGGATTTCAGTCCGTTCAGGTCAAGTTCAAACCAGTAATTGGTGGCAACAGCTGCACTAAATAAATCAACTTTATTTGACCGTTTCAGCATTTTTTCTCAGTGTGAAACAATGGCCATTGCATGTAAAGGGGCTCTTAGTCCTTTAAGAGTAAATAACGTGCAAATCGAAGTTGGCTGGATTTGACTCTTGTGATGTTTGAAAGTATTGTACGCTTCAAGTGCTGTGAAATGTAGAGATTTGGGTTTCTGAGTAGCTCAGTGGTTAGAGTTCAGGTTTTCCTTGTGGGAGAAAGTAGGTTCAACTGAAGACCCATCTTGATCAGTCAGTGGTGTTGGTGTAGGTGTCAGTCCTATAAACATGAGGTGATAGAAAATGTTTATATTGATTAAAATACATATAAGAAATTACCAAATGTGTTAGGGGTATGACAGTATTATCCTTGATTGTCACCCTCACACATTCACTTACGGATTATCTCAAATTAGAAAAATAAATAAATATTGTATATGCAGTGTGAATTCACAGTCTGGCAGTCTACTTGTATTTCCCCTCATCCGTGACTCTTATCTCTCTTACTGTCTCCTCTTTTCCTTTCATTTTTCATTGTTATGCTCCATTCTTCTATTAAATGTTTTGTCTTTTGAATATTACATGACTGTTTAATGATGGTTATCTTACATTACTTTCTTTGTATTTGATGTAAAAAGAGTGAACAGAGAGCCGTAAAAAAAAAAAGTGTGTGTAGGCAAGGGAAAGGATTTGAGATTCTGTACTTCATGTTTCAGGCGATAGTGAAATTGGATATGAGTCTGTTGTACAGGTAGCATTGTTTCTGAGGTCCACAATAGCACACTGCTGTGAAAAACTGCCAACAAAGACACGTCAATTAGGAGGATTTGTGAAGATTGTTTAATTGCCTGTTTTCAGATCTGGGGATGAAAGACTATTTGAGTTTCAATGACACTTTATTACACCATGGACAAATGTAAGCCTCTTGATCATGAGAATTAGTTTTCAAATGAGGACTGAAATACCAAGAGCAAGGTGACTTCAACCAGCCGTCTGGATTCCTGCAACTGGAACGTGTTCCCTGATCAAAATGTATAGAAACATTGTAAGATCATTGTCATTTCTACAGCTATATATGTATAGTATTGCATCTGTTCAATACTTCTGGTGAAAAATGCACCATCTGGACAACCTAAATGGGTTAATTATGTGTTGAAGCGAGGTGAAAACACTCATCTTCCTTAGGCATGCATTACAAAACACAGGTTTCATTACACATGAAAAAACCTTGGGAGAAAATCTTATGGCACCGTTTACTTTGACCTGTGACCTAAGATGGCGGACTTATTATGGGCTTGTGATATTTTGGTTTCTTGATGATAAAGACCTACCTCTTTGAAATATTGGCTTCAGACTCGGAAAACAACTGTATGTTATGATTCACTAGGTCAATTCGATACTGGCTATTGTTCAAGTAAAATAAACCCTTTTGTGCCAATAATTTTACAATGCTGCTGCCGCTCGTGTCAAAGCCTCCTATTAATTTGAGGTAGTGACTTCATATTTACATGATTATATAAACACTGCGTGCTAAATATGTGGGTGACCCCTGACCTAACATAGCTGTCATACTGAGGTCATGTGACATAAGTTTATGGGTTTTGGAGAACTGTCTTAATATTTGGTACACACTGTTCTATACATTTCACAATTAAGTTCCATTACCAGTGTTGCTCAGTAAAAATGAACTGTTTCACTGCCTCGTTGTTTAAACCTCTTTTAACCAGGTCATGTCAATGCAGACCACACACTTTGAGATACTGGCTTTACTGTTGATAGACACAGTTTTTTTCTTTGATTCTTTGAGTCAATTTCCATTAGTGGTGTTATCCAGTTAAAATGAACCACATTGTTTAAACCACTGACAATAACATGTGTACATTTCTTCAGAGATGGTCTGTTTTTGTTTTTGATCACAAACCCACCATTTCCAGTTAAAATGTAAATGTTCTTGTGCGACTAAAAATGTATAGTTCTCCCACCAGCTCTTACCCCCATCAATGTAAGACCTTACTATTTAAATAGTGACAAATCCTTTTTTGTATCCTAGCCACTTCCCCCATTTTACCCCAAATAAACAGCAAGTCTTAGCGTCAATGCCATAATAATCCTTGATCGTGATGGATATAAGTAAATACTCTTTCAAGATACAAAATTATGGTTTCCTATGTTGAGGGTTTTATTACATTCAGAACAGGTCTCTTTGACATCTTTTTTAAGCCACTTACACTGCGTTTTTTTAAGCCACTTACACTGGAATGGGGAAAGGAAGATTCTCTGTAATTGCTGGTGGACTGCTTACTCTATCAGCTGAAGCTCTAATTGTGTATTTGTTCCTTTCCTCCCCCTCTCTCCCAGTGGTGCTATCAGGGAGACTGTGTTCCTTTTGGCACTTGGCCTCAGAGTTTGGACGGTGACTGGGGACCGTGGTCAATCTGGGGCGAGTGCAGCCGGACTTGTGGGGGAGGCGTCTCCTCCTCTGTCAGACACTGTGACAGCCCAGCGTAAGTAGCTAAAGTAAGCCAGAGCAACAAATGACACATTTGGGAACAATATTGTTTTCATGTTTTCAGGGAAATATATTTGTACTGTGTCAGTTGGTACTTTCCAAGAACCTTTTTTGTTAGAAAAAAGCGACTCTTTATAAACCAATATAAACACAGAATGGGATGGCGTTTATACAAGCAGACACGGTCAAGTGTTTAGAACCTGGTTTAAAATGGGTTGCCCAAATACACTTTTCTATAATCTAAAGTACTGGAGGTTCTCTGCTTAACTTCAGGACCTTTTTGCTTGAGCCACTTAAATACAGTGTAAGTTTAGATTTCACAGTCAAGATATCATCAGAAATATCTCTCTTCACACTCTTGCTGTCAGACAATAGAGGAAACAGGGTAATGTGTAACACCTATGTAAAATAATAGCTTTAAGAACATCAAGGTACAAATCAGTGCAATTCCTCCCACAATGTAAACATAAAAAAGGGACCATGACCGATATCATCGGTCATGATATTGGGTATCCCATACAAACAAGATAATTTTGGTGCTACACATCTCAGTATTTTTACAGCATATGAACCACACACAGCAGTCACTGGACACAGAGTTACAATTAAGAACTTATTTCAGTCCTGGCACCTGAATAAGCACCATGGTTTTAGTGTCTCAATTCCAGTGGTGATGCTGAGTGTGACAGCGTGGCTGTTTGATTTTTTGGGTAGTTGCAGAAGCAGATCTAAAACATTAACATACTTGCTGTATAAGTTCTCACTGACATCACTGGCAATTGATTGAAATTGGTTCGGAATCATAGCTCTTGTCCTTGTCACCTCTCTCAAACTGTCATTATTGATTAGGATGCAGTGCTGCACTAAAGTGGATAATTCATTTGCTATTTATTTATTATTCCACGCAGTTCTTCTGAATATGAGCTGTATACAGTGCTGCGGCTGATAACTAGGCAACAGGAACTCCAGCATCACATTTAGAAATACCCACATTACGTATCATTACTTCAACAACAGGCAGCAAAGCCTGACTAATTTATTATATCTTGATGGTAAATGCTTAACACAAATCTTATTTTTGAATCTCCCTTTAATTTCCCTGATTCTCCACTTCTTCATCTAAATTTAACCCAGTGTTTATACTGTGTTTCCATGTGTGCTGTAGAGTCTAAGCATGTAAACCCCTCCAAAAGCTTTGTTTGATCTCCATAGTTAATACGTCAGTAGATTTCTTATCATTATTGCTGACAATGCAACATAGAAAGTGGAAATATGCTCTCTAAGTTAAATTCATACACTGGTACAGTGGTTTACATTGTGAGGTAGAAACGCTACTATGATGCTACGATGAATAAAGGTAATTCTTAGTTTAAGAAAGGGTGTAGGTTAAAATGTGGGAGAGATGAACCAGACTATTATGTTGGACACTGATAAAACACAAAGATACATTTTTAAAAATATTTAATTTAACTGAATATGTGTTGTTGTCTTGTTCCCTGCCTCCAAGGAAACAAGATTTAAATCTCTTTTTTCCTTGTTTTTTTGAATCTATGATTGTAAAAGAAAGAAAAGACAAAGAAAAAAAAAACACTGAAATTGTATTTGCATTTTGCCAGATATCATTAATTATCTAATCAAATGCAGCAGCTTTCTTGGCTGAATGAATTTGACTGGGGAAAACCTTGGAAAACCAGATGACCTGAAAGCTAAGCTGGCAAGGCTGCTGGACGGTCACTGGGGGAGCTTGGGCTGGACCACAAGCTGCATTGCTAACAAGCGGCGCATTCCTCTGATTCAAACAACAGGCAGACATCAACTAATTGGGAGATGTTTTCCAGATAAGCAACAGGAATTCTACCCATGGAGTTTTCAGGTCATATTATGCTTCTCACAAAAGCAAAATAATAAATGGCTGAGAATGGTTTCTGAGTGGTAGACTGTGGAAGCCATTTATTTAACATCCAATCCCAGTAAACACAATAATTCATCTCTAACCTGGCCGTGCTACAAACTCCCTTCTCTCTGTAAGAGAACTGGTTCTGCAACAGAAGAGACAAATATTGTCACGATGAGCTGCTGTTTACACAGCCAGCGTATGGCGGTTACCTGGAGGAACCTTGTTACAAGGTAACTGCCCCAAATGCAGTGCAGATGCCCGCCAGTGTTGATTAAAAGGGTTTGTGGATTTTACTTTGATTCACTTTTTTTTAAAAGTCAGACGGGGGGGCTGACAAAAAGGAGAAAGTACCTCATTAATCTTTTTTTTTTTATTATAATTTGTTTCAGGCCTTCTGGTGGAGGAAAGTACTGTCTTGGGGAAAGGAAACGTTACCGCTCCTGTAATACCGATGTGAGTCAAAGGCTTCCAGCCTTGCAGCTTTCCACAGCCTGGTTCACATGTTTCACTCCGACAGATTCTAGGGCAGGCTAGGTAATGTGAAGGAAAAATGCATGCATAACCATTAGGCATTTGAAAACGCTATGTGCCATTGCTGCAGAAAAACCACAAGGCCGGATAACACTTATTTAAACTTGCCTCAACTCTGCTGTATATCGGCATCGATTGGTGGTATGATTTTTTTTTTTGTTTTGTTTTCTAGGTTATACCAAGAATAAAAAGAACAAATATTTTGAATTTGGGGAGGAGATGTCAAAAAGACCATCTTTATTTAAATAAATCATATTGTTCATACTTTGACATTACCATGCATGTGCTTGTGTGATTATTGACTATAAATTATAAAACCATAGTACAATTGTACAGAAGATGTGTGAAATATACAAACATTTACCAGTGTTTGTATGTCTGTTCAGTGTATCGTTTGCAGATATTCCAGAGGAGGGTCCCGTTTAATGATTTAAACAATGGCGGTACTCAGATCTGCCTCTGTTTATACCAACTAAATAGACCTCTTTTAGTCTTTGGGTCACGTAAACAGCAGCTTCTTTATGTCCATTCATTGAAAGCGTTGACTTGGAGTAGCCCTTTAAAGAGCACACTCATTTTTTGCTCTGTCCGCACATCACATAATTTGGCCAGGACCTTGTATTTTAATCTCATTCCACAATATGCCATCGTTATCAAAATGTTTTATTTCTGGGTTGAATCAGGCCCCTCCTGGCCCACAGGCTCTCTCCTGAACTTTCTGAGAACCACAAACTAAAACAATGATAGTCTTCATCAGACCACTGAGCAGTACAACATTCCTGGTTCTATAAAGCCTGTAGCTATAGCTTTTGGGTGTTTAGGGTTAAAACCATATGGTCACTATGCATTTCCTGGTAATTATTATGGTGACAAATAAATTGGTGATAAGAACAGTACTCCCACAGGTCTGAATCCATGACCTGTGACTGAGTAAACGGGACATTGACTTCAGAAAGGAGAGTCGTTCATCCAAATTAAAGTAAACTGTTTGAGAAACCTTATACAATATAACGACATCTTCCAAACTCCACATGTTTGTCGTCTAACCACAAATGATCAAAGACTGAAGAAGAGGCCTCTCCTAATGCATGTGTTAATAGAAAGATTGGCTTAAAAAGAACCTGGGCAATGAAAGATTATCTTTAAATATTGCCATATTATTGGAAGAATTTGTTTTTGCTATTACAGACCTAGTCTTTTGAAATATGACCACATCCTTGTTCAGGTTTATCAACTGATGAGTCTTGTATGATGAGGAAGCTGCCAGTGTGTGGCTCACCAACACTTTGAGCGTTTCTGTGAAATGTTAGCATTTATTTTTCTTCAAGAACTTTACCCCCCCCCCCCTTCCCCTCCCTCCCATGTTTCTTCAACAACTGCTGTTTAAGAAAGATCAATTCTCATGTGCTTTCTTTTTTTCAACAGTAAGCTAACCCCCCCCTTGAATTGTACTCTGACCACTTTAATGTTCTTTCACTGCCTACACCATGACTCCAAGTGGTATTATTACCTCTTACTAGAATTGCCTTTGTTGTGCTAAATGCCACTTTGTAATTGAAAGCAATTTAACAACAGAAAGAACCCAGATCATCAAAAAGTTTATAAAACAGCTGGCTGCAAGAAATGTGTGCTGTTTACAATACAAGCTACATTGAAAACTGAGTCTGTGTCCAAACTAAACAAACAGTTGCCAAAATGGTTTAATCGATCCATCAGGCAAAGCATAAGGAAGAAGAGGGAGATCTACTGAGCGTTTGTACAAGTTTTCACCAGTGAAGACGTCAACAACGTGCCCCCTGACACAGATAGTCCTCAAACAATCCTACTCATTTAGTATAAATCAAACCAAAGTAATAATGTATTTTTGTTTACGACTGTAAGTCGCCCTGGATAAGGGCGCCTGCCGTCTGCTAAGAAATAAATAATAATAATAATAATAATAATAATAATAATAATAATAATAATAATAATAATAATAATAATAAGATGAGTGAGGCCTTGCAAGACTAACAATCCCTTGGTCTGGATGGCATATACCCAAGAGAGGGATAATATGCAAACGTTAAACTTGTAGACAACGCAAAGCTTTGGGGAGTGGCTGACATGCTTTCAGCCACCCAGGAAATCCAAAACAATTTAGATTGCATACAGAACTGGGCAGAAACATGGCAATATAGCCAAAAAGTGTAGATTCCAAACCACAGTGTCAAAGTTACTTTGTGACCCAAGAGAGAGAGAGAGAGAGAGAGAGAGAGAGAGAGAGAGAGTCCAACGAAGAGCAACCAGAATAATCCTAGGGCTTAAGGAACAAGGTACTAAGAGAGGCTGAAAGAGCTGAATCTATTTATCCCAGAACAAAGGATAATTAGGAGTGGGTCATGATTTAAGTCTTTAGAATCTTAAAAGGAATTGACATGTTTAACACAAATCATTACTTGAAGCACAGTACAGATGACTGAGTTGGAAACTAAATGGAGATAGATTTAGGACAGAGGGAATGAGACACTTCTTCACACAGAGTGATGGAATGGGTTACCTAGTCTTCTTGTTGAGGCAGAATAACTTGGATCCATTAACACCCAACTTGACAATCAGCTACTAGGAACTGGACGAGCTTAGATGGGTCAAATGGCCTCCTCTAATATTCATATGTTCTTAATTATTTTCTTCAAATTTTTTTTCTGCACAGTGTGTGCTGTATGCACTATATTTCAATTTCCTATCTTTATTTTAAAATGGCTACGGATAGCTATGTAAAACATGATTTTTTTAAAACAGGTATTTTTCTTTAAATATTTTATTTCATGTGAGTTTGAAAAAAGCTTCTAAAAATGCAACCTTTCTTGTATGATATATTGGCATTGCCAGGAGATACTTGAGGGGTGCAGAGAAGTCTATTTTCTCCTCCCTTCAACCATAACCTCAACAAGCAGCTTATATCTGAGTAAACTAAAGAAGCTTGCAAGCCAATGTTTGGACTTGTGAAGTTTCTTACCTTCTTAAATGTATAATCTTGTGCAAGGATGTAAATATGTGACACAAAATGTTTTCCTTTTATTCATTGCAGGCCTGTGCCGTGAGTGCCCGTGATTTTCGGGAAAAGCAGTGTGCAGACTTTGACAACCTGCCATTTCGGGGGAAGTATTACAACTGGAAGCCATACACTGGAGGTGAGTTTGAGTAAAGATGCAGAACGATGTGCCTGTTTAAGGGGTGTTTTATGCACTACAGTGCCTATATCACGTATAGCGAACAGTCGTCTCACTCGGCGCGAATGCATTACTACTGTTGTGTGTGATTCACTTTGACTTTGTCCAAACTTTGGTAAGTCTATACCCTTCTTAAAAAGGACAGTCTATCTGCTGTACTGGATGTTGTATACCCTGCCTGTATAAACAGCTAGCCAGTCCCTTTGATGCATTGAACATTCTTAAAATTCCTAGGAGGAAAATGTTTGACCATCTTCTGCACCACTGTTCTGCTTTTTTGTACTTACAAAATGTTTAGTTTATAGAGCAAAGCTATTTGGAAAGCTCTGTCCTGTGAAAAGGCCCTAGAGTGGAACTGGGTGGAATGTTTCATCAGGGCATGTGTTATGTAGGTTTTACAGGTATCAGGATTATCATGTCCTCTGATCTCTAATATCTTCCACATGCAGTTTGCCTTTACTGATTAGTTGCCCAGGGAAAGCCAACTGAGGAGATATTAATTGATAACAAAAGATATCCATTATGTACTTATGTGGCACGGTGGACTTTTCCACCTCTCCTAGAGCCATTGATTGAGTACATAATTGGGAAAATGCTGAAAAAAATAGGGCACAGCGATGTGTAGCAAAACAAAAATAAAAAAACATCAAGATCAGCAGAGAATGTTTTGACTGACTTCCAGTACAAATTGTGCCAAGACTATAGTTTTTGGACACCTTGGAAAATTTGATTTTTCATTTGAACTGCCTATATAATAAGTAATAAAAGACAAATGACCTATGAACTTTATTTTATTTTATTATTATTATTTTTTTCAGGCAAATTGAACGCAGATTGCTTAGTAGAAAAAAAAATATATATATATATATATATATATATATATATATATATATATATATATATATATATATATATATATATAACCTTTGTGAATATATTGTACCTGTCAAAAGAGTTCCAAAACAAAGCAGGATATTAGGGCATGTATTCACAGTGTATGTATTCCACTTTTTAGAAAGGAGGAATAAACATGTTAAGGTAATTTGGTTTGTTATTCCGTGATCCTTTGGAGAAAGAGCAATTTCCTGTTCAAAAAGTAGGATGTGAATACTGAGTAGAGTAAACAGATACATGCTGTAAGGTTTTATCTCTGTGTCAGACCATATCAGAACTGGATTACTGCATACATTTTAAATGTTCACCCTCAGTACTAACTTGAGGAGGCTGTTTGCCTGGGATGATAGCCTTTGGCTGGCAGTAGAATTATTATTGACACACATTGACAAAGACTCCTGGGTTACTCAGCCAGCCTCACTCGTGGAATAATGACAGTGATGTAGCGTTCCAGTCTCTTCAGGGTAATAAGATAAAATGTCTATGAATTTGACAACTGTTTTCTGTGCAGCTGTTTTCACTAAACCACAGCTTTATTTTGCATGCTATATCTCTCAGTGTGTCTTTGCCATTCAAATGAAGCAATCAGCATATATCCTCAAGACCAAGAAAGCAGTACATAGCAATAAACAAACACACATGTTTTTTGTGGAGAATTGAATCCTTCAACTTACACGTCAACAGATGCACACGTGTTCACTGATCAAACCCCACAATAACACATAATGTACATTATATTATTGAAGCATTTGGGTTTATGGATTTAAACCGTTTAAGCTTTTAAAAACATTTGCATTTAAAAATACAGCCACACAAATGAGTCATTGCTAATCTGCCACAAATCAGAAATCAGTGACATAGAATGGTAGAGGAGCTTGGAAGTGCAAGATAGATGTTATGCTAACATTCAGCAGCACTGGCTTCTGATAACATGTTTACTTAGCTTAAATGGCTTAGCTGTTATTATTACATTGCAGCTTGCAGGTTTCTGTAGCAGAAGTTAAACAGTACTCTTGTTTTATGGCCTTTTTAAAAATCTCACCTCAACCATCGATAGTAACTATCAACTGTCTATAGTTGTTCATTTTAATTGATTAATTGAATGGATTCATGTATGAGGAAAAAAATCTATTTTACGTAGGGAGTGGCCAGATCCTTAGTTACTGCTTGTGCAATACAGCTCTGCAACTGTTCAGTCACATCAGTCACTTCCAACTGCATGCAGACTGATAAGCACTTGTCTTTTACGCGTATTTGCAGTCTGGGATACAGGTGCAAGTCAGGCATTTACTGTGATGCCCCTTTAAAACTCTGACGAATCTTTACTTGTTTTACAGTCAATTAACTGACAAATAACTGGTTAAGACCTTATACACAGCATGCCAAATTGTTCAGCTACTTTCCATGTATCATGATGTGGCTAATGTGGCTGAATCATTGGGATCCAGGTTCTGGGATCAGTCAGCTACTAGGAACCGAATGAGCATTGATGGACCTCCTCTCATTGTAACTTTTCTTATGTTCCTATGATAGAAAGGCAACTCCGTAGTTGAACATGCTGGAAATCAAATGTGGTCTGTTTTGTTCAATACATAAACCATTTGGCTTAAAGTAGTTATTTTCTGGTTACTGATGCTATGCAATGCATAGCTGAGATAAGCTAACTCATGCTTGTCTTAGGTTGGGTGTGTCACGTATCCTGTCTCTTTGTCTCATTCTTTTCTGTTCTAACTACAGGTGGAGTTAAACCCTGCGCATTAAACTGCTTAGCTGAAGGGTATAATTTCTATACAGAACGAGCCCCTGCCGTCATTGATGGAACACGCTGCCATGCTGACTCACTGGACATCTGCATTAATGGAGAGTGCAAGGTACCAGAGCTGTGCTGCTGTTGTTCTGCTGAGCTGTGTCTCACACTTTTATAATGTTTGATTCATGTTAACTCATACCGTGCTGGGTGTAGAATTTCTATTAAACTCCTTTTTATCCTGGATATGCCTACAGTTGAAATAGTTTTTTTTTTTTAAATCTCTTTGTTTTCTTTATTTCTGTTGAATCCCACATACAAAGCCAACCTAATCTTTTGTTAGGGTGGAACTAAGAAGGGGAGTCGGAATCATACAAACCAAAGCAAGGTCTGGAACTATGACCACAGAAGTTGCATCGGGGGGGGAGGGAGGGTTACATTGATTAATGCATTTTAGCTTCATTTTAGATGTATTCGATTGTGGCTTGAGCAATGTAAAAGAGTTACAAGAAGACAGCACCTTTCCTGCTACCCTTAGTGACAACACATTATAAAGGTTAAATATCTAGAAAGTTGTGCTTCTATTGCACACCTTCATGTACCGATCTCCATAGTAAATGTCACGCTTTCGTTGATTCTTCTGGGGTGATCAATGTAAAGTTTGGCTGCACATCCAGATGAAAATCTACACAATCCAATTCTATATGTAGTAAGTGTTTGTTTTTTGTGGAAAAGACACCTTGCTTTACCACCATAGTTACAACTACTAGGAGAATGTAACACGGTTTAACAAGCTTAAGGACATTACATAATTTGAAATTCCAAATTTCAGAGTCAAGTTTAAAAGCAGATCACTTAAGTGATGTTCAAAGGATGATTGTTTAGTTTTCAGAGCGCTTTGTTTATACTTCAGCATGTATTATTTACATACAATGGTGCTTGGATGATTGATGTAAATCGTACTTCACTGAGTTTGCATGGAATGACTTTTTCCATGTCTCCAGTTTTGGCCTTTTCTGAGGAAATTCAACACATTCCCTAGAAAGCATCAACCTGACAGGGTTTCTGCAGTGCGATGCATTAGCACCCGCAGGAGTACGCTCTGCAGTGCGATGCATTAGCACCCGCAGGAGTACGCTCTGCAGTGCGATGCATTAGCACCGCAGAATGCGCTCTGCAGTGCGATGCATTAGCACCCGCAGGAATGCGCTCTGCAGTGCGATGCATTAGCACCCGCAGGAGTGCGTTCTGCAGTGCGATGCATTAGCACCCGCGGGATGCGGCTCTGCAGTGCGATGCATTAGCACCCGCAGGAATGCGCTCTGCAGTGCGATGCATTAGCACCCGCAGGAATGCGTTCTGCAGTGCGATGCATTAGCACCCGCAGGAGTACGCTCTGCAGTGCGATGCATTAGCACCCGCAGCCGTGCGGCTCTGCAGTGCGATGCATTAGCACCCGCAGGAGTACGTTCTGCAGTGCGATGCATTAGCACCCGCAGGAGTACGCTCTGCAGTGCGATGCATTAGCACCCTTCAGCCGTGCGCTCTGCAGTGCGATGCATTAGCACCCGCAGGAGTACGCTCTGCAGTGCGATGCATTAGCACCCGCAGCCGTACGTTCTGCAGTGCGATGCATTAGCACCCGCAGGAGTACGTTCTGCAGTGCGATGCATTAGCACCCGCAGGAGTACGCTCTGCAGTGTGATGCATTAGCACCCGCAGGAGTACGTTCTGCAGTGCGATGCATTAGCACCCGCAGGAGTACGCTCTGCAGTGCGATGCATTAGCACCCGCAGGAGTACGTTCTGCAGTGCGATGCATTAGCACCCGCAGGAGTACGCTCTGCAGTGTGATGCATTAGCACCCGCAGCCGTATGTTCTGCAGTGCGATGCATTAGCACCCGCAGGAGTACGGTCTGCAGTGTGATGCATTAGCACCCGCAGCCGTACGCACGTTACACACTGTATGTACCTTTGGTTTGCAAAATTTCGACTTGCTTGTGTGATCGGTTGAAGCGAAACAGACATTTTAAGCTTATAGAATCATGGTGTTTATTTAGTGGTAGTAATGAGCAAATGGAAGCAGATACGTTTGGTTGAAGCTTCAAAAAGAGCAAAAATCTCTCTTCTGATGATCCAGAATATCAGAGGGAAAATAATCAGTAGAAGCACCAAACCGTCTGTTTCCTGCAAATACGTTGGCGACATTGAATGTTAGCACAGTACTAGCGCATGATCTGAATTCTGCTGCTCTTCCAGGATTGAGCATGGTAAGTGCACTTTTAAAGTTGAATTTGTATTTAAATTTTATCAGTGTCTTATATTAAAATTAATAATACGTGTTCCTAATCATTTACACATAATTGACAAGTTGTGTTATTATTATTATTATTATTATTATTATTATTATTATTATTATTATTATTATTATCAGTAGTAGCCGTTTACAGCCCTATAGATTATATTAGAACTCCAGAAGTCTACAGTATTACTGTGTACAGCTGTAAGATTATAAGGTTTATTATGTACAGGTCACGTGGGCATCTTAACTGACTTCACCACAGCACACAGACTGGCAGTTTAATGAAAATGACGACCAGATTTCAAAATGTTATTGATGAAAACAGAGACATGTTTGTTGAAAATCAGGAAAATGCTGCCACAAGAAAGAATGAGTTGAGTGATAAATTTACTGAAAGCGTAACTGGAAGAACATTGTATAGCAAATGTACAGCAACTCGACAACATTACAGTATACTGGGAAGCAAAGACGTGTATTTAACAAGACACAAATATGACAGTACTACAGTAACCAAACAGACTTCACAAAAACAAAACAAAGTGTAGAGGTAAAACAAAAGCTTTAAAAAAAACAAGGGAAGGGAAATGGTCATATGTGCTACTTTTTCAAGCTACTGTAAATGGCTACAACTAATTATAAATAATAAAGTACTCCAAAGTGTGCAATAAAAAGATAAAAAGCTGTAATTGTATCTCAGGCTTCTGGTGATATGGATGCTCCGCCTTCGGTGTCATCAGTTATCTTGCCACGACAGTTTATTCCAAATATTATTATTATTGTTATTGATGTTTTATTTTTTAACTGCCTGTTTTGTCACGTGTAACATAAAAAAAGTTTATGTTTATACCCCATGCTTAGGGGACTGCATAATCACTTTAAAGGGGTTGCTCCGAGATGTTTTAGGCAAGGCCGTGAAATCGCTGCAGCTCACTGCGCAGTATGTACTCACCCCTCCCACACTTTTTTAGCTGTTGCCAAGCAACCTAAGAATCATATTGAAATTCCATATCTCCAGATGACTCCTATCAAGCTCCCTGAAAAAGCGGCTTACGACTGCTCTTTGCTGTTGTGCAATAGCACGCAGCTGGTATTTCTTAAAAGAGAGGGTATACTTTTGTTTTACATGACTTTCTTAAGGGGTGGTTAATGTAATTGTAATTGGCAGTTTCCTGATATATCTTTGATCTCAGTATCAAAAACAGATACAGTATGTAATCAAGGCCATAGGCCATAAGATCTGGAAATCTCCCTGCGCTCATGTAGGAATTATGGCCAGACTTTTATTTTTGAGGTGACTCAAGATGCAGTAAACATTTAACCAAGGTGTTGCTAGCGTAAACAGATAATGGCCCGAACATCCTGTGCTGTTATCAGTGGTGCGATAACAGCGATTATTGTAAGGTAATACTGCATTCAATACAACCACCCAAGGAGAAATAGGGCAGGAAATGTGTTCAATAATATTAGATTCACTTTTGTTTTTCTACCATTCCACACTGATAGGTTTTATAACAGGTTCCATACAATCCACCCTCTCTTCACATTTAAACAGGCCTAGTCAATACCTTACCTTATGATAATGCCCAAATCTGAGGATGTAAATGGTGTTTTTTTTCTTCTCTTTTAAGAACATAAGAACATAAGAAGGGTTACAAACGAGAGGAGGCCATTCGGCCCATCTTGGTCATTTGGTTGTTAGTAGCTTATTGATCCCAGAATCTCATCAAGCAGCTTCTTGACGGATCCCAGGGTGTCAGCTTCAATATTTGTTTTACATTGTAAAACACAGCAGGTTAAAAGTAAACCTGGAAGAAAAGTATTTTAAACTTACAGGTCTAATTCAGTTTAAATGTTTGGTCACAGACCAGGGATAAGTACAGATTCTGAGTACACCTCCCACAGCAATAGGTGGATACCATTTAAGGTGCGGGGTGATAAAAACAAGGGCAGGGCAGAACCCCCTTCTGTTTCAACCCATGTTTTGCTTTATGATGACCTTTACTCACTGTTCTCCTCTTCTTCTCAGCACGTGGGCTGTGATAACATCCTGGGCTCGGATGCGAAGGAGGACCGGTGTCGCATTTGTGGGGGTGACGGCAGCACTTGTGAAGCAATCGAAGGCTTCTTTAATGACTCTCTTCCTAGAGGAGGTAGGCAGTGCAGTCACTGTAGCTTTTGTTGCCAACTGGGACAAGTTTTTAATTGCTTTTCAGATGATATCCTCTTATCTTGCCAAAGGCAACGCAAAAAACTTCCAACACTTTTTGGCTAAACAGTTCATATTATATGCCAGTTTGCATTGTGTGCCAAGCACTTCAGGGCTTCATTTTTCATTGGTTGCATTGCATATATTTATATAAAGAGACTTGTAGACAAAAGAAATAGTATAAGACGGTGAATGTGAATTAGTGACACTGTTTACAAAAGTGTTAAAACTCTTATGTGGTTACCTCTGTTTTTCCCACCCGTAAGAACCTGTTGCATTTGAATTTAAGTCTGTGTAAAGCTGCATTTCAAATATATGGACGTTACTTTTAAGAGAATGTTCCTTTGACAGATCCATAACATCCCAGGAGAAATGGTCACCAGTTCAGTATATTTTTGTAAGGGGGAGGGTCAGATTTTTTTGATTGTGGAGAAAGGGTCAAATCCAATTGGGGTCTTTAAAGGACACACTTCTTGTTGTTCTGAATTACGTGTTACATACAGCTCTACCCACATTCTGGAGTTCAGCCTGATGTAGACTTTCAACTGAAATCTTCCTGTTTGTCTTTTAGGTTACATGGAGGTTGTTCAGATTCCGAGAGGCTCAGTGCACATTGAAATTAAAGAACTGGCCGTGTCAAAAAACTACATTGGTAAGTTCAGAATAATGGGTACTATAAAGGTTCAATTTTCAATTTAAAAAAAAATAAAAATTAGATTTAGCACTTGTTTTAAATTGACACACATACACCAGTTAATGTAATGTCCAAGTTTATAGATAACTTTATATGTTTGTTTCAGTGGGTATATTCTCCTGGGTTAAATTCCATTCCTCAATCAAAGTGCGTGAACAAGAGTTTTTTATATAAAAATTGAAATAATTATATTTGAAAAATAACCTGTGTTTGAAACGTGTTGCTGCGGCATGAAAATGTATTCAGCTCTTGAGGATTGAATTGTTCAGTGAGAGCTGACCTTGTTTGGTCGTTCCTCAATCATAAGTGGTGGTTCATAAAACTCCTCGCTGTACCCTCTCTATATAAACATCTTCAGAATGTTTTTGGAATGTTTGGTTGAGTTCTGAATCTTCCTAGAATGTATGAAACCATCTGGAATTCAGCATTCTGAAAAAACAGAAATCTGAAACCTAAATATATCAAAGTCAATTTTCATATAATTGAATTGCTTCAGTACCGTTTTCAGCTCTCCCCTAAAGATCTTTGCTTTGAAGAGTCTTTGGAAGTACACAGTAGAGTAGCCCTGTCCTATGTGTACATTTTGGTCTGCACCAATTTGAGTTTCCCATGCTTTCTTTGATGGGCAGTTATAACACTTGTGTCATCCTGCGATGCTGAAACATCCTGCGAAGGAGTTAAATATTTCCTGAGAAATTCTGTCCTGCACAAAGATAACAGGAGACTCAAATGGAGGAGACAGCTTCTGTACCATGTTGCTATACCTTCAGAGGTGTTTCAAAGCTGAGAACAACATTTATATTGATCAGAGGATACTGAACCTAAGCAGGTGTACGAAAATGCACTGCAAAACGTTTTCAATAGTTCATGGCACTACAGCATTTCCTCAAAGCCCACCCAATGAAGAGCTGCATGGCAGTGGTATGTTTTTTGTAAGTACAAGCTGAATGAATGCAGTGACTTGCCCCTTATGTTTACAGAGTTGCATATCAGTTTATAGTGTTTAAGCAACTCCTTTGTACACAGTAGTAACATAAACAGAGGATACATTAGGGTACGAAGCGGTTAATGAAAAATAAACGTCAAGTGAAAGACATTACCACTGAGAGAAAAGAGCCCGGAGTCAGTTGTGGCTTTCCTCACAAGATACTTTATTGATAAGAGTCTACTAATAAAGTACTAAAGTAAATGTCTATATCTGTGTCAACAACCAAACTTGAATGGCTGATTTCACAGACCCAGATTAACACTAACACTAATCCTGGACTACCCAATTCAGCTGTAGATATGGTCGTCCAAGACTAGTGCTAAATCTAGTTTTATTAATTTTTGTGATTTGCACTGTGATAAGTAGCCCTAATTGAAGTACAGGACAAATATACATTCCCCCTGGTATTCCTAATAGTGTAGGTATGCCTGGTCAAAGATTCAAAATGCAGCATACTAAATACTGGACTGCAATGATATGAAACAGTTGTATTATGTTTGTAAAGAATCCCAGCCCAGCTGTTTCCCATGAAAAAGAAAATGTTACAAATGACTGTGAAAATTAAAATGGAGGATTCATGACTACCAGACTGTTCATTTTAAATGTGTGTTTGTTTATGTATCAGATGATATCCCACCCTGCATGATAACCTCTACTGAGAAGTGAGTGCAGAGCATGAATCATTATGAAAACAGCATATTAAAAAAAAAAATATTGTGGTTGGTAACCAAAACTTGTTTTGACTACTAGAATTGAATGTTCTCTAATCTCGTATCAGTTGATTATGTAATACTTTCACCTGGAGAGTGTTTTGAGAGGTCTTGTGAAATCATCAACTGTTTCTTTGGTCTTCTCTGTGAAGACAATGTAGAAATGATAATGATGAATTAGCAAAATGACCTCACCTCAGCATATATTGCCTAGTTTCTATCATTGCATTACATTTGCCAAAAATGTAATGGTATTTGTAATCTAATTTTTTCTAGCCTTAAAATCTGAAGACGATAACTATTACATCAATGGTGCCTGGACTATTGACTGGCCTCGAAAATTCGATGTGGCTGGAACAGCCTTTCATTACAAGAGGCCTGCTGATGAGCCTGAGTCTTTGGAAGCTCTGGGTGGAACCACAGAAATCCTTGTTGTCATGGTAACGTTACACCTCAGTGGCCTTTTGGTTGTGTTCATCAGCTTTATTCTGAATGACATAAATGTATTGTTTTTGCAGTGCTCTGTCACTAGTTAATCAGACTGCTGTCACAAATGCGAGCTGTGGCTTGGCAAATATTGAATACATTTGTGCTGAATGAGGTACAGATACAAATGTTGCAAACCTGTAAAGGACCGACTGGATTCCTTGTAGTATGTGAAAGGGAAAACAAAACATTCAGTACATAAGTAATACTAATAAAAATACAAGTGGGGAAAATAAAACAGTAGCATTGGAATCAATCAGCAATACAAACGACATTTTCCAAAATCTTTAGCCACGTATAGATATGATAAAGAAATTACGTAGCACTCGGTACCCCTTTTTAAACTTGAAAGTCCCCTTCACCAGAACTGGAAAAGTCAGGTCATTTCAGTGCATGTTGTAGTTTCAAAGGTTCTAAATATACATTTTACAAAATACAGCTGAAGTGAAGTAAAGGGTTGTGGCAAAGTGGAAATTAGTAGAGCAGGTGAAGTGCAGTTGCAGTAATCCAATAAGAAAAGACAGACAAAGTACGGGTGAAATGGTTTTTGTTTTTCTTTGTATCCAGACGATCTGATGACCAAACAGTAAACAATAGGAGGGCTGGTAATACACAGCGATGTGTATTGCGCAGTGGATAATGATGGGTTGCAGTCCCGTGAATAATAACAAACAACAGTCCAGTATATATACACACAAGACACAAACACGGTCACCAGTCCAAAGTGAGTGCTGTAGTGCTCAAGGTGAAGTACACTTTATTCCAGGTTTAGTGCTGGCCGTGGGCGACAGCTCAGGATCGTGTTAGCCGTCTAGTCTAACAAACAAAAAAACAGTGCGTTTTAGACAGACAGACAAAACAAACAAAACGCTCACGGTCGTAATCACAAATACAGGTCCTTTCGGTTCTTAGCGTAACCATCACAAGGAACAGATCACATCACTACGTCCCCTTTATATATTGTCAACCATGACCCCTTGGTTACGACTTCTGCCCTATTTCAGTGCTGAGTGAGCCTTGCATGTCTACACAATGACTATTACAGGCTGACTGTGAAAGAGCTAGAGCAGCCCCAGGATTACTTGTGACTGATCAAGTCTCACCTCTCAAACGATGCAGTTGTTAAGCCTGCTACTGTTAAAATAGTACTCTAGGGTGACCTGCCTGTCTGGCCAGAGGTTAGGTGAATCTGTTAGAAATATGGCCTTGGGAAAACATTTAGACACTAAGGGCTCTATTCATAAAGGGGTAAGGCCTGTCGAAATGAGAAGACAGGAGTACATAATTGGATTTCGTCCATAGCCACCTATTTAATGGCAGTTGTTATTCATAAGAGATAATTCAGATGCGTCATTAAGCCCCAACGATTTTCCTCTATGAAGGCATGTTTTAAACGAATTGAGATAAAGCTTAATGATTACCACATTAGCATAACATTTTCATCAGTCCTGAGTATCAACATGCTATTCATAAGAGTGAACAATAACTAGGTCTTATTGAACGCTTTCCACAGTCAAGTCTAAACTAACAACAGACATATTTTATTACTACACTTGCTCTGTTATACACTTCGACATACCCGTGATTAACACTGTCTATTTTGGAAAAAAAAAATATGAAGGAAAATGTTTAATATAAATATATACTCACACAAGAACATATTCTCTGGCATAATCATTTTGAAACAGCACTGTGAAGCGGAGAGCAAGTGAGAGACTGAGAATAGCCAGTTATTATTATTATTTCTTTGCCATGATCCGCGGCTTGCTTGGTATTGCAAAAAACACTACGAGATCAGTGTTCTAAAGGGAGTCGTTTTTTTTCTCGCACCACAAATGATCCATTTTGTGTACAGTGTGCAGTACAGCGTGAAACTTTTACCGATTCATAAACATAAAATCGCCCCTGATTGATTCCCTGCTTCAAGCAGGGTTTATTATTAATACTACTACTACTACTACCACTACTACTACTACTAATAATAATAATAATAATAATAATAATAATAATAATAATAATAATAATAATAATTGATCATTTGTAAGATTAACATTTAAAGTTTTCAAAATTATTATTATTATTACTAGAATTACAGTTTTTGCAGAGTGTCCTGACTGGGAGCTGCAGACTCGGGTTTCGGTAGTACTGTGAGTGGATTCCGTTTTTTCATTTTGCAACAGCTACCGACGCCACCCAGGAAACATTAATAATGCTGCTGATGTCATCAAAAAGAGGCAGCTTTTCATTCTTGAACGACTGTATACCCATTCATAAAGTGCTTTGTGACAGTCGCCCGTTTGCTCAGATCATTTTATGAACAGCAATATGGAAGACTTTCGAAATTTGTTTTATTACGTCAGTCGGCAAGTACTTTTATGAATAGGGCCCTAATTCTCTAAACCTCAAAACATTAGACCTCAGAACAGGAATAGACCAGGCAGACAGTTCTTAAAAGAACTACCCACACAAAGGACGACCGCTAACCACCAACTCAAATTAAAGGCAGCAAAATGGCAGGCGCGCAGCCTTGTGCTTAGGGATAGGTCACACTGTGGGTTTGCATCAAGTTTCAAGAATCCTTTTTTTTTTGTCATTGTAATTTTCATTTTAGGTTCTTCTTCAGGAACAGAATCTGGGCATCAAGTACAAGTTTAATGTTCCAATTACTCGCATTGGCAGTGGGGACAATGAAGTTGGTTTTGCATGGCATCACCTGCCTTGGTCAGAGTGTTCAGCCACGTGTGCAGGAGGTAATACGTCACATTTACCATACCATCTTAATGCTTTATGAATACAGTATGGACTATTTATTGTTCCTTATAGTTCAGTGCTGGTATTAACAAATTTCATCTGAACAAAATGAATATTAAGACAGGTGTAAGTAAGGTTCTGTTGAGTTGTAAGGTATTATATTTCACATTTTTACAAAGGCAAGATTTTATTTAATGTCGTTGATGTTTATTGCATCCAATGGCCTTTCATCTCACCACAGTACTTCCTGTCTGAGCCACATTTGGAAGAGTTCCCCCCAGATTCAAAAAGAAAATACAGCTAATTGCTCAGTGCTGAAGATTATTCAGTAGCAGGATTTTCTTTGTAAGACACGTAAGAGTGAAATAACAGATTACTATTATTTTTTTGATTAGTTGGTCTCTGCACGGCTTAGAAAATCAGAGTGCATATTTTCCATATTTGAAATTTGTGTCGTGTTTATCATGTAATTTGTCTGAGCGAGCTCACATGTATTTTTTTTTTTGGTTAGCCAGTACAACTGTTTTACAGATGGAAGATATCCTGCAGTTTGGTTCCTATGTAATTAAATATTCTAACTCCGAGACAGCAGTTTCATGTGGTCGGTCACAAAAATGACTAAACCATTTTTGTTTGCCTGCAACTTAAGGCATCTTATAAAAGAACAAAGACTGTTCCTTGCAGTTTTTATAGCTGGTCATTTAAAAGCATGTAAAGTATTTGCAAACTCAATTTTTGGAGAACAGCACTTGGATTATGGTCACTAAACCTTACGAAAAACATTGCTTTTCATAAAAAAGTTGTGTGGATGTATCTTGTGGGCATTTTATAGGTATTTAATTAAAAGCTATACATCTGGGAGAAACTTACTTTAACCCTGCATTGCTCAGCCCCTGTTAAGAATAATTTGTCATAACTTTCATGAGTCTAGCATCTGTGCTCTATTGCAATTTGAATTTGAATACTTCAAGCTTCAAAAGATTGAGAAATATAATAGAACTGCACTGAAGACAATGCTGACACGTCTGTTTTTATAAAGCAGTGTGTTTTTATAATCAACACCTTTATAAGGCTCATTTAAATGAAGCTGGTTAACATAATTTCTTCATAAATATGGAACTGCTGTACAATACCATTGTATTATTCATTTAGTATTTAGGTTTATTACATTTTATACTTGAATTAATATAAACTCCTATTGATACAACTTTTAAATCTAGATGTTAATGTAATTGCATAGGCAGTCAAACATTATTAGAGCTTCAATAATTCAAATTAAATCAGAACATTTTATTCAGACAATAATTCACACAATTTCAGTACTGAAGTGTTCCATAGCTGTTTCCTTTCGAAATCCAAGCCTTCCTCTGAAAGATTATTGAGCCAAAACTCAAATAACGAACCTGACCAGTTAAGTTGACCGAAGCAACATCAGACAGGAAATTAAACTGATCAGATCAGCCCAGGGCACTGCTATGGTTAAACGTAATAAATCGGCTTGTTAAGATTAACTTATCTCTGTTCACTCTGACATAACATTTCAATGTTTTAGACGTAAACATTGTATATCCTGTGCTGCAGTTTCTGATGAGATCACAATCTGCTCTGTAAACCATGGATTCCAAAGTGTTTTAATAAGGAATGGTGCAGGGTGTTTTCTTTGAAATGTGATTATAACTAAAACGTCTTAGTCCAGTGGTACAGACAGACAGTTTGTTATGGTAGAGTCTTAAAGTTATGTTTTTTTTTGTGTGTGTGTTTTTTTTTAAAGATATACAGATGCCGTCATTGACAAAAACAGACCTGTATTCATTGTTATTCAGAGATTTAAGGTTGTATCCCAGCCGTGAGTTTTTCTAATGTATCTGCCTATAGCGGTTCTTGAGCAGTGATTCAGGGGTCTTGCTGTTTGAGATGCCCACCCACAGATACTATGGGACCATGTGGCAAACACTCACTATTTTTAACCAAGCAGGATTTACCTGGCTTTGAGGCAAACCGACATCATGCCTCAGACTTCATTCTCTTGATCTCCCTCACCAGGGAGTAACCGCACGGCTGCCCATTCTAAAAGCATCTGAGCTCACACACTAATCCTTCGGTTTGTCTTGTGATGTCAATGACTGCCGACACAGTAAAGTCTAGGTTAGAAGACAAGGGCGCATACACAAACCAGCTTACATTTCCGTACATTTGCACCAATAACCATGACATACAGCTTATTTCATCTGATATGAAAAATAACTTAATTTACAGTGAAAGTACCATTGCTTCATAATCTGTGTGTTCTCTTAATATAGGTTCCCAGAAACAAGAGGTAGTGTGTAAAAGGCTTGACGATAACTCCATTGTGCAGAATAGTTACTGTGACCCAGAGAGCAAACCACCAGAAAACCAACGTGCCTGTAACACTGAGCCATGTCCGCCTGAGTAAGTCTTCTGGTGTGTGCGTGTGTGTGTGTGTGTGCGTGTGCGCATGCGCGTGTGTGCGCGTGCGTGTGTGTGTGTGTGTGTGTGTGTGTGTGTGTGTATGTGTGTGTTTGTGCTGAATCAACCATTGTGGCTATTCCACTGTTACATCAGTCATAGGGTTTGACAACCAGAGCATGTTTGTGTGAATTACCGAGCGTCATTAGTTTTCCATTCACTCCCAAGGTCAGGGTTATCGGAGAGGAGGCCTTTGGTTAGCAATGGTTGTGCTGATGCACTCGAATAAGTAATAACAACTTGGAGACACCCTATTTATCAACAGGGCAAAACAAAGAAACAAGGAGATAGAACTTTTAAAACATTGGACATGGAGTAAAAAAAAAAAAGACTTTTTCTGAAGGAATTGCTGATAACGTCTGAAATGGAAATGTGCTGCAGACAGTAAACTATTCAAAACAAACTGTGTAATTTGATATACATCTGTTCTGCAGTATTTGCTCATGCAGCAGTCAAGAAATGGCCTATTCCTATTGTTTTGAATGAATGAAGCAAGACTGTGACTGCCCAACATTATTACTATAAAAAATAGTTTGTAGGCAGGTGTTCCAAATACATCAATAAATAGTTGTAGAAATAACACCTGTTTACCATTTACCAGTAATTAGGAAACAGGATAGTTCTGGTAAAATCTGTAATGCGGGGCAGATTCACAGAAAGCTGTCTATTCCTGCTCTCAGAACATAATTCAAATGATGGAAAGGGTTAAATAAACTATTTCATTTTTTACACACTAATAAGTGGTCATTTATTTTGTATGTCAGAGCTGGACATGTATGGGCTTGCATGTGTTTGTGTTGAGCTGAACATTGAAAAAGACTCTTCTGCTGAAGTGTCTGTCTGCTAGACAAAGACGTGTCTTCTGTTTTAAGTGTTTACAGTTATGGATGAAGTATCAGTACGCAGTGATTTTGACGCCATGTCAATGCTGTATTGCACAGGTGGTTTATCGGGGACTGGTCAGAGTGCAGTAAGACCTGCGACGGGGGAATGCGCACTCGGACCGTGCTGTGCATCAGAAAGATCGGGCCCTCGGAAGAGGAGAGCCTGGACGACAGCAACTGCCTGACACACCGACCAATCGAGAAAGAGCCCTGCAACAACCAGTCGTGCCCGCCTCAGTGGGTGGCTCTGGATTGGTCAGAGGTGAGCAGCTGCCTTGAATTCTTGCTGTTGTAAGGGATTAGCTGATCCTGTTCCATTCTGTAACTCTAGTGATGCCCAGGGCCACTTTAATTGGCCCATTTCCTGCCTTAGGAGTGCAGTGGGATCAGATTTATATTAACTCAAAGACATACTTGCTTTATGAGCATCTGACATACTACCCTGGAGTTACCTTGAAAGCTGGGCTGGGTTAAACTGTTTTCATCAACTTTGCTGCTGCTTTTTGGTTTTTGTTTCAGTAAATGAAATTATTATACAGGTTGTTGAATCTGTTTAACGTGGAAGGTGAGGCTAAATGTTTTTGGAAAGATCATCAGCCATTTTAAAAAACTATCTGTGACATTACAGGATGAAAGAACAAATGGAAAATGTGCTTGGTGTCCTAATTTGACTTTCAAATTTACACAAGGTCTTATCAATAACTCAGAGAATATCATATTTGTTTTTCAATTCATACCATCATTTAAAAACAACAACTATAGGCAAGTACTGTTATATGACCACATTTTTTGGCACATGATTTTAATGAATGGAATACATCTTGATATCATTTTTACATTACAAAATGTGTTGTTGATGTCAACCTACCTACCTTGCAGTGTAACTTAATCAGAAGGTAATCTTTGTTTCCTTTGATAATTGTGGATACTTTCTCGCGGGCTCAGTAGCTTGAAGGCTTCCCTGCTAATCAAAAGGTCACACGGTGTAATCCTGCTCAAGGCAAACCGGGACATGCTCTGGTGTGCTGCAGACTCAGAGAGGTGCCTACCTTTGAAGGAGAAGTAAAACACATTGCCTACAGCTGTTGTTGCAAAGGGACGGGACCTGTGTGCATGTTCAAAATGCTTGCTATCATAAAGTATACTGAGCTATCTTGAAATCAATATGATCCCTAGTGGCCCTGTCAATCCTAATCAATGAATCATTCAATCAGCCTTAGCTATTTCCTATGTCCAAGGCCTATATACATACAGGGCTTTTACTTATCATATGTTTTAATTACCTACTGCCTCCCCTCAGTTCTGGGCATGATTTGTGCATTAACACAAATTCTTAATGGTATTATAGTTGTATTCTAAATTAACTTGGCAAAATCTGAAGTTGCCACAGGGCTCCCTTATAAGAGTTTACCACAGTAAAAGCATAGCAAAGTGTAATAAAGCTTAGTTAAAGCACAGGTAAGCATTGTAAAGAATAGCGAGGTATGGTAAAGCATATTAATCAACATGGCAAACAACGGTAAATTATGGTAAATACATAGTATAACCACAGGAAAAACATGGTAAAACTGCAGAAATATAGTGCTAAAATACTGAGGTAAACTTTTATAAGGGCTGAGATCAATTGCTGTGGGTGTTGAAATATGGAAGTCTTCAGTATTAGGGGTAGCAGAAACCAGCATCTCTGTAAGTGCTTGCGAGAGACACATACATTCTGTACATCAGTATGCATTTGTTATTTTCTTCATGAAGTGCACACCGAAGTGTGGTCCAGGCTTTAAACACCGCATCGTCCTGTGCAAGAGCAGCGACCTGACTAAGACCTTCCCGCCCTCCCACTGTCCTGATGTGAGCAAGCCGCCTGTGAGAATCCGCTGCAGTCTGGGCCGCTGCCCGCCTCCTCGCTGGATCACCGGGGAATGGGGACAGGTAAGTACCCCAGCATCGCAGCTCCAATCAGGCTGGAACCTCCTCTCAGAAGAAAGGTTTCTCAATTATAGTGCTCTGTATTAAAACTTTCAAAATGTTTGGTTAAGCTTCACCTGGAGAATACTGTTTCAAGTTATATTATCACGGTGAGGAGTTGTTACTTTCTGTGAGTATGACATTGTGTTCAGGAAGGTGGTGAGTCATGCTTACTGAGATGCTTGTAGCTCTTTCCTATGTTCAAGGCCTATTTTTCCACTTCTGTGCAGCAGTAGAGACATGGGTCACCCAACAACAGTCCAAGATGGGGTTATTACCAGTTAATGTCCTCAATGAGCTGCTAGTATGCCCACAAGGATATAAATGATCTTCTGTAATCACGTTTTATAAGACCTTGTTAGCATTATATCCCGTTTGCAAATAATTTCTAAGAAACTGTTTCAAAACTACTGCAGTGACATGATCTAGTGATTTCATACATTGAGGGCGTTTTCAGTGGCAACAGTAAAGTAGTTATTGTTTGAAGTTTACCTGCAGAAAAGCACCATAGACTTCCTACCAGGATGCCAGGAATATGTTGTGAAAATGAGATAGGAGGAGCCCTTTTTGCTGCCAGGCCAGAGACGTTCGAAGTGATAAACAGGGAATGCATTTAAAGATATAAATGATTCACCTGTGGCTTTTTACTTTTAAGTTTGGACAATATGTCCAGGGATTTTAACAACAAAAAAATACTAATCAGAGTAATTTGTTTTGGTATTTTGCCATTCGGATAATTATATGCTGCTGCAAATTATTTACATTCAGTGTCAAACTTTTTTTGGAAACATGTACAGACCTTTAATTAGAGACTGAATGGGAGGCAGAATCAGTACACTGAATGAGGTGCTTATGAGCATGATTTTGAAGTTTAGGCAAAGTTTACCTCAATTTTTTTTCTGAAATAACTTGTTGGCAGGCAGCAGTAGTTGAATATTGTAGATGTAAATCTAAAGAAAAAGAAAAACCCAACAGAAGTCTAATTCAAGCACTGCAGTTGAATGACTTCCAATTCAGATTTCACATTTGAGAATTCAAGCAGGATGGCAGTTGCAGACTGTCGGTGGCTCCACATGTTGGATACTCGCCTTTAGTTCATAGGTTCACTTGTTTAAATCCTGCTTAAGGCAAACGCTGGACATACTCCATTTGTCTGTGCTGAAGCTCTGTGCTATTTATTAATGGTTACTTTATTTGGAAGACATGTAAAGCTGAGATTCTGTCTCCTTCCTGGACGATTAAGAACCCTGTGCACCCACTGGGAATCTCAGCACTTCTCCCTGAGAATATACCGACTCTGTTTGAGTAATAAAATAAACGCTCTTTGGATTCTCACAATGCTTGTTTTGTTCTGGGTGGGACTTGAACTCTAAATTGTTGCACAGTTTTGGTGGCCCTTTTTATCTAAGGATTGCATTGTTGCTCTTGAGTCTATCTATCAGTGCTGCCAGTACATGTCATCTTGATTTATCCAAATAAGTTGCTTAAACGTTAAGCACAGCAGGTTAATGTGTCAAGGTATGTTTTAAAAAGAGGGGCTTATCAAGGGCCATTTACGTCTACAGTGTCATTTTCACTGTTTAATTTCTACACAATGTAACTTTATATTCAGTCAGCCTGACAGTTATAGAACTTTGTAATCCAGTATAAGAAATTATCCTGAATGGAGGACAACATTATAGTTACTCAGGCCTGTGTAAAATATCAGAATACAAAGCTCAAATTAGCTGTCTTTAGAATATGTCTTTGTTTGTTTTTGCCACAGTGCTCTGCTCAGTGTGGTTTGGGACAACAGATGCGGACGGTGCAGTGTCTCTCGTATACCGGCCAGCTATCCAATGACTGTCCAGAGAGTCTTCGGCCGCCGACCATGCAGCAGTGCGACAGCAAATGTGACTCCACTCCCATCGTCAACACAGAAGGTGGGTATATTATTCGAGTGAAGCCCACTGGGGGAAATAACGCTGACCTTGTAATGCTGCGCTAGCACTAATGGGTGTCCTTGGACATTTTTATAGACTTTGGGAACTGTTGTTCCTCAGTCTAGCCTGTTAAACTTATACTGTATTTTTTCTAATTTTCAATGTGATTTCTTTTTTCAACTGCGTTTATAGTAGTCGGCTTACAGTACGAAAAACTGCAATTTTAATGTGTGGACAAAGAAAATAATAATGGTAGCTTAAATAGACAGCTAATGCTTCCTATTTTTGATAAATCCCCTTTCCACCAAACAGTCCAGCTTGATGACCTGCTGTATCGGAGATCATTGTTTCAGTGCACGGCAGCTGGTTGATTGGTATGTTGTAACCCTTAACAGTAATACCAAAGGGAAGCAGGCAGGAGAATGGGATAAACCGTGCTGGTCCATATAAGAGAAGAACAACAAAGGTTTTTTTTCTTTGAACAGGATCAGCTTGCCACACATGGAGCCTGGTATACCTTTTATGAGAACACCTTTCTAAAATAAATGCTGTTCATTGTTGCATTTAGTTAACTAAAACTAGGCAAAAAAGAAGATTCGTACTTCCCTAAATGGCTTTTAGATGCTGTTGAAATAGATTAGCAAAGGATAACAGCCAAGTCTTGTGCTCAGTGTAATGACATATGGACCTAAATCTTTAGAGCTTTGGGGATACTGCTGATTCTTCAGACAGTGAATCACTTAACCATTTTCTTTACTGTCCTGCAGATTTTACTGCGACTCAATGAATAGCAACGTGTTTCAGGTCACATTCTCTTTTGTTTAAAGTTAAGAGGAAGCTTCTTTTTTTAGGATTTCAGTAAATAATGCTACAATGGAATTAGAAGACAGAGGGTTCCCTCTACATTGCCCAGTTTCTGTTTAAATAATAAGATTAAGCACCATTCATTCTTCAGACGTTGTGTTGGGCTGAGCAAATACTTCCCACTGTTTGCCTCATTCGGATGGCATTCTTCAGTTCCAAAACAAGAGTGGGTTTTGTTTGACTTTGAGCTGATCCTTAGAGTGATTTTTCTTCACGCTCCCCAGTCGGGTCAGGGTACATTGTGTTCTGCATTGACAAGAAACAGGCAGTAGCAACGAAAAAGAACAACGCCAAGGCAGTTCCCTGAAATATGACTGTCCAGATTTATTTTAATTTTATTTTTTGCTGATAACGATACGTTGGCGGTAACAATGGCAGGGCAGTTTGGTGGATCTATTGTAAACTGCTGTGTCGGACTGAATACTGAAATGTGTTGTGGCTTTTAATGTGATATCATTATTCTTTCCTCCTTGTTGGCCCCCCTCCCCGTATTCAATCAGCCTAGTGAGATGCTGAAGTTACCTAACCTCGGTACAGCCTGTCAGTGGTTCTATGTGTAACATGTAGAAGTGGTTGTCCAAAGTATGGGTGTTGGTGGATCAGAAGTCAGCTCATGTGCCTCAGGGCTAAGAGGTCATGAGTTCAGACCCAGCTTTGGGCAAAACCTAAATGAAAAGCTTATGCAGTTTGTCTACAATGAAAGTGTATTGCATTGTAAAAAAAGAGTGCATATAACATTAATCCAAGATTCCAGACAGCTTTTCTAATAGAAAAGGAATATTAGGTCAGAGCTTTTCCTAATGTATATTGCTGTTGGATCAAGACTACCAAGGGTCACCTGAAACTTTACCCAAAAAGCAGTATAGTGTGCCTTTCATGCCATCTCATATTTCCTGCTATTTTAGTGTCTCATGCGCTGCTCACAGTAGCTGCAAGGACTTTGTCATTTTCTAATTTATTATCTGAGGGCAATGGTAAAAATGTTTAAGGGAAGTCAAGCTCACTGCATGGCTTATTAGTTTCCAGAATGTTCAAGAGCTTATTTTACCAATAATTAATCATGTACTGTTAGGAAATCCTGTTTATTGGTGAAAAAAAAGTATCAGAAGACAACTGGATATTGTTAGTTGTTGGAATTTAGGTAAATCCATGCAAGTCATGGCATGTAGTAACAGGGTCTCCCTAATAAAATGCTAACCTGCTTTTAATTTTCTATGTTAAAAAAAGGCAACAGGCTTAACTGATTCCATAATTGGGGTATATTCATGTGGTGGAGCTGGTAATGCAGTCGAATGTGAGATCCTGAAGTTCAGTTTCAGTACACTACAGGTGGCAAGAGTAATTGCTTGCAGCTGATCTTGTACTGTTTGTTTTGTAATTGTGAAATGGATTTAACAGCAAGAGGTGCATGTGCTGTATTTTTGTATTGTTGGTATCTCATTGGCTTAGACTAAATGTACTATATACTGTATAGACCTACTACACCTAGCAGCACCAAGCATTGTTTGTAATGGTCTGTTTCACTATCTAAAGTTTCATTGCAATGGTTAAATAATTCCAGCCCACTCCTTTCTTGCCCAGAGTTGGCAAAGCTCTGTTGCTGTGCCTGTATTGAGTTGATGATTTGAATCATAAAGCAGTTCTGTATAGATACGTGGTGATGTGTGCAGTGAGGACTGCATGACTGTTATCAAAACCCTCATTATTGTCTGTAGCGAGAATGTCATTCATTTGCCTGTTAAGCAAGTACAGTAAAACTGTACTATGTGTTATTAAAGCATTAGTATCTCTCAGGAAATTACACTTTAGATTTAGCTTTTTTTAAATTTTTGTATTTTAAAATAAGTTTTTTGTTTTTTAAAGTATTCTTCTGGTGGTGCACAGGGATATTACTATTGGTGAGATGGACGGTTGTCAGGCTACTGACATAACATTCTCCTTAATTTTCAGACACACTTGATTTTTAAGCTCCCAAAGAGAATGCACTTCTGAAAGTGTTAAAATATAGAAAGCAGTCTTTCAAATAAACACGAGCCCCATCAGGGAAAGAAGTGCCAAGAGTGTTAACAAAGCTTATCTTTATAGGACTGTAGGGCAATGTGGATAATACCAGTGGAGGCATGTAGAACTTGGATAGATGTGTGTTTTCATTTTTCTCCCTCTTCTCTGTACTCATTCTGACTTTTTTTTCTTTTTTTTTTATGTTTCCCCTCCAGAATGCAAAGATGTGAACAAAGTGGCTTACTGCCCACTGGTGTTGAAGTTCAAGTTTTGCAGCCGAGCGTACTTTAGGCAGATGTGTTGCAAGACCTGCCAAGGACACTGACCCACAGATAGAGGGTGAGACAGAGAGAGAGAGAGAGAAAGGAAGAGTGAAAGCTTTGTTATTCTACCACGGAAACAATGTCTGTCAATTCTAGGAGCCACGCCGAGAAATGGAATGGATCTCCTCACACTCTTTTACCCTGTGGAAAACATAACCACTGGTCAGCCAATGCTGACAGGATTTCTATTTGATTTTAACTTCTGTGAAGTCGGAATTTGAGCTCTTTTTTTTTTTTTGTTAAATCCAAAAGTGCTGGACACATCACACGTAGAGGGTACACCCAACTGGAGAAATCAACATAACAAAATGCAAACACCTGGTGACTGGAGGAGACCCTGTGTTACAGTCTTGAGAAAATAGTTCAGGTTAAAAAATGTACAAATGTATTTATATTTTTGCGCTTTCTTTCTCCCAAATATGACTTGGCATATATATATATATATATATATATATATATATATATATATATATATATATATTTAATTTGCTGTGTACCAAAAGAAGCAAAATCAAAAAGAATAAAGTAATGCAGATAGATAAAAATGTTAATAATTGAGAAATTATTAGGACGTTTCCAGCTGAAGAAGGACTTGTAGTCTGAAATGGCCTGATATAATTTTTTTGATCAATTATTAACATTATGTAACTACATTACCTTGTTCTTTTTGATATATATATATATATATATATATATATATATATATATATATATATATATATATATATATATATATATATTGACGTGCATATGCTTTTGCTATTTAGCTGAGGCGAGGGTGAAATACATCCACATGACAACAGATAGTACTTGCAATGATCAACTGATGTTTATTCTCAGACAGGATGGCAAAATCATAGTACCTTACAGCAGGCAGTAACGTGTTGCTCTCTCCAGCGCAGAATGGGTGAGTGTCCACATCCGAGCCATAAGCCTACGAGCAGTCAACTAACTATAACTAACATCAGCCTTTCCCTGTTCTACTATCCCACTGTTTCCGGTCAATAACTAACCCTGCGGTTGCATAACAGGCAGGAAAGACCGGTACCGGTTCCAACACAATAAAAACCCCCAAGTAACAAACCCTTTGTAACGCCAAGCCCTTCCGGCAGTGCAGAGTCCCTTCGGAACTTCTGCCAATAAGACTCTAAGAATAAGAATATTGGTCTCTGTATTAACATGAACATTAACCGTTTATGTGCAATTAATACTGAAGTACTGAAAGGAATACTAGCCAAAAAAAATCAGTCAATTTTAATTCAGTCTTTGTAACGGGCCGGTAGATGAACAGCCCGTCCACTGTGTGTTTTCTTCAGCCGTGGACCCTGCTTCATTGGCTCAGAGTCGCTGTAGGAGCCAGACGTGGGGAGTCTTCATTATGCAAGACTTACGATGGCGATGAGCAGCTGGCGGATGTTTCTTTGAAGCAAATGGGCATAAACCGCGGGTACGGTTCACTTACCTGACACACTAAAAACCACAAAATTTTCAAAAACCACAAATCTTTACAAAATATAGTGATACAAGATACAGCTGGTCTATTAATTTTTGAACACCATTTGTTCGCACATCTTTTAGCAAACTGAGTTAATTAATAACAAATAATTAATAACAACTGTCTTTCGTTGCGTGTGACGTCAGTAACATGGCTCAGCTCTACAGTGGAAAAACAACCCAGGTTCTCCTTAACTGCACCTTGAGGGCGCGGTACGGCCCCGGCACGGCTCGGTTGTACAGTGGAAAAGAGGTATCAGTCGCCTCATGCATCCTGGGATCACATTGCTGGTAAATGTTTGTAGACGGTCATGGTGCTGAGATTTCAAACCCTCTACGTGCTGACCCCTGACTTCATAGAGTACTGGTCCAAGGCATACAGAATTTACAAATTGACCCTTCCATGTGCCTGAAGCTTTAGGCTGAAACCTTTCTTCTTACTCCTGTCTCTAACGTAGACTAAATCACCAACATTGTAGACCTTTTCTCGGGCTCGCAAGTCATAGGTCTTCTTCTGCCATACATGACATGCATGGAAGTTCTGTTGAGCTGTATGATGAGCTTGCCTGAGACCTTCCTTCAGATTTAGCAGGAAGTCTAGGTCGTCCATTTCATCGCGATTCATCTCCGCAGCACACAACCATAGTCATGGTGTAGGTGAATTTCTCTCCTCAACATCAGCCAGTTCGGTGTGAACCTAGTGCTTGAATGGAGTTTACTGCGATATATGCAGCTGTGAGCAGAGACAGGTGTTCGTACCAGTTCTTTTGGTTTTAGTCAACATAGCAGCGAACCATTTGCAGAAGTGTGCGGTTGAACCACTCTGCTTGCTCATTAGAAGCCAGGTGATAGGGCGTTGTTTTTATTTTTGTTATTTGTAAAAGCTGACATACTTATTTGAATAAGAGACTCTCAAAATTACACCCTTGGTCAGTATGTAGCTCCAGCGGTGCCCCAAAACCAGCAATGAAGTCATACACAAGTTTCTTGGCTGTGGTCTCGGCTGCTTGATCGAGTACAGGGAATGCTTCAACCCAGCGGGTAAACTGATCAATTATAACTAGAATATATTTATTTCCAGAAGCAGATGTGGGGAATGGGCCCAGAACATCAGTATGCAGGCGGTCTATGGGTGCGCGTGCTTGGTAATTTCGCTGTTTAGCTTTGTTTGTAGGACTGGATGTTTTACTGCACTGTTGGCATCTAATAATAATTATAATAATAATTTATTGAATTTATAAAGCACCTTTCAAGAGATCTCAAGGCGCTGTACAACAGTAACAATACAACAAACCTAGCAAAACAAAAATAAAATCAACACCAATACAATTAAAAAAAAAGAATTTAAAAAGCTTTGGTATAAAAGTATGTCTTCAGGCTAGATTTAAAAACATCAAGAGAATGGGTCTCCCTTACAATAAATGGCAGAGAGTTCCATAGGCACGGGGCATAACAAGAAAAAGCCTGGTCACACATTGACTGCAGCCTAGCTTTAGAAACCACTATTATTTAGATCAGCTGATCGCAGGGCACAAGAGGGGACATAAACATGCAAGAAGTATTTTAGATATTTAGGAACCAAATCATTAAGTGCCCTGTAGGTAAGAAATAAAATCTTAAAATCGACCCTGAACCTCACTGGCAGCCAATAGAGTGATGCCAGGACTGGGGTTATATGCTCAGATCCAGCAGTTCTAGTTAAAACCCAAGCTGCTGTACCAGCTGGAGTCTCTGAAGAACCCTGCCAGACACCCCAGCCAACAGACCATTACAATAATCAATGCGTGTGGAAATAAAAGCGTGAAGACTCAAAAGACAATGCAGAGTCAAAAATTACACCAAGATTTTTTGCAATAGCAGTAGAATTTATTTTTCCACATCATCAATTAGTAAACTGACGCTATTGGCTTTGCAAAGCTGTTGTGAGGAGCCAATTGACATCCCCTCAGTTTTAACTCAATTTAGCTGCAAGAAATTTTGTTGCATCCATATTTTAATTTCCAACAATCAATCATGTAGAACAGAGACATCCAGTCCTGCCCCAGGTTTAGCCTGCAGATGTAATTGTGTGTCATCAGCATAACAATGAAAATTTATTCCATGACAACAAATTATCTGACCAAGAGATCAAATGTAAAATACTGAAAAGGAGAGGTCCCAAAACAGAACCCTGAGGGACACCAGTTAAAACATGCATTTGTTTCAGATTTAAAACTCCCAATTTCCACAAACACTTCTCTTTACAAAGAGGTGAAAATCCCCTCCCATCCCGTACCAGTGATAGTGTTGTTGGAGACTTTGGAGAGTCTTTCCTTCCCCTAGGTGGCCAGACTGAGAAGGGTCATGGCGAGCCTGCATGACTTCTTGTAGTGATGAAGGAACAAGCAGTAATAAAGATGAGCCGGAGCTGGAGGCACCCTCCCACTGGTAGTGAGGGACCCCAAGGTGCAGTTGAATTTGAGGCCAACACAACCAGAACTTCCTCATTGCTTGGCTTTCCAGAGCCACTTGCTCTCAGATAGGTAGAGCCCCCATATGTTTTCACTGGTGCAAGATTGAGAGGTCAGGGTCCTTCTGTTGCTCCCTGGCTAATTATTGCTAATTGAGGCTGCATCCAGTTAACAGTAGACATGTTTTTTGGTTCTCCTCTGCCTGGTTCTGGCTAACATTGCGGGTCTCAGCCGAAGTTTTCATCTGCTGGGGGTCGGTTGTTCCAATCAAGTTCTGTGCGCATGATTGCCAAGGGTACCATGTCGTCGACATTGCTGTCAAATCTTGCCCAGTGCTGATGGAGCTTCTTGCAGTAAGTGCAACCTTGACATGGTAAGGTATCTATGCTGGGACTCTCCTGGTTGCTCCGTGACAGTGTGTCTGCGTTTGAATGTCTGTTGCCAGTTCGGTGTTCAATTTCAAAGTCATATTGGCTAAGCTGTTCCAGCCAGTGGTCTAGTTGGCCCTCGTGGTGTTTAAACCGAAAGAGCCATGTAAGACTGCTGTGGTCCATGCGCAATAGGAACCTTTTCTCTAGGAGATAATGGCAGAACTGATGTGTGTACCGCACAATGGCAAGAAGTTCTCATCTTGTCACCCAGTATCGTTGCTGGGCAGGTGTGAGGTGGGAACTGGCATATGAGATGACTCTCTCCTCCCCCCATTGGAGTTGAGATAGGACTGTTCCAATGCTCCAGTTTGATGCGTCTGTATCAAGGATGACTTCCCTTCTGCTGATGGGTACACTAAAATTGGGGCAGTCGTCAGTTTCTTTTTGAGCTGCTCAAAAGCACACTGTTATCCCTCACCCAACTGGAACTCAGTTTCTTTTTTAAGGAGACTGTTTAGAGGGTTTGCAATCTAAGGAAATGCCAGAAAAAACCTGAGATAATAATTGCACAGGCCCAGGAAAGCTTGCAATTCCTGGACTTTGTGAGGGGAACTCCAGTCTTGCACATTAGAGCGGTGTTAGTTCTAATACCCTCACCGCTGACAACATCCCCTAGGAACAGAACCTCTTCCTTCAGCAACTGACACTTCGATGGTTTCAGCTTTGGGCCATAGGTATGAAGGTGCTCAAAGACGTCCATACGTCGGTATCGCAAGAGTAAAGCGATCAGCTGCTCTTGCTGGTCTTCATTAAGTGTTTCACTTGAAGCTGCAAACAGGCCTTGAAGATGTTCAGGAAGGTCTAGTGCAGGAACTGACTTTACTCTTCCAATCTGGTGCAGTTGAGAGGCTCCACATTCTGTCTCCCTTCTTGGACTGAATAGGTGGAAAGTCAGGGAACATTTAAACTAAAATCCCAAAACACAACCTTAACTGTCAGGCTGTTGAGGTGCCGGTAATCTACACACCAGTGGAATCCGCCGTCCTTCTTGTGGACTAAGACTACTGGGGATGCCCATTCACAAATAGTTGAAGGTGCTTGACAGCATTGTCTGGCGTGCCATTCACAATTATGGCAATTTGCAAACTGGGGCAGCTCTTCCAACCAGTAGGATGGGGGACTTGTCTTTATCACTGGTATGGCCATTAGTGCTGCAGGTCGAGTCTGGAGCACGGGACTTGACCCCTGTTAAGTTTCCCTGCTACTGGAGAGGGGCTGGGCTGGGTGATTGTGAACACTCACGGCAGAAGTGTCCCTCCTTTGGTGATTTCAGCCTGGCTATGGTTCCGGGGTATGGTGACTGTCACAGCTGTCTCCTCCCTTGGTCCGCTACATGATTGCTGTCTTCGTAGGGGACTGGAGCTTGTGCTATGGGTTCTGTACCTGTTGAGCCTCCAGTTGCTGGGTTGAGGTCCAACTTTGTTTGCAGCTTGTCAACCTTATCCATAAGGCTAAGGAGCTGTTCTTGAGTAATATAGGTGGGCCTATGCACTCTATGGGATGCTGGTCAGAGCTTGTCAGTTATGTCATAATCGAGATCAGCCCGTGATATACATCTATACTTTGCATCAGAATCCCGCGTGGCTTTGTAATTGTGGTCGTGGGCCTCTACAAGTTTTTGTGCTTCATCCAGGGACACTGGGTCCTGGTTCATGACCTCATAAGCCACCTTCTGCCCCTTGAGGAATGCGTCAGTATCAAGCTTGTCTTGAAGTTTTATCTCCTGAATAGGTGAGAGTGACAAGGCGACACACCTCTTCAGCAAACTTGGCTGAGGACTCCAGTGTCTGTCACAGTTCTTCTAGCTTCCTGCAGACTGTGATTGGGGGGTTCTTTTGACCGAAGCGCTGCAACAGCTGCTGTTTTAGAAGTGAATAATCTTCTCTGATATGTTCAGGAAGAGAGCAGCATGTCGAATGGCAGGCCCTTGGAGACACTCGTGCAGTTTCTCCACACTCTGGGCACCATTCAATCCATACTTGCGTGCTTGGCACTCAAAAGGAAGTAGGAAGGACTCCCAATCTTCTTTCCCATCATAAGTTGCGAGCTTGGCTTTGGGACCATCATAGGCATGCAAGCGATTTGAGTCATAATGGTAACTGGTCACGGTGCCGCTGCGGGGGGGCAGTGCTGTTGCGGTTGGTCGGCCCGGTGGAAGTGTAGAGATTGGTTCTTGTTTCCGTTCCTTGGCGCCGCACATCTGGATCAGGAGCAGGGCTATCATCAGTTCAGTTAACTCCAGGAGGACCTGAGCTGCGTGACCTCCGACAGATAACTTCCAATTCTGCAGCCAACTGACTTTCAACTGAAGTGTTTAATTGTCTGGGTGTACTACCATAAAAGCACAGAGGTAGTGATGGTGTGCTGGGGTTGGCCTCCAAACCTTGTGCAGGATGGACGGGGCGCTCGGTACTTCCAAGGCTGAATCTAGCTTTCTCTGGTGCTGGGTTTGTGATTTGTGCTCCAGCACTAGAAATATTTTGTGCATCAGCACTGCAGAACTGGAGCCAAAATCTGTTGCAGTGGTTTGCTGGTTCAATGTCTTCAACCAGACTGGGGGCTACTCAGGCTCGGAGGGGGGGGGGGTTCTCCAAATGCACCTTGCTCCACTTGATCCATGATAGATTTGTTTATTTGTTAACTTGCCAGCAGTTCTTTAGTAGATGAGCAGTTGTTTTATGAAGCAGCAGCGTTTTAGTAGTACAGCAAATAGTAATCGCTGAAGCGTCTTTTTTTTAAAATCTTTAAATGTTTTTATTTTTTAGACTGCACTGATGATGTTGATGTTGGCTGGCTGCCAAGTCTCGAGGGATTTTTCACAGACGGTCTCCACACAGCCACGTGGATCTCACGTGTAACAAAGGCAACACGTACACTTTTAAAATAAGTTCAGTTTTCAAGATTATAGTCACAAAGTTTTTTAGAGGTTTAATAAGAGTCAGTACAGCATCTTCTAACTTACTTGTTTTTTTAGTTTTCTGTGCATTTAATATCCCGCGATGACACCATTTGTCGTGCATATGCTTTTGCTATTATTTAGCTGAGGCGAGGGTGAAATACATCCACATGAAAACAGATAGTACTTGCAATGATGAACCAATGTTTATTCTCAGACAGGATGGCAAAATCATAGTACCTTACAGCAGGCAGTAACGTGTTGCTCTCTCCAGCGCAGAACGGGTGAGTGTCCACGTCCGAGCCATAAGCCTACGAGCAGTCAGCTAACTATAACTAACATCAGCCTTTCCCTGTTCTACTATCCCACTGTTTCCAGTCAATAAATATAGCCTGTGGCTATGGCTATGGCTATGGCTATGGCCAGAAGTTTTGCGTAACCTAGAATTTAAAAAAAAAAAAGAAAAAAAACTATATGAACATAATTTAGATATTTTATTTAACATGGAATATGGAAAGCTACAAAGCGGTATGTAATTCAAAATGTTAACATAACATTATTCAGCAGGTTTCATTTTACTTTATGAAGCAAAAATAGTTCATTCTATAGGGTGATGCAAAACTTTTGGCCATAGCTGTGTATGTGTGTGTGTGTATATATATATATATATATATATATACAAACACACACACACATATGAGACAGAGCGTATATAAAAGAAATCTAATGCAAATGTTAAGAGATTCCAAAATTACATTCCACTAGGGTTTAAAAAAAACAAAAAGACAAGATAGGATGTATGTGTTTTGTTGCTACACTACTGTGAGCCATAATGCAAGAAACTACTCTGTTTTAAAAACTGGGATATTCATCAGAGTGCCAGTTCCATTCAACGTGCTTAGACGCAAATACCTAGATCATGTCTATATAATGACTTTAACATCAGTCGTTGGTACAGGGTTTTCCACTGAGTGAAAAAAAAAAGTGATTGACCTTCGTGCAGGAGCCAGGCAGAGTGGGTGGAGATCACCTCCAGAGGCATTTTAGTGGTGCTGTAGTATAAAAGGATTCCATAAGCTTCAGTTCTACCACCCTGCCTCCCATGTGTTAACGTCACAGGCTGCAGAGTGACCTCGACCACACAGGCATTTAAAGGCACTGCTCTCTGGTAAGAGACCACCATGCTAGACAGGGTGCTTTAGAAAAGACTCTCCATGCTGTTATGAGGCACACCTTTCAGGTGAGCTTTGGAAAATAAAAATAAAACAGGGGCTCCAGATGCTGCTGTGCTTAGACAGGGGAGACACCTGTTTTAATAAGCGTGCACAGAGTTTCTGTCTGTGTCACTAAAGAGGTGCCAAAAATAGAGACGGAAATTGGTAGCTTAAAAAAAAAACTGATAAGTTAACTGTGCACATATTGTGGATCTTCAGTTACAGAAAGCATGACCTTGTAAGTGCATTTACATTTGAGAAACCAAGCATTAGTATTCTTAGAATTTAGACCAATTCAAATTCCAGAACTTGACACTAAGCAGAGCCTAACTTACTAGCCTGAAAAACAAACACTAAAAAAAAACCAAAAAAAACTTTTAAGATAAAAGTAGTACTTGAAATCTTTTTGGTTTGCAGCAGGTACTTGATGAATTTGCATTCATTGTCCAGCTGAGCCTCTTTTTGATTTTAGTGCAATGATTCTATAGTATAAAAAAATAAACACCAGTATGTACGAAATTATAATTTTAATGGCACTTTTAAAACATATGTTCCATTGTACTTGTGTGGTATGCACGTGTGATAAACGACAGATGTTTTCAGAATTGAATGTTTCATGTGATTTGGTGAGGGGAAAAAATGTGGTAATAATAAACCAAATGTGTTATCAACACAAAACTAATGTAAATAAGAGAGGGTGATATATCCTGGACTAAGAGAAGGCTGAGAATATTGTTGTTCTGCGCAAATAGTTATGTCTTATGCAAAGGGGTTGAAATGACTGAGGGATTATGTCTAAAACCAAATTTGGACAACTAAACAAGTAACAGGAATAGAAATAATTACCACATACTGAAGAGGTAAAGAGGTGAAACACATTTTTGTAACACTGATGTCTGGTAAACTGCCAAGCTTGCAAAAACTGTTTTCAGTTTGTCAGAATGAGAACAAAAAAGGATTGACCTTTCTATTTTGTGTGTGCTTTTTTTTATTTGCTCCAAGCACATTTACCCACATGCTTTTGTAGAAAAAGTTTATAATGTTGAAGAAATTTCAATTCATGTCTGTACCAGGCATGAATGTGGAAACCGCCTGAAATGAACGAGAACCTCGCTAAAAAATAAAGTGGCATCCGGGTCTCAATGAGCAATATTCCACTTAAAGAAATAGTCTTGAGAAGTCATATATGTTTCTCATAATGTAATGCTACAATTCTTTGCAAACATTAAGAATTGAATTAATTTGTGGTACCAAATCAATTATTCAGCTCCAGTTGTTATTGTAACTATTGATCTTCACAATGCTTGGCGTATTTACTTTGTCTAATTCCAAATTGTCACTTTTTTTAACCTAATGGTTTTACACCTATTTTTTTGTGTGTGTCTTTGGATTAAACCTGACCCCCTGAAGAAATTCATAATGATGGGTTTTGACAGTATTACTGCATTTACATGGTGCTGTAAGATGTCAAAAAAGCAAAGGATTGCTAGGTTTAGATTATTATAGCTTCCCTTTTAACCTGGCTTGCTTTTGACAGTAACTTAAAAAATGAACTAGTAAGAACGCCTTTAACCATACCTGTACATCAGGACTTCACAGAGACATAAGGGACAGTTATTTGAACCCCTGTGTGATGGAGCCAGTTGGCCTCAGTGCAGAATGATAGATTTTTCCAGGAAGAGTTGTGCAAAAACGTGTGAATCCTGTCTGTCACCTTCTACCTCTTGACGGTGTGTTTGACTGCTTAGTCCCACAGGGGACCCACACAGCCATGGGAAACGCAGATCTTTAAAAAAGCTTGAAGGTGGTTCATGTGGTGGCTGGTTGGAATAGAAAAGCTTTGTAAAGCTCCTCCAGAGAGAAAACTTAAAATACCTTGGTGCTATCTGGCCTGTAGGCAGGGTGGGATTTGGGGGGTGGGGGTTTACCCATGCGGGAATGCTGTTGCTATGATATTTACCTAGAACGGGGCCTTTCTATCGGGGTCAAGTACTCCAAAAGGGCTTGGTTGTGTTTTATCAGCAAATGTTAAAGTTTCATAAGCAAGGAAATTCTTTTTTTTTCTTTTTTTTTTTCAAAAAAAGAAGGAAAAAAAAGCAACAACCTTTAGTTACCTCACGTAGGCTATTGACATAGCAGAGACTGTTTCGACAGATACATTTTTCTTTTGTCTTTTCAAGTGGTGCTACATAACTAAGAAGTCAAATGTTTTATAACGCTGCATCATAACAGCTTTTTGGAGACAAGGAACTTGTCAAAGAGGCCCTTTAATAAAACCTGGAATCACTTTGTTAAAGGGAACACCACACAGAACATGAAAAAAGAAGACATTCATAAGTTTAATTAATAAAAAAGGGACCTAAAACTAAGGAAAAATGACAATGGACCACAACTTTTATTTTTATTTTGTAATCTCTACAGTACTTTGTTGCTGCTGCTACAACATTGTAGCCACCTATACAATCTATTATTGTATTATAAACAATAATCAAGCACATGAATTGGTGCACCTGCTATTAAGGAGCCACACATCTCCACATGCTACGGATACAGAGTGGTTAATACTACGAGAAGTCAATGGACTAAGGACTACAGATTTATCACCATTCTGTCCCGGAGCCTAGAAAAGGGGCCTGTGTTCGAAACGGTTTCCCCTCGGGTGCTGATTTCCAGAAGTGGAGCTCCCAGTTATAAACTTAATTAATCAAGTGAATGTCACTTAGCTATCCTTTTAACTTCAGAACAGAATTACTTGTATTATTGTGATTAGTTGCTTATATTTTATATGCAGTATTAATGTTGTTACACACTGTTACTAATTTTTTTTTATTTGTAAATTATATGCTAATTTATTGCCATGTTTCATTGACACTTGTACATTTATTTCACTGCATGCAATTGGAATTTAGAATAGTTAATGCAGTGAAATCCCACGTGACACAAACCTGTTTTAACATAGATAAATTAGAACAATAAAAGTACAGCTTCTAAAGAGATTTCCCATGTTCTCAGTCTTTTAATGAATATCCAGGGGTGTACGTTTCTAAAGAGATTTCCCATGTTCTCAGTCTTTTAATGAATATCCAGGGGTGTATGTTTCTAAAGAGATTTCCCATGTTCTCAGTCTTTTTATGAATATCCAGGGGTGTATGTTTCTAAAGAGATTTCCCATGTTCTCAGTCTTTTAATGAATATCCAGGGGTGTACGTTTCTAAAGAGATTTCCCGTGTTATCAGTCTTTTAATGAATATCCAGGGGTGTATGTTTCTAAAGAGATTTCCCGTGTTATCAGTCTTTTAATGAATATCCAGGGGTGTACGTTTCTAAAGAGATTTCCCATGTTATCAGTCTTTTAATGAATATCCAGGGGTGTACGTTTCTAAAGAGATTTCCCATGTTATCAGTCTTTTAATGAATATCCAGGGGTGTACGTTTCTAAAGAGATTTCCCATGTTATCAGTCTTTTAATGAATATCCAGGGGTGTACGTTTTATGTCCTGTAATACATAAAAACAGAATTCTAGTAAAATGTTGAAGGTTACACAACTGCATTCGTGAATTCAGATTTTAAAAACTTGAAAAATATTAGTGAAATAGAAAATAAAATATTTACAAGCAAGCATACAAATTCTTTCCACTTTTTCTATATTTTTTTCCTAATTAAAGTATTGTTATTAATAATAATAATAATAATAATAATAATAATAATAATAATAATAATAATAATCTAACAAACCAATTTGACGCTGTTTCATTACCACACTAAAGTGACAAAATGGGTCTGAATATTCTGTACTATGTATAATAACAAATAAAACAGGACACAGCTTTATCTATCAATTCCATTGATAACACCTTGATGGAATTCCATCCTTAGTATGGAGTATTGGTTCCACACCACTATATTATTGTAGTAGACATCATAACAGCACAGAGGAGCTTGCTATCGCTGATAATAGTATCCAATTGATAAACTCACTTCTGGCATAGATTGAACATGCAGTGGCACAAAGGCACACATATAAGTGCCCTTTACAAGAACTCTCCCCATCATTCCCTTTGCAGGATGCTCATGTGAATTCACACTGCATTGTAATACAGTAAGTAAAAAGGCTAAAGCTCTGCTGCCTTCAACTGACAGCATGTTAGAAATTATATATACACACTGTATATATATATATATATATATATATATATATATATATATATATATATATATATATGTCACAGACAAAAACATTGAAACTCCACAGATATGGCCAAAAGTGCATCACCCTACAGAATTAATAATGAATAATGTTACGTTAACATATTGAATTACATGCCGCTTTGTAGTTCCATATACTTAATGTAAAAACTGACACAAATTGAAAAATGTGACACTTCGAAATCTAACAATGTAATCTAACAATGAAACAATGTACTACTATTATGGCTTACATTTTTGATTACCTGATGTTAAATAAAAGATTTCTGTTCTTTTATAGTTGTTTTTTTTTTTAAATGATGTCTCAATCCTAAAATTCTAGGTGATGCAAAACTTTTGGCCATAGCTGTACACTTAATATAAGATAATTAAAGAAAACATGTTAAATGCAAAGAAACTGCTGCTTGATTTGGAAATAAACACAGAGACACAATCTGATCTTACTTCAGTAAAGTGGCTCAGCCTGAAGATCTTTTAAAACGAATGATCTAGCTCATGACTCCATATATGATACAATACTGAAATACAAACGCTTTTAATGTCAGGGCTCAAAATCGCTCTTGCTATGTCAATAACATCGATTCACATTCAGCCATGACTTGTTGGAAAGGGGTTAACTGAATCTGGACTTTTTGCTCAGTAAAAGAGTACAACGAACACCTTTTTTTTCCCTGTTTAAAGGTGAAATACAAAATATCTTGCTGCTGCAGATAGTAGCAGGAGCACGGCTATAGATTGCACAGTGAGCCGAGAGGTCTTCAAGAGGGAAGAAGGGAGCTGTGGGTCTTGAGTATATCTACAGGGAATGTAACAACAACTGAAAAGCCAACCAACCAGGTCTGGTTTCTGTTGGGTGCACAGAATGGTTACTTATGAAAGAATGTAGCATATAGTCCCCCATGAATCATATTGAAGTATAACTGAGAAACTAGTTTGAACAGTGTTCTTACAGTACATGAATGTGGACAAACTGACTTAATTGAGATACATACAATACTACTTTCATCCATTATGGTAAGGCTGTAACAAAAGTGTTGGTTAGCTGTAACCTGACTCAAGTTTCTAACGTTGGGATAGTATTTTTTCTTGGTCAACAGAGTAAAACAGTTTAGTATGAAAAAAATGTTGTCTGTTTTGGGTTTCTGTATTAGAAACTGTACTGGGAGAAACTGTCTTTACAGTTCATTTATTTGATTGTAATACAAATATAAGAAAAAATACTTATAGTGCATGAAAAAATATTTGGGTAATGATTGACTAGTTATAGAAAATCAACACATTTCACATTCTTCTTAAAGAAAGTGGGACCAATAGGTTGACCACCAAACTGTTAAAACACGCAGCAGCTATCATTAGCTTTCAAGAGAGTAATTCATGTACTTCTACTCTATCACTTAGCCAAGTCTTTCTTCCCCATCCCTGGCACCTTGCCAATGTTATTACTCTGCAGTCTACACAACAGAGATGACAACACTAACTGATCGATCATCCCATTTCCCTTCCTCCTGCTTAATATTAGACCTTTAAAGCGATTTTCCAGCTGCCAGTTATTGAATTATATACAGCACTGAAGTGATTTTGATCTTCCCAGTCAACAGTCTGCACCTTCTTAAGGTTACAGGGTAGATTTGTCAATATACATGGCCATCTTCCCAGCTGTTTTTTAACCTGCCAATGTTCTTTGGCATGGTCACTTACAGTATATACTTCAGTTTGGAAACCTGGTATCTGCTAGAGTAGAGATAAAGCATCTATCTCCCTGTCAGCTCACATCTAATTGTATACATTGTATATACAGTGTGTTAACATCTACGGCTGAACATCTCTTATGGTGAAAGAGTCTTCTTATAAGCTGAGCTGTTAGCAGAGAGGTGCAAAAACTCTTAGAAAAGACCAGGTTGCTGTAAAATTAAAGGGATAATTTATACAATTTACATTTTCTTAATTTCTAATTTCCTACCCGTTTAATGTACTACTGTGTGTATTCTCTATCGTTCTGTATTGTTAGATTAAAAAAAAAAAAAAAATCAGGGTTACAAACAATTAAGGTTAGAAAGTCTGATAAATAATGGTCCAAGCAGAAACATGAATAAAGAATCAAATGAAATGATATAAAGTATCCCTTCTAAATAATATTTAGTTCAAATAAAATCTGGATAAAAAATACAGCAACTGTACTGGCAAACCAAGACTAAGTAAAGGGAATGCTTGTGTATCAGGTGCTGTAACAGCGTAGAGGCGTGTGCATATTCACTGCATGATACAGCCAGGAGATCGAGACAGAGGTTTTAGTTGACCTGATTTCAACTTGCTTACTCTTCGGTATCCAACCCCAGTTCACACACACACACGGCCGTCTGTGAATTTCAGCTTTCTCTTCATAACAAACTCCGACCCTGGAATACACACTCGTTTTGTTTAGAGCTTTGGATCTCTTAACAGAAAGTTGGATTACTTTCAGATTTTGTAAAATGTATAAGTTACAGAATTTTAACAAGAGAATTGTAGTCCAGCCAACCAGCTTGAAACTACTACAGGCGAATCACGTCAAGGTTCCTTCCGGTAAAGACATTACGTATGGCCCTCCAATGGGGCTAGACAACGACACTGCATTGCTAAATTAGTTGGGAGTTGTTTTTTTGTGTGTTTTTTTAACAGCCCTTGCTTTTGCTTGTTAACTGTTTACAAACGCAGGTTTTCATTTTTGTTAATAGGTAGTTTGTATAAAGTTACCTCTTTATAAAACTAATAACATGTTGTTGTTTTTTTTAAATACGTTACGGTCCTTTTGTTTGTGATATCAGATTGTACAGTATAGTATTCTTCTTTTTTTTAATAGGTTCCAGTATAATAACTAACCACTAACAAAATAGTTGTAAGCTAGTTGCTGAAAGTTACTAAACACAAAAGACTATTAAACTCTAATCTCAACAATGTTCACTCGTAGTAGTAATATTCACTGATAGTCTGATGACACAGTTCTTTACAGCAGCTCCAAGTGCGTAACTGATCTGGAGGCTGCCTGAAAAGCAGACTTTCATAGGTTACAGAAATGGTTTATATCCAACTCCTTAGCAATGAATTCTAAATAAACAGTATCTGCACAACTTGGCACTGGAGTAAGGCTAGTGATTGCTAATGCTCAGCTTCAAATTACAGATACAAATGGTTCTGTTTTGTCTAATGCAACCATTTTAAAATACCTGGGTGTCTGGTTTTACTTTTGTCTCAGTTTTACCACTAACATTGATTACATTATCCCTAAAACTAATAGTAAGTTGTGAGGCTCTTTAAAAACAAGGTCAAAAGGTTAGACACAAAACGGTTGAACAGCTGTTATAGCCCCTTCTACACTATGATGATATTGTGTGTCCTTGGCGATGAGGCACACGTACAAACCAATACCAGCCTTGCATTCTTAGCTATATCCTGAGAACCTCATTCAGTAGTAATGAAACTTGGTATGTGCATTCCTTTGAGCGCAAGGTTTTAGGGTGCCATAATCTAGGTCATAGTGACAAACCTTTTTCTCGAGTTCTGGTATTGTTTGAGCGTAAGAAGGTTATATCTGCACAACTGTAGCTGCCTATACAGCGAGTGTTCGTCATACTTTTTTATGGTATTGAAAGCTACTGTATATAATAGAAACCACTTGTCTGGTTTTGATGAAGCTTTACATTATCATTTGTATGGACTTATTCTATGTGCTGTGGGTGTAGCACATGGAGACCTATGTATTCCTGATACTGAGACAGATAATGGGTTGTTTATATTCTTGTTAATTATGCAAGGTTAATTTTATCCCAAAAGTAAGTAACTAAGCGTTCTGACCTCTCCTGGTTTTCAAAGGGTAACATCTATACACAACTATTAAACATGTGTGTAAAATCAGCAGAGAGATAATCTATCTTATTGTCATTCCAGCTCATCCCATCATTTAGCCTTGTAATTCAACCCGACAAAGCTGCTGCATTAGCACTGCAAAAATCCCTGACCTGGATTTCATTGCACACAACCTTTTTTTTTTAAACCAGGCAATTACCTTTAATTTGACATACAGTATGTAAGTGTGTGTGTCTGTGTTTTTTTTTATATGTATTTTATTTTGTGTAGCATGTGAAGTTTTGTATTGTTACTTTGTATAATTGCTTATTGCTCTGGTAGAATAATTTCCACATCTAGATAAGAAAAAAACAAAGGTATTAGTTGACGTGGTATCTTATAGTTTTACTCACAAAGGCAGTTATTCCAAACAGACCCATCCATGAATTGAGCACCATTCTGTTGTGGACACGTGTTGATTCACATACACGGTGCAACTGGTTGGTTAAGGACAATTTGTTGGACTGAGTAACTGTCACACATACAAATAAAAAAAAAACAAGCAGTGCATGAGTTAATTTTATGTAATTACTGTAGTCATTCAGAAGACACATCATGAATGTGGGGTGGCACAAGAAAACTAAAAAAAAATGTTTGTTGAAGTGAAAGAGTGTTAATAAAGGAATTCCACACACAGGGTTTGTTGGAGGGAGACTCAGCACAGCCTGCAGCAGGACTATCTCTGAACACCCCCAGGCTGCAGTCATGTCCTCCCCTCAGCTCTGAAAATTACTCTCTGAAAAGTCAAAGGTGAAAAGGCAGGTTGAAACACTGTACACCAGGAACATTCTTGATTACTCTGTGGCATCTAGTTTTCATTACGTTTATTGCTTTTGGGTCCCTGTGGAGCACTTGTTCTCCCACTCCAAACTCCTTGCAGATACCTTCCCCGCTGTAGTCTGTAGGTGCTGTAGGCAGTGGTAACAGTTCACTGGGCTGTGACTGAGAAACCAGGGTCTGTGTTTATTAGAAGGACATAATGTGTAAGTCTGAGAGACAAATATACAAAAATGAAAATAAATAATATACGTGCAATCTCTCTGCCATTCGCTTTCATGGGGTTATTAATTGATAAAACAGTAAGCCGAATAAACACACGTCATAAAGAACAGAGTTTGTATTGACAAATTCAGATTTCTGAAGAATGCACAATTCTCTGTTTTTTTGATTTGACAAATACACAGCTGTCAGTTGAAGTAGACAGTGCATCTGTTAAAAGATCAAATGAGTGTGTCATACAGTAAAAATGTTTTAAATATAAAAAAAAAAGTTTATCAATTTTTATTCATGCATGCAATTTCAAGGGTGCATATTGGAAAAATATATTTTTTGAAGAAAGATAGATCCAATGTCTTACTTTCAGGGATTGGGGACCTGAAGTCTTGTTTGAGAATTAGCCCCAGGGTGGAGAGTTTAGCCAGGCAGGTACTGTGACCTGACTTGGAATTCAGCCAGGATATCAAGGCTAACACCTCTTATCTTCAAAGGAGATTCAACAGATTCTTTACAGCCACAGAATAGACCTCTGTTTAACATCGCATTCAAAAGACAGCACCTTCAATAGCCTCCTATTCACCCCAAACAACATCCTGGGCCCAGTCTAGCATCTGAGATCCGAATCTAAGTTAAAGTTTATTCTATATGTTTTGCATGAGCAACTCTGTAAAAAAACAAACAAAAAAACTAATATAATGAATGAAAAATAAATAAATACTGTACACGGCTGAATGCTAGTTTGAATGAACCGAGAGAGAAATGGGAACATTGCTTAAAATCCATCTTGTTTCTGGAATTCTATAATGTTTAAAGTAAAACAGCCCTGTACTAACAATAACAGCTTAATTTACTGTGAGATTTCTGTTTTCCTTCATGTATAATGGGTGGATAACAATGGTGTTACGAATGAAACAGCAGCCATATGTAACTGATCTAAATGATTGGGGATTTGTCAAGAGATCTTCCAGTGACAAGGTTTACATGAAGAAGCCAAGGTTTTGTTTTTTCTTTTTTTTTTTTTTTTTTACAGAACAGCTCCCTAGGGACTCCTACATCTCTCTCGTTACAATCTCTCCAATAGAGTTCATTTGCCTCTGTCAGATTCACTAAAATGTGACACGTTTCCTGTTTAATAGCCAAGTAATTAGTCGTTACCAGGTCATTTATGGTTTGGGTTCTCTTTTTGTCCTACACTTTCCCGAAGGAGCCAAGCGTTCCTATCCCATTGTATCATTTAAACTTTTCCTATTTTTGGCTAAAGATGTCAAGCTACCTTCATTTATAATCTCAAAATAGCATTGTGCCAATGTTACATTTTGAAGAAGCTGTGCAACTTCTCCCTCAACTGTGAAGCTGTATTTCACCTTGGAGGTTATTACAGAGGCCCTTTAGTAAACCCAATGGAACCACCACCAATAGGGAAGAATACACCCCATTGTAACACCATGAAGTATTACTGTAGTATTACTGTAGGCTGAACACTTTGATGCCTTGGTATGAAAAGCACTTTGTAAGTCTATTTTAGTTTGTTGCTATTGTTTTTGTTATATCCACCATTCTACTCAAACAAAATATGAATAATGTGATAACTTGTAGCTATGCAGAGTAATATGGTCACCATAAGTTATTAATGGAAGGTTCACTGGGCGTGAGCTGGGGGGGTGTAAGGATAGGGCAGAAGAAGCAGTTAGTAGGATAGAAAGTGGTCACTGACTGAGGGTGACGATGCCGACACATCTCAGGGGCGAGGGACCCAGCAACCGAAGACAGGATAGAAAAGTGGTCACGGAATGAGGGCGACTGGCCGAGACGTCACGCTGCCTGGGACCTGAAATAAGGACAAAGCATAGAGGTTAGTATGGGACTCGAGCACGAGTGGCCACGTCCCGGAAGAAAGGCAGAATAGAACAGAGCCTCGAGTGAGGTAAGATAAGCGCAGGAGCTGCGACAGGACAGAGTGTGGCCGGGGGTCCGCTCTGACTCACATGGTGAGAACCCCCCTGAAGGTAAGGGAGGCGGATGCCCAGCCCTGAGGTCGGGGAAGTGAGACTCACTTGCCCCCCAGAGACGACCGATGCGAAGGCATGTATGAAAGGTGGAGGAGGGGAGGAGGAGGAAAGCGAAACACTAGACAGCAAAGGTGCAAGTGATCAGGGCTTAAATAGAAAATAGATACTAATTAACAGGAAATTAGAAGCCCCCCGCTCCACACCCCCTGAACCACGCAAGCTAACATTTATCACATTTCAAAGTCGTTTTAAATAATATTTTATTTCTGTTACTATGTTCATTTATTGCTCCTGTTTTTAGGAGTACTGTTGTAGCTATATTTCAACCTGCCTAAAGTCAACCGGAACAAAAGAGGAGCACAACACCAAAAAACTCTGGTTTAAGACGATTTTTTAAAACAAAAAAGAGTTCTGCATTCTCTGATCTCAAGGAACTAATAGGAATATACAGAGGGACCTTATAATTTATTATGGAAACTTTAAAATCAATTTGGTAGCTCAGTGGTAACCAATGTAAGGACCTAAGCACTGGAGTAATGTGTGGAGAACGACGAGTGTGAGGAAGCAGTCTGGCAACTGCATTCTGAACAAGCTGAAGCCTTCTGAATTTAGTGACAGGTACACCAACAAGCACGGCCTATGTAACTGATGGACGTGCAAAATGGGAACGATTCATGGAATTATTTTGTTAGCTATAATTAAATTGTCTAATTACAGTCTCATTGCATGAAGAGTTACCAACTTCTAAAAACTTCATTGTTTACTGTCATGTTGTTTTAAAGTAACAGGGGACACAATCTCACTTCACATGAGGTAACTTGGCAACCTGTAACAGCTTTCAATTGATTTTCCCAAACAACTGTGATGCATGTTACCTGACTTTGGAAGGACGGCCTAAATCAAGAGATTTAGCATGTCTCATCCCTTTGTTCAGGTTAGTGAGCCACATTAGTCTGTGTCTGAGTGCTAAACCTGGACTTTGTACAACCTCATCCAGATATAATCAGAACTGTAGCCAAGTGGTGCAGCCAAGTATCCTATATGCCTGATTGCATGTCTGTGTTAGTATAAAAATGACATTCTTCGTTTTAAAACTACATTTACAAAGTCTAGGGTGGCATAATGTCTTGATTCAGCATTGTGCAATTTATTAGGGTTGCCACACGACCCATAAAGCCATGGTCAATTGATTGACTTTTCCATTCTTTTAAATCTTGAGCAGTGTGTAATGTAAAATATGCAAGCAGCAAATGATAAGCACATGCTAATTATGTGCTGATTATAAAAAAGTTCTTCCTCACTGTTCTTTAAAGCCTCTCCATTCTCTCCAGCTTTGTTGTTTATCACTCCAGGGGATTCCGCAACAGCAACATGCTAGGGCTTTAGTTTATTAAAGGTAAGCCAGACAACATTATAGTGGAGGTGTTTCATTATTACAATCTTAATTTAGGGTTGGGTAAATACCAGTGTAAGACTGAAATATTTATGTTTATTTATAAATCCTACATTATTGGAACCCTTGCATCGCTCTGAATCAATACCAACACTACATTACACAGGAATAGTTTACCGAACCTCCATTATTGGCAACAATAATACTACAGCTGTCACTTTTCCTGTTATCTTTAGAAACAGCTAGTTAGTTCTTTATTATATATGACAATGCAGGGGTGTTGCTAATGTGATGAACCAAACAAAGGAGTAATTACCAGCAGTTAATGACTTGTTTGTTGACACTCCAGTACCAGCCGTTAACTGTGGAAACAACCGATTTGGAGAAGATATTAATGCTGTTTACAGTTTGTTTACCTGTCCGCCCCAGATGATCCAAAACTACTCCAATAAAATATATATTTTAACACTAAAAGTAGACATAAATAAACATTGAAATAGAAAACCCAGGGGCAGACTGATCATTTATGCATACATTATTTTACATGGATTCTCACAACCACGTCAACAAGTCATATGGCTATGAATTGACTGCTCTGCTCTAGACTGAGGCTCTAGATAGAACCTTGTTTGATTTAACATGCTTGATCTAAATATGAAATGTAATCCCTTCATTTCTTGGAATTTAAACTGCGATATAGCAAGATAGAACAATTGTATGTTTGATTTCTTGTGACAGCCTGCTCAAACAGCCAAAGTACAAACAGAAAGATAAAAATCACTTTGGACAAGGAGACACAACAATAAGGTGTCTCCCGCTAAGATAACCACCTTAACAGATTGCTTGAGTTGTCAGCTACTCAGATGTTATGTTATTGCCTTGTACACTCGCCTGACCCAATGGTTATCTTTTGGAATCAGTACTCTCCAACTCCATCGGTGCATAGTGTCCTTACACTCGCCAAATACTTTCTGGGGTGTGATAGGTTCAATATGTTGCAATGTATTTTATTATATTTCAGATTGTTCATATAATTATCCAGAAATATTGAATCCATATGGAAAACAAATGTCTTTTTATATATTTTTTATATAAAATTACCCTGATTTTCAGCTTGAAACTGATCGAAAAAAAGTCTGACAATATGTGGGGATGACTACCCTTACTAGGGTAGATCCTAACTCCCTTATATACAGCTTGTCCTTTACTTTGCATATGGTATGACCATCAAAGCAAAAAAGGACTGTATACTGTCCTGGAAAGTTGTATGGCAGCAATTTATACATATTGCAGAATTAACAGAACGCCCAGGTTCTGTTATACAGGGAACTGATTAATCTGCCCAGGTCTGGAGGACAACTGGGGATGCATTCCTCAAGTACAGTATTGAACCCACTTTAAAACACCCAGTAGCAATTAAAGTATGGGGCTGCATAACACCTAAATGTGAGGGCCTTTAAATAAGCCACTCTGGCTTTGCAGCAATAATGACCCAAGATAACCATCTTAAAAAACGATCAACTACTCACAAATAACAGAAGTTAATGTGTACAGTTGACCTTGTCTCTTATGGAGTAAGATTACCTTCTTGTGAGACACTGCTGTCAGCTGACTGAAGGGTCTATTTATAGGTTAGACATGGGGTTCACTTTTAGTATTGTTTCTCACAGTCTCACCCCTGGCACTTTTATTATCAAGCAGCAATGCACCAACAACCAGAGTAAGAGGCCTAGTACCCACTACCGTCCCATCTCACGCATGCCAAGATTACACACAGCCCATAATATTCTCTCTCTCTCTACACTTTGATTTCTGTCACAGGTCCAGCCCACCACAGCGCCCAATCTTAATCCAACCCAAATTAGTTTTCTAGTGATTGACCCAAAACAACCCAATAAAAAAACTAAATGTAGGGGACTCAATTTAGCAGGGGCCCAACCAAGATTATACAAGCCATAACACAGAGACAGAAACTAGTGCCCAAAGACATGGAATAGCAAATTCTTTAGCTGGTTTTATAGGGGCTATTATGAATTATCTTCGGTGAAAAGCAAAAGCTCCCAGTCCTACTTTGAAAAATCAATTGTGAAAGTGATATTTTTTTTTCAAGGGTTTGTTTTTTTCATGCATGAGACAACACTCATGGCAAAAGTCAAATTGTCATTAAATGGACTCTTTCATTCGCCGAGAGAGATACTTTTGTAATATAAAAATAAGAACTGTGGCATTGGGGCTTCTGGTATGCTCAGGTAAAACCTTGGGCCAGTGGTTTGAAGAACTGCTTATAATCTATATCACCTCCATCAACCAAAAGTGATAACCTTCATATTTTCTTGGTGATGCTGTTACAGATAAACTTTAAAAAAGACATCTGGTTTGCTGCTACCATTCCGGAAGAACCTGTCAGTTATACTGTATGAGGGCCAGCGGATATGGGATAAGAAACCGTAACAGGCTAGCAGGCCCATGTGGTGTTAATTGTCTCTCTGTGCTGGTTGAACTGACCCCATGCTGATAAGAACACACTTCATAACGGTCAAGGAAATGTATGTGGCAACGACGTGCCAAAGCATACTCTCTGCTAGCAACAGCTTTTTAACTTGCTTTAGCTTACATCACCCTTATATGGTGCTATTTCAAAACACATCAAAGCAGCATGTTATTACCAATACTGTTGATTACCCTTGGTGATGCCATGCTCCATTTCATATTGTTAGGAAGCAGATTTTCTTTCATAGATAGGAAATGCTCCACTTTTCAAATGCAACACAACATTTGCTTGTTGATCTAATCGCTCTTGTTTTGGAGAGGCAGGTGTCCTGTTTTTTTTATTTTCTGTTCTGTGTGCTCACATGTGTTTGGGATTTAATAGTGAAGTGTCACTGCAGGCTCCTTTGAGGAGGTACATTGTTGTGTAGCATTAAAATATAATAATGTTCAATACAACAAAAACAAAAATATTGTCTAAAATGCCTTGGTCTTCACACTGCAAGGACCTCTAATTTTAGAGTAAGCGTGTTCAAGTTTATCACTGCCATGTTTCCAAGACTTTTCCATTTGCATGCACTTGAGGGTTAAACTGAGATTTTGTTACAATCCCATTTTTTCAGGGTGCATGTTGATGCAGTTAGGTAAATGCCAGAATCTGGCTTAGGTCACAAGGGAAATGGATTTGGTGCTCTCAGCTTAGCTTCCATTACAAAACAGCTACACATTTTGGTGGTGGGCTGGGTGGCAGATGAGACCTGAATGGCAGGGTGTAAACTGTATGTCAAGGCTTAGCTGCATTTGCATAGTTATGAGGGAAAGTACACATGGCACCTTTTCACACTATTGTCCCTCACCTTTCATGAGCAATACACTCAAAAACTCCAACTTGGAAAAAAAGAATAACATTCAATTGACTGAGTGCTCTTACCCTACAGTTTACTGTGATATACTGTACAGTACCATGTTTAGAGCAAAGTGTAATAAGCATAGTAAACATACAGTGAAAGCATAGTACATCCCAGTATAAAGCATTATAAAGACATGGTTAACCATGTTAAATGCATATGATATGGATGGGAAAAGCATGGTAAACTGTAAAATTACTGTACAAATGCCAATACTGTAGTGGATTTCTAAAAAGCAATTGAATCGTGTGTCTAGCATAACTTACATTCTGCTTTAGTGAGCTCATGTGTCCACCTTTACACATTATATTTGTTGAATTTCTGCAATACCTGAATAAACCCTGCAGATCTTTACATGAGTATATAATGAGGAATATAAATTCTATATTTCCCAGAAAATAATTTGTTAAAACATCATGCATTTAACGTTGCATACGACACAGTAAGATTTAAATAAGTCTTCAATAAAGAACATGCACTCTGCATTTTGTGTAACACAGAAGGCACTCAGGGAAGCAGTTTTAGTATGTTATGGATTCCCAAACTCTAAAACAAATTATGCAGTACAATGTCAGGAATGAACCTATTTGAAAGGGTCAGGGGGCTACAGAAGCAAGACAGGACTTGGTGGAAGGTCATTTTTCAGTGTCAAATGTGGAGTAAAACAACATGCATGAGACTTATCAGTTCATCTCTATGGGGTGCTCAAGAACTGGTTTGGACATCTCAAGGACTGCTATTCAACTCAAATTCCAAAGGATTCACCCAACAAAAACAAAACAAATCCTTAGAAATGTTCTCTTTTTTTCTTTCCACCTGATATAAATAGATAGCTGCATGATTTGGACGGTCCTTTAAGGTGTGAACATGTATCTTTGTTGTCGTAAATTAATTCTCTTCAATTTACAAGCAACTTTATTTGACGTATTACACACTATAAAAGTCAGATACTCATATAATAAAAATAAGTTAGCATTATACAATGAGTACAAGTTGGACTGAGTGCCTGCATTAAAATATTTCTTCTTAATCACTCTGTTTTTCCAGATGGCAGCTCACTGGAGACTAGTCATGCATATTTTACATTTGTGAAACTCCTGAGCAAGTTTTTGATTTTTTTTTGTTACTAAAATTATAGCGTATATTGGTAATAGTTGATAAAAAAGAATAATATATTTATTTATATAATACCTCCCCTCCCCCACATTGAAAAGTGAAAGCAGGCTCACATGAATATGCAGAGAAAAGGGTCATGGTGGTTGAAAGTATTGTTTGAAATTCATATACTGTGAAGAACTCTTCCAGTAGCTGACTGGGTGAATAATACAGTAGCAGACAGCTATTTGGACTCTAAAAATGGAGACCAAGGTTCAACCAGTTCTATTTTTGAAATTGTATTTCAGGTAAAGGCTTGCCTAAACATTTGACATCAAGGAGCAAGTTACTAAACAGAAGAGTCAACTTTCTTAAAACAGAGTCCCTTATTACCTGGGTATCCTAGTCCTTCATACACAGACACATTTTACTTCAGAAAGGTTTGCTTTTGCTCTGGTTGGATTCCCTGGCTAACTCTGAATGAGTCTTGTCATTTCTATGTCTGGAGAAACAAGAAACCAAAATTGAGAAAAGTAAGAGAGAGACACATACACACACAATTTCAGACAGTCCTTCTAACAACCAATAGAAGACAGGCAGCCACTTGTTACCTGAACATGAATCATTTTGTACCCAGGCCTCAGGCTGTGTCCATCGCAAGTAGGCCATACAGGTTACATAGTTAAAATACTGGTCTCCACCGGCATTACACGCCAAATCTTCAGGCTTTATGATATACTATACAATTCTGTTGTAATGTTGTAGTTTCTTCAAGTAAGCCGCTAATGTTTGAATTGAACAGCATAGACTCATTTCTTTTGACCTGTATGTTTAACAGTGTGCTTTAGGGGTAGCTTTTAACAATGTAAGAACACAAGAGAAAGCAGAGTTCACCTAAAATAAGTACGGTACAAGCAAATGTTTTAAAATGGTAGGTACTATAAGGAAGAAATTAAACAAAACCTGAACATGTCAAAACTGGAATAAATGAAATAAATAATCCCAATGTCAGGATAAACAATGAGACCTTTTAAAAATAAAATAAACCAAGAATTGGAAGCATATAAAAACAGAAATATTTGGCAGGACACAAATCCCTAAGCAATGCAAGTCACATCTGTTCTTGTTAGTAATTGTTTAAATGTACTGGCTGGTGGCTGCTAGTCAAGAACATTTAGTTCAAGCCATTTAAAACTACAGCTCTTACCTGACTATCAAAGCTATTCAACTGAACTCTTTGATTTACAATCTGTGTACTGTATCTTTCAATTTATATTTAAAAATGTTGATTCATGGTATTTTACTGTGTTGTTGTGTTGATGTTTTTTTGTTACAAACAAGGATCCAGTTCGGACAGTTTTTATACAGCAGGCTGGTAACATTAAAGTGTGGCAGATACATTATTAAATTGCTGTAGAATATCTTACCAGAAGGCATCGGTAACTCTAATTAAAGTATTTTCATTCTCTTACCAGTAGCATTTTGGTCCAGATTTCTGCTGTTCTATACATGGCCTATAAACCTACAGTATGTGCCTATAATCTATCTAATGATTTAAGTCTCCCTGTCTTTCATTGTATCTTTAGTTATTTATCTCTCACAAAAGTAGACCGCCTCAATTTGTTCCACGGCTGTGGTAGGAGCAGATGGCCTTATCAAGGAGCCGAGGCAGCAGAGATGTGCTTCAGAAGATGAATTGGTCTGCGCTCTCCAGCAATACTTCCCCCTTCTGACTGCAAACACTGTTACAGCAATTCAGACGGGCCGACCCCCAAATGAGGTAATGTACTGCGCTGCTAATTGATTTGAAACCAGAAGCTGCTACACACATTTCCTCTAATGCAGTGTAATAACATATGTTGTTTTTTTTTTAAACAATATTTAAAAAGCAGACATCTTAAATTGATTTCACAGCTGCTGCTGCTGTCGCCGAGTATATAAGTTGTGTCTATACACAAGTATGAAAATGGAGAAAATATCACACGCTCAACTGGAATCACAGTCCTCACCCTGACTCGTGGCGCATATATAACGTATGTTGAATATGACGAGATGAATGTGTGGTGGTGATATGTTAAACATATGCACGCACACACACACACAAAATAGACTTTAGTTGCTACATCTGAAGCTAAAGTGCTCCAGCTAATACTCTTAACGATAACATAGCAGATCGTGTATGGACGCAGTAATATGAGCCAATATTTTACCCACAAATGTCTACAGTGAGGTGATTTCCCTGCATGATTAATTGAACAACCTCAGAATACAGGCTACAGGCAATTTAAAAAGTGCTTCACCCTGGCTCCCAAGTGGCGCATCCAGTAAAGGCGCTCCACATGGAGTGCAGGATGCGCTCTATAGTCTGGACGTCGCGAGTTCGAGTCCAGGCTATTCCTTTGCCGACCGAGGACGGGAGCTTCCAGGGGGTGGCGCTCAATTGGCCGAGCGCCGCCCGGGGAGAGGGAGGGCTAGGTCGGCCAGGGTGTCCTCAGCTCACCTCGCACCAGCGACCCCTGTAGTCTGGTCAGGCTTGCCTGCAGTGCTTCATCCAAAAGGATGAATTAAACGTCTTTCGAAAAACAGAATATGGAAGATTGCTGTTAACATTGGGATCTGACCTTGAGATAAAACAATACTGTAGATCTGTTACATGACTTGACATTTCAACACACTCCATTTTATAACACATTGGTTTTCCACTGGATGGGCTCTCAATAAAAAAAAAAAAGAACAAGCTCTATGTGAACCAGATCTTTTACATTTTCCCTAATTTCTAATTTCTGTATTTTAATGGAGGTCATAGTGAACCTGGTCCACAGCCACCCACCCCCTCTTTAAGAAAGCAATAAAATGGTTGCTCATAGGTTCCGAAATAGAGTTTCCATTCTTAGTAGCTGTTGTAGTCATCCCCACAATGGAGCATGAAAGTGGTAATGTTTCCATGGAAACTGATTTCAACTTAATGAAAAGAGGGCAGAGATCAACAAATAAATAGCCAATTAGCCTCCATTTACTACTTTGTAATTCTACATGGATTCTAATCGCTTTGTTTCAAACTCAAGCAAAAACTAGAGTTACCATTACTTCATTCAGTTTCTACACAGACAGATATGGTGGTTACTATACTGTTCTTTTATAAATGTGTATTTATGAAGGCTGGAGACATCTCACAGATCTGAAATGTAACAATATGACAGATAGACACTTTCCAAAACATATTCTGTTTTTTAAATGAAGGGCACATCACTTTTATTTATTTTATTTTTTATTTATTTAACTTTTATTTAGCCAGATGAGTCAGTTGAGAACAAATTCTCATTTACAATAACAACCTGGCCAAGAGGTTTGCACTACAGCAGTAAAATAATAATAATACAACGCAATACAATATCAACATACAAATTCACATACTACTTCTTTTTTTTTTTTTTTTACAATAGCAGTTAAAACATAATTAGCAAGCACAAACATCAGTCAGCAAAGATTTGAACCTATGGCTAAAGTCTTCCACAGAAAGAAAGCTGTGCAACTTTAACCTAAGTTGCAACGCATTCCAGTCGCTGGCTGCAGCGAAACCAAAATGAGGTGCGACCAAAAGCTGTAGCAACCCTAGACGGCACCAATTTAATCAATTCACTGGAACGTAAATTATAAAATGAGAAAGAGATTTGTAGAAATTTCTGGAAAAATAGGAGTTTTACCAAGCAAAGTTCTGTAACATAAATACCAGAGAGTCAGACGTCTCGTGTATAAAGAAGGCCAGTTAACCAGGGAGTAAAGATCACAGTGGTGAGTGTGATGAGGAGCACCAGTCACAAATCTTACAGCGGAATGATAGAGGACAGCAAGCCTCCCAAGAGCCTTTTTAGAAGCCATTTTGTAAATTACGTTGCCATAATCAAAAATGGGAAGGATGGACATTTGAACTAGTGTGTACTTGGTAGAATGAGTAAAACAAGACTTGTTACGATATAGAAACCCAAGTCTAGGTTTGACTTTAGCTTGCATAGTATCAATTTCTGTATTAAAAGTTAATGCACTGTCCAACCAAATACCCAAGTATTTGTAAGTTGAGATTGCTCCAATTCAATCTTATTGAGAATTAAAATCTTGTGGTCACCGTTACAGATTCTACTGCCATTGTTTCTATTAAACATCATAACATTTTTATCAGTTTTATCAGTGTTCAGCAGAAGACGCAGATCAGAAAAAGCCTGTTGAACACTGTCAAAACCAAGTTGCAGATGAGACACAACTGAAGACATGGAAGAGCTTTAGCCATCTGCATAAAGGTGGATGAGGAACTACCTATGACCTTCAAGACATTCGATTTTAGCTTTTTCAGATGCTGAAAAGCAATAAAAAGACAGTAAAACTGAATGGCTCTGTACCACAGTATCTTAAATTTCTGAAAATACAAACAATATTTGTGCAGTTTAACACATTATTCTACACTACATGACAAGTAATCTCTCTGCCATTCACTATCGTTGGGATCCTAAATACTGTTACCCTACAGTAGCACAACGCAGTGCAGTTTGCATAAACACACCATATATAAGGTCCATGGGTTGAATGACTGCAAACATTGCAAAAACTATACAAGAATTAAAATACACTCAAATCAAATAATGTCATCATTGTAGTACAAACAAACTAGACAGCACTTGGCAACATGTCACATTCTGAAATGTAACATTGGCTATCTGCTTCCAAACCATAAATTAACCTTATATCAACTTTCAAAGCGCATAATTTCATTATAAAAATGTCCCATTTTCCTATGCCTCTAGCAGAATAAATTACCATGGCCGCTCAATCTAATAATGTAAAAGTTTTTTTATAGAGTAAAATAAAACAGGCTAGATTTACTAATCTGCTCTAAATGCAAGTTTGCAAATAGTTTCTTTTTAACTTTCTTCGTTATCGTGTTATCAAAACTTGGCACGAATGCAAAAAAAAAAAAAAAAAAAAATGTAGTGATTAAAATGTTAAAACTTTGTTCTGCTCATTTCATACCACAGGGCTACACGGTCATTTGATTGGGTACATAGAGTCATTATGAGGCAAATCTGGAAGGGTCCCCTACTTACTTCAATGCCCTGAAGCTTTGTTCTTTTCTGGCTTGCTTTGGGTCTTTAATTAGGGATGCACACGTTAGTGGTTAGGATTTGCTGGTTGTTGGAGTGTGCTGGAGCTTGATGCAGGACAGAGATGGGATGCTAGAGTAATATAAAAACAGACGCCGGCTGCATAGGAGGACAGTGTAAGGAATTAGGCCGCTTGCTCCACGGCATTGTGTAAGACTTTTTATACTATGGGTCTATGGGTGTTCCAAAGCGTATTCATTTTTCATATTTCAATAATCAGTTCATGTAAACAAAAACAAAAACAATCACCAGCCAGCGGAGAGTAGAGTTTCATCTGTTTAAACCCACAGAATTCTTTAACTCTCAACACTTGTTGAATAATGTATAATTCTGAAGGGACTAGATCTTCCAAGGCTCTTGAAAATCTCAAAGAGCACCCTGGTATTTTATTTTACAAGATTAAATTCAGGCAGACCTTAAATGGAAATATTTTTTATATTCTCCAAGGTTAGATAACAACCATCCAGAGTGTAATTTAATACCAAATGTTCATTCAGGCAGAAATAAACTATGTTTGAGGTTTCCTTTTCAGTGTTTAACCATGGTCTTTGGTTGTAGACTTGGGCTTAATTTATTGTTTTGACTGGTTCCTTTCTGTGCTTTAAATTTTTTGGGAAATAGTATTCATTCCTGATCAGTCTCGTCCAATTCCTTTGGTACAACAGTTTTCATATGCAGTCTATCTTGGATTCCAAGTCTGAAGCAATTGATATCTGTTATTGTTAATGTTCCAATACTTTCCTCAAAATCCCGTTATTATACAGTATCAGATTCCACCTTGCTTTTTTCTAGTTGGCATCCCCTTTTGGATCCCAATGCCAGCCCCTTCAATGGTGTATCTTTAATGAGGTGCTTTGCAGATGTAGCTGTGTAGGCCAATTTCAAACTGAACGACTGGAACAAAAAGTAGAAAACCTCAAGACAAAGGCTTAGAGTGATTTATCTAAACCACCAACAGCACAATTTGAATGGGGAAGTCACTACTGTGGTACTATGTAGTATATTTCCGAATTAAATTTCTGTTATGAATAGAGGACAAATGTTTCCTTAAATCGCAATTAAAATACAATTTGAGTGTTTCCTCACTTAAGCAACAGACAGACCAATTTAGGAAGAACGGGCAACCTCCTTATCCTCTATCAAGTCAATCGCCTCTTTTCAATCTCTCAAACCAAAGTAATGGAAGTTACTAAACCCTGGAGAGGGCCAGCTTGGGCAGTCTCTGTCTGGATTTGTCAGGCACCTGAGCAGTCATGGTCACTGTTGTGTGGTTCAGAGGCAAACTATTTCCAGCCGTTTGTCCTCCCCAAACCGGCGGCCATGCAGATTGACAACATCACTTGAATCACCCTGCACTCCGTGCGCTAGCGCCTTCACCAGGGTTACAACTGTGGACCCCATTATTCTTGCTTTTTAAAATAGTTTGGTATAATGCAGAAGCCAAAGTGTTATTTCAGTGGGGCCATAAACTGGGTACAGGATACAAAGCATTGAAACAGTTGCACCACTTGACTTGAATCCAATTGAAAATCTTACTCGATTCCAATACTGCACAAAGCGATTATTGAAAAGTCTATGGATAACTGCTTTGTTTATTTGCATGTTCAGGTCATTTAGAAATTTGAACTGCAATGTGCTGACACCTGGTGGATAATTGTTGTTAATTAGGCTAATTAACCATTGCATGTAAAAACCAGGTGTTTGTATTTCTGTTGATAAGCCCCATTCAATGGTGGATGGATGAGCGTTTCCTCACACAAACATATCATTTGATTCTTTTTCTATTGTTTATATTAAAAGGTGCTAAAAAAACAATCAAGTAAATACAAAATGTTAAATATATAAAAGACCAACGGGTAAACCTATTTCTTTAATTTGTTGATATCATCCATGTTATTAAAACCCAAACCAGCTTCAGTTTTGTCTGTTGAATCTTTAGGAACAGGAAACATAATTAAGTTGGATCTCTTAAATGGCTCAGATAGAATTATCAATGTGTTAAATGTTTAGGTCGTTTAAAGTGCACAGCATCTTTTGGTGAATATTTCCTGCTTTCTGCTTGAAAGTGAGGATTTTGGCCAAACATGTTGCCAAATTTCTCCCATGAGTAGCAGCAAATACTGCAGCAGACAAACAAGCCTCCTTTACGTTTCCATCACTATGCTGTATATTTAATAAAATAATTTCATTTACTATGTTCGTGGCTTTTGAGCTTGCTTTGGGCTTTTCACTGCAGGCACTTACAGTAGGGATTCTCCAGAAAGGTTCAAAGCCAAATAAAGAGATATAGAAAAAAAACAGGTTAATAACTAAATATTGAAGCAATATAACCTAAAACCACTTAGAATGATTTATAACACCATAAAATAATAAGCAAAAGCAACAGAAATGACATTAGATGCTAGTTTAAAAAAAAAATAAAAATAAAATTAAAGCAGCCCTTTTTGTAAGGAATGACAAACAGATAAAATGAACACATACTGTATCCCTGATACTGATCCACAGAAACTAAACAAATGAAGCCAATGAGAATACACACTGGTCCAGTGGTTAAAGAAAAGGGCTTAATGTAATGAGTCAAGGTATCTAACCCTTTCATACTGCAGTATCTCAAAGCCCGTTACAAGTCAATAAAAACAAGTTACAATAAAATTAATTAAAACAATTAAAATACATGAACATGAAAAAGTAAAACGAATCAAAACAAACATAAACATCAGAGAAATAAACGAGACGAAGAAAGAACACATTTAAAAATGTTAGTCTAAAAAAGTGAGTTTTTAATCTTGATTTAAAAATTTGAAGTGACTCTGCATCTCTAATGTCAGATGGTAGTTTATTTCATAAGCTGGGAGCATTGTAACTGAAAGCTCTTTCTCCTTTCCTTTTTGTTTTAATCTATGGGAGGGACAGAAGACCAGAATCTGCCGACCTTAATGCACGTCTAGGTACATACAGGGACAAATGTTATTTTAGATAATCAGGTGCCAGGCCATGAAGTGTTTTGTAAGTTTGATCTTATAAATCAACTCAATCAGCTGGAAGCCAGTGTAGAGAAGGCATCACAGAAGTTATATGGTAACCCAGCAAAAAGAGCATTGCAGTAATCGAGTCTAGATGAGACTAAAGCATGAATTAGCTTCTCAGAATCTGGCAATGTAAGACAAGACCTAATCTTAGCAATATTTCGTAGATGATAAAAAGACATTACGGATATGAGCCTCAAAACATAAATCAGAATCAGATATGAATCCCAAATTTCTGACCTCTGATTTTGGCTTTGGAAGTTAAATTACTCAACTCTGTTTTTAGAGAACTGGCAAACTCCAGCTGTTGCTGAGAACCCAAAATCCAGATTTCTACATCATTCAGACACACAGCATAGCTGTTAAAATATACACTATGTTTATGAAATATCTCCCCCAGCAGTAGCATGTATAAAGAAAATAATATGGGACAATTTGTCTCTGTTTAAAGATAATTGACTAATTAGGTACTTGAATTGTGATCTATCCAGACTGATACTATTGTAACCTATATTCTGGTTAGAACTCTCGTTGTGCAGATGAATAAATGAACAGAAAAACACAAGGATGTAAATCCAGCTGGAAAAAGCATACTAAAACTGTTGACAAAGACCTTTATGCTTTGCCAGTCCATGTTTGGGGTTATGTTGATGTAATCTACAGTTGTTCCAAATATACTATGTTGTATAAATAAAATGCTTTACACAAGGGAGTATTGGTTTCCATGTTGGCATGTATACTCACTGTCCATTGATGTGGTTTGATGAATAAATGAGAGTGGACAGTTATTACAATCAGGAGTATTGGCATTCAGTTGTGTTGAAGACAGTAAAACAAGGCTAACTAAATATAAGACCATCTGAAGCTCTCTCATAATTCTGTTATTTATGTTTTCGACCCAGCAGACTTGGAAATAACAACTTAATAATAACTTTAATAAATAAGAACTTGAAATATCTTTTCTTTTTTTAATTTATAAAATTACAGCATATAAAAACAAAACAGTATATTTTGGCAGGCAGGACATCCCTGTAAATAGAAAATAACGCAATTTAAATGAGAAAATGACACAGATCCCTGTTTTTGCTTTAGTCTAAACCTATTCAGAACTGTATACATTCCTATAAATTTTTCTTTCAGTTTCAGTTTCACAAAACATAAGAAACTGGTCTGTCTGGTTATTAAAGGATTAGGCTGGTGTAGGATCTGCAGGGTAAGATCCTAAACCAGGGTACTCCAGCAGTGTGGAGTAGTGGTTAGGGCTCTGGACTCTTGACCGAAGGGTCGTGGGTTCAATCCCAGGTGGGGGACACTGCTGTTGTACCCTTGAGCAAGGTACTTTACCTCACTTGCTCCAGTAAAAACCCAACTGTATAAATGGGTAATTGTATGTAAAAATAACATGATATCTTGTAACAATTATACGTCGCCCTGGATAAGGGCGTCTGCTAAGAAATTAATAATAATAACAGTATATGAACCAAAACCACAATCTATTCCTTCAAAAATATATGGAAAAGACAAAACCCCTTCTTCTTTGAAAGAACTTGAAATTCCTTTAAATATAGTAATTTAAAACAACAGTAACAGTGCTCACACAAGCACGTTAATGCACAGAACATCATGAGTGTTTTTTTTTAAATACTTTTATTTTCTAAAACAAATGAAACTTTTCACCATATTCCTTTGTCATAGAACCACCTTATATTGAGATACACTTTCACCTCAACCTATCAAAATACATTATGGAAACTGTTTCTGGACCTCAGTTCAAACATACTGAACTTTAACTGAACATGGCTGAATTCATCTCTCTCTAATTCTTCACGTCCCCTGTCCCCTTAAAAAAAGACCTTGGTGCATATACCATATCTTCTAATAATAGAATGCAGTGCAATTCTAATAATAAAATGCAGTGTAGTTCTAATAATAGAATGCAGTGCAGTTCTAATAATAGAATGCAGTGTAGTTATAATAATAGAATGCAGTGTAGACATGTGACATTTAAAAAAAACATAACAAAAAAAACAAACAAGGTGATGACCATGACGTAAATCAACAGATTAGTATGGAGTAAGACATGATAATATCTAAATGAAAACCGGAGTGGTATTTAAGACCTATAGATCATTAGGGAAGCATTGTAGTATATAAGTGACAGATGTACTGGATGTGAAATGACTTCTCGTCTCTTCCCAAGATACACGACGTACAGAAAGACAGATTTACAGACAGAGGGACACCTCCATATATCCCCAGAATCGAAGACTCGTAACAATATTTGCTAAAAATGTAAATACCAATTTTCATGGATTTAATGGGAAGAATATCAAATGTGGAATGCATGCCCCCGTTACCAAGGATTGCATCCCGTTCAGGGGATGAGAAGAGACCAGCAAGACGTTTAAATATACAATATAAAAATAGCCCATCCCAGGGAAAGTACCAATTATTTGTCTACTTTTTTTTTGAGGAGTCTGACCTCTCTTAGCTCTGGAGTACTGAATTTAGAATATACTTACGTCTGATGCACAGTACTGTAAGACAGCCTATGTGACAGCCCTTTGACAATTACTCACTTCACACCTCCAGCTTGCGGTGTTGCTATCTCACTAATTCCACAGCACCTTTAGGGCTATGTTTAGTACCAGGCCATCCTAGTCCTGTCAGAACTGTGATAATAAAATGAAGCTATATGCTTTGCATGTCTAACTCCAACACCACACTTGACAGCGGCAGCTTCAGCAGAAAGGCAACAGTTCATAGTTTGCTGCCATGAATTAACACATTCCAGCGACAGCCATCCCTAAACACCACCTTGCTAGTCACGCTTTCAGAAGATACATAACAGCACATCCATGGAGTTAAGGAGGACAAAGCACAGGCTGCTGCACTTAGTAAAGGAGTCATCAGGAAAGTTGAAAGAAAGCGAAGGAAGCAATTTTTTGTTATCTTGAAAAAGTTAAAAGGGTCATGTACACATATACTGATCTGTGAGATAGACATCATGTTGAAAAAGTGTTGTCATGACCTTTCATAATGTAGTAATAATGTTGGCTGTTAGAAAATAACGTCTGTCTGTGCTCACTGTCAAGGCAGGATTGATGTAGTGCAGAAACAGTGTTACAGGGGCTTCTCCCCTTTTGATGATGTTTTGTAGGAGGTTGCTGTAGATGTTTATTGTCTCCATGAGGACACACAATGGCCTTTGCACTCCCATGGGCTACTGAGGGAAGTAGTCTGGGGTTGATTTGCATCCCAGAGCCACAGTAACCTCTACTGGTCAGTGTCAAGCTTCCTGGGTGAAGAGAAGTGATTAGATGGACAGCCAGAAGAGAGGACGTCTGTTGTTCAAATTTGGTAGAAAAATTAAATACCTAACTGGGAATTCTAATAAAAAAACGTGTAGCTTTCTCAATGTTATGTTCACGTACTTATTGACTTCTCATAAGTACATACGATGGGGTGTCTACTTTGGGTACAGTATGAATGTACAGTTTTGTGCTTCAAAAAATAAAAGAAAGAACGGGACCTTTGTATATCATAAATTCTAAGTGCTGCTTCCTTTATTTTTTTGTATAATGCATTTTTGTTTATTCTGGACAGCTGCTTAATGTGGTGAAAAGACTGTCCTGAGGTGTCCACATTGAGAAGCATACTGTAGCATAGTATCACTTAATCACTATAGCGATGCAGGTCAAAGTGCGTCTGCCATCTCGTGGGGGCAGGCGCGCATGGAACAATAAATCACATTCTCACTCACATACATCACCACCACCACTCATTCCTGTCAGGAGGCTTCTCTCTACGCCAATCAGAAAGCACAACGCAGTCAACACTTAACTTCTGTGAGAGATTGTCCTGACAGGAAAACTTCACCTAGCCTGCTTTTTGGACTAAACAGATGCAGCTGCTGTGGAAGAAAACGAAAGGGAGGCCTGTGTCAACAGTCATGCCCATTTTGTTTTTTTTATATAACAAACAACATTTAATGCCAATACAAATATCCCAATTTGTTGATAAGCCAATAATTGGCGACCAAATAAGACCAAAACTGTGGCTTTACTTGAGTGGCTAAGATTCAGACATAAGTAAAAATTCATGTGATAGCAATATAGAAGGCAGAAGTGTACTTTGTGAATACTGTCAAGTTTTATAACCCACACACCACTTTGTGGCTTATGAGGATATGTAGCAATAATTCAATCCGCTCAGTAAAATGAGCCTTTTTATCTGAACAAACTTATAAAAGTCTCAGTACAGTATATAGCTAGCCACCTGAAGGCTTATGCTTCTTTGGTAAGTCACTTCACTGTCTTATTTTTCATGTTTCGATTTCACTATTGTTTAGTGTTCTTGTATCGCTTGTAACACACAGTATTAGTTCTGATTATTATTATTATTAAAAAAAACTAATTATTATTATTACTAAAACTAAGCATGTTTACAATAACAGTTGGGGTGTTAAATCTACAGTTTATATGAACTGAAATACTACTTAAAAAATGATGCCAGATGTATAAAATGTTTACAAGATATTTATTTTGTGACACTAAGCCAATGAGAGATTATGGGCTATATTCATAAAACATTAGCAGGTTGGTTAATGCACAGCAAAGCGCTGCTGTGCATTTATTGGCTCGCTTAATGCTTTATGAATACAGAACTGAATAATGTAGACCACCAGTCTGCTCTAAATTGCAACGCATGGATATAATGACTTTATGAACAGAATTGGTTGCTGTGACGAGCTGAAAGCTTAAAGATCTGAAAAATGCATATCGGCTTACAGAAGCTCCACGAGTTTTACTGTATACAAAACTCAGTGGTAGAGGTAAACCGAAGTGGGAAAACGCTCATTTGGAATTCAGTGAATCTCACCTGTTTTAAATTTGTGCTGGCCTGGCAGTGCTGTTCTGAAGAGTAACATTAACTTTCCTTCCTGTACCGCATGAACATTTAGGTTTCCTCCCTGAAGTGCACAAAACGTTTGCCCACAGAACCACTGCCAAACTGTATACTGTGTTCCACATGGCAGAGTATTTTATTTATACCATGAAATCTATCACTGCCACAAGTCATATTTTTTATTTATTTTTTATTTAGAAGAAACTCTGATACTGACTGGGTTAGGGATGCAATGCCAAGCTTGATTGTTTGCTTGTTGAACAATACCTGAAATAGCCTTACTGAATTCAGTGCGTACTGTATGTTTTGTCATCATGAGCTTCTATTTAGTGAAAAAACAACATAAAGAAATTTAGTTTACAAGGACATTTATTGTCACATCTCCTTCACCATGTATACCATTATAAATGGTAGACTTTTTTGATACTGGAACTTATTATAGCCTCCGCAGTGAACAGCTGCGGGCTGGTTCTGAATACCACCTCTGGCACAGGTGCAGCTGGCTGTGCCAATCCTTGAGGTTTCTGGGGCCTGGGGCGCCAATTTTCCACAGGTTTGTGCACAGGGGGGTGGCTGCTTTTTTACACGTGTGGCACAGCACGCAATGCAGACAAGCCTGCATGTAGTATCAGTGAAAAAAGAAAAACATTTCTCACATACAATAATACAGTAATACAATTACTTAATTGTGCAAACCGCTGAATCCAAAACAAGAATAAAATAACTCCAGCCGGAGCTATTGCAGTCTGGGGGGAGAGCACAAAGTTAGCCGACTTACGTTGCTTGATCCTTGGGAATGGGCGACTCAAGCTGCCGGCTTCACGCGGGGCACAAGGCTGTAGTGGGATTCAACAAACAACAGGCTGTAGTGCACAAATACGTGTAATTAGTAAAACTAATACAGCGTATATTTGTAACATTTTATAACGGAAAAAGTAAGAAGTACTTATCTGACTAGGCTCTCTATTGTCAGGTCAGTCTTCAAAGGAAAAATGGCGCCGAGATCTGTGCATTGAAATCGGTTGAAATTACCCAAGTTAAGGTAGAGCTCAGAGACAGCTAGGTTTTTGTTTGACGTTTGTACAGTGTTTTTTTGCTTGCATTTAAAAGGGCCAGTCACCGTATTTCTGTGTTTTGGACTCTGAACAAAAGAACACGTATTCACTGCATATTACATGTCACTACAACCCAGAAACCCCGGAAATGATGCGACTGTGTGAAGATAGCAGCCTAGCCACACAACCAAAAAGGGGCTCTATCTCACTATATATACACACATTTTAATATGTAATAACATGTCTAAGCGTGCCAACACAGCAAGTTACTCATTTGATTTGTTATTACCTGAACAGTTAATTGTAGCATATTACGTTTGTCTTAAATGTAAGGTAAAACGTAATGTATGAAAACTAACCATTTCGGCTAGTGTTTTTGAAGGCTTGTAGGAATAAGCTATGTAGACTGAAAGAACTGAATACATTTAGCCTAGACCAAAGAAGAATTAGGGGGGTAAAGACTGAAGTCTTTAAAATCTTAACATCGTTAACCCAAACCAATACTTTAATGCAGCACAGAAACCAGGACCAGAGTAGACAGCTAGAAATTAAGTGATAGACTTAGGACAGGGAGAAGGAGACACTACTTCACAGAGAGTGATGAGGGTATGGAATGGGTTACCTAGTCCTGTTGTTGAGGCAGAATCACTTGGATCCTTGAAGACCCAACTTGACAAAGTTTTTAGATCAAACAGTTTCTAGGATCCAAATGCACACATACGGGCGTCTTTTCGTTCATATAATGCCCTTATGTTCTTAAGCGATAGACACATTGTGTAGTACTTTACTTGGAATACTAATAGGGCAGTGCAGTGTGGCAGGGCAGAAGCCCTGTTGTTATAAATGGTGTGTGTGTGGTAATGTAAGATTGGCTAAGCAATCACAAGTGTGGCCATTAGGTAATTGGTGTTAATTGGGGAGTGGCCACATGTATAAAATGAGCCAGAAATACTTTGTTGGGCAGAGGAGATTGGGGGTGAATGTTTGTGCTGTGATTTTTATATTGTATCTGTAGCGAAGGCTAATGCTCAGCTTACAGGTGATTTATTCTTCTGTTTGAGTATTTTACTTTGACCTACGTGCCAGTTTATTCTGTTCTTATTTTTGTGTTTGTTTTGTCAATAAACGTGCGCACCAGCACTTCAACTGCAGCTTCCTGTGTCTGAGGCTCTTTCTGTCTCTGGGTGTCTTTCCTGCCTGTAACAGCCTGGGCTGTGACGCTACCCTGTCACTTGCAGATTTAGCAAAACAGAGTGAAACAATTTCTAAATGTTAGTTGTAATTTCATTGTATGAGTTGGTCCCTAGATCTTTGAGAATTCAACACAATCAAATGTTTACGTTTAAACACTACAGTTTGTTTATTGCATCTACTGTACATTTGTATACAACAAATGGCAAGTGAAGAATGAGAGAATGGAGTTATATGTTACAGAATTTAACACCAAAGTGCTCAAACTAAAGACTGCATATCACATTTTCTGTTGACTCCCAAATTATTCAACATTAATAGCATTTACGAGTGGGTGGGTTAATTATGTTTATATGTCAAATAGGAGCTGTGTGGGGTCTAAAAATAATAATATTGTATACAATAAAATAAAAACACTTTATTTAAAGACTCTTTGGTGCTTCTGTTGTGGTCATTGGTACAACAACAGCTAAACAGAAAACTGTACAACGTTTACTGGTTGGTACTGGGAAAGAAGCTGGTACGAATGCAAGATACGAATTACAGAATTGGCTAAAAATGATGGATCACTGAATATAGTAGAAACTCTAGAGCACAGAAAATGCAACAACATATTCCTTCAAGTGTTATATGATGCGCAATGCTGCTTTAAAAAGATAACTATTTTAAACCATGTACAGTAATAAACACCTTCAAAAGGTATTTTCCCTTTAATCTTGGATAAAGTTGTGAATTTTTACCATCAGGTAATCTGAACTACATGGTTTACTTGTAATTTGTTTAGTCCTGATTACAGCTATGGCCTAAAGTTTTGAATCACCTAGAATTTTAGGATTGAGACAATAAAAAAATATTTAAAAACGATATGGACATTACTTAGATCTTTTATTTAAGATCATGTAATCAAATAAACTACAACATTATATCGCAAAAGTCTACCTGAAGCCACAACAGTAGTACGGTATTTAATATTAGATTTAAAAATGTAACATTTTAAAACTTTTGTCCATGAAGTATATGGAAAACTACAAAGTGGTATGTAATTCAATATGTTTGTGTAACATTATTCAGCAGGTTTAATTCAAATTTATGAAGAAAAATAAGTTAATTCAATAGGGTGATGCAAAACTTTTGGCCATAGCTGTATATTCATATTGTCAGGGATTGGTTAAAGTAAATGAACAAAATGTGAAAGGACAATGTTTAATTTGGGATTCAAATTAAAGATGGGTTAATTAATAGACTTGTAAATGCGGATGGTGTATTAGATAAGGGAAATTTAAATTAAGTAAGTTTGGTTTAAAATAGATATTATTGGGCAGGAATTATACCTTGGGGCTTTAGGACCCTGGGGAGAGAACACTCCATTTTGGGAACAGCTGAAGTTATCAGGTGGCCATCTTGGTAAAGGTCTTTTAAACTGGATAGTTTATGGGATAGTGAATGATGACTGAGAATACTAATCCGCTGCGACTGATCATGGTTGTGAATAAAAAGGCCACAGTTTGTGTGTTCTGTTGGTTTGGGGTTGTGTGTGGTGTTTGAACAAAGAAAAAGAGGTAAATTAAAACTAAGAGTTGTTTGGTTGGGGACTGGTAAATGGACTAGCTGTCCGGTGGTTAGTCAGGTTAGTGGGAAAGGTTTAGTTAGAGCTCCGGAGAGAAGTTAGGCTTTTTGTTTTGGTTTATTTTGTTTGGAAATAAATAAAATGCACAGGCCCTGTCCTGTTTCACGGAAAGCAATTGTGTGAGTGCTTTATTTTACTACAAGAAGACAGGGCTGGTGAGAGCGGACACTTGTGACAAGAAGGCAATCCATCACAATATATAACTTTGTATACACAATACATGACAATTCCTATGAAGATCACACATAAAGCCATCTAATCCCATTGTAAACTAGCATTTAATGACTTGTAGCACTTTGCAAGGCACACTCAGAATGATGCAGCTAAAAGTACTGAGGTTGGTGACTTGGGCAGAGCATGCACAGCTAAACCTCTCTGTCATCGCCTTTCTGCAAAGGAGACAGACAAGTTCACCGTCTTTCTTTTTTCTCTCTCATTATCTTTTTGCTTTCTTCTCTTCGCCTCTTGTTTACAGGGTTGCGTGGGTCGTGGATTTCAAATGTGTCTTCATCTTGCATGGTTGCATCCTTTACTTTTCTGCTTTGCTCATCAAACTGAAGGACATGGGACATCCTAAAAAGACACAAAAAACAACAAAAAAAGTTCATCTTGTATAAATACACTATATGTTTTGGAATAATTTGTAGTTTGGTTCCTTGTTAAAAACAACCACCAACATGATTTCACAAGGGACCACCCCTTGTTCATCGGAGCAAGTATTCAAGTATAAGAAATGTCAGTTTGTTTGCTTTAATTTGGACAAAATACCAGTTGAAAAGTTGGCAGCAGAACATACTTAAGTTATAAGATACCAACCGTAGGTGGCAGGGCTTTTTGATTAAAACAAGACTAAAAGATAATTCTTTATTTGATTCGTATATGAATGCTTTCTTAGCTTAACCTTAAACAGAACACCTCGTGGAAGATAATAATTACAAGGTTAAAAATGTATTGTTTTATTTGTACAGTGATACATCTATACTGTATTATACTGCAACAGTACACCATTGAAAAACAATAAACACTCTTGCTGACATGCGAGGAGGACATGTTTCAAAGACAACACTCAAAACACCAAAAGCTTGTGTTAACATTAAAGACGCTCCTAATCAAAAAGTAGAAATATACATATACAAATTGAACTGAACGTCATTGTCACAGAATGTCATACACTGTTCTGGAGTTCACTGGTCCTTTCCCAAAAGAAAGATTCACTTGAAAACATATAATTTAATGACATTTAAGCTGCTTAATATTAAAGCTAAAGCAATGCAATAATACAGCATCAAAGAAACCGATACTTTCCCTAAACATACTTCCTCTATAAATCTAAAGACTGACACTGACAGTTTTGGCACCAGAAGAGGAAATTGTAAGGTTTTGTTATAAATATATTGTATCATCAACATTAGCAGCCTGGGCTATGAATAACTAATCAATAATGAACCTGAAATGACAACTTTACTCAAAATAGGAATGATGTTTGACTGAACATGTACTTTCAACACATTCAATGTTTTCTCTCACAACAGCTCAATGTAACCCCTGGGAACTGTATGGCTAGTCAAACAGCCCTGAGAAACCTATCAGCATAGATTTAAAGCATATTTGGTTTCTGATTATTGTGATGTGATGCTGTATTTGTTTTTGAAATCAAGACAGTAAAATTAAAAAAAAATGTTTAGTTTTCTTGTCTTTTACCATGTTTACAATATACTTTTTTGTATTTCTTTAAAAAAAGTTGAATATATTTTAAACATTCTACTTCATAAATCACAGCACTTGGTGAACTGAAAGCACCTCTGATACATACAGTATATATTAAAATGCTTTATTAAAGCCTGTATGCGTGCTTGCTACTGAAATCATGTCAAGTATTTCAGTGGTGTTGGCTCTTAATTTCTACTGGCAATCATTAAGCTAACTTTATTTCACCTTGACTGAAGAATAACTAATATGGAAACAGCTCAAAAGGCAGATTTTTGTTTTGAACCTCAAGCAGCAGCTTTATAATATGTATACTGGCTGAATCTTTTTGGAACACATTACAAAAATAAATAAATTATATATATATATATATATATATATATATATATATATATATATATATATATATATATATATATATATGTACAACATATCGAAACGTTGGGCAGCTGGCTCTTTGAGCTAATATATATATATATATATATATATATATATATATATATATATATATATATATATATATATATATGTGTGTGTGTGTGTGTGTGTGGCCGGGGTACCATTTCTTGATTACCATTTCTTTATGTTTCATCAAATCAATAAAAACACCAGCTGCCCAAGCATTTTTGTTTTCTTCAATTTCATTAAGTTGTTGACTTGTTAAATCTTCTTGTAATTCTATGCACTTGCACACTGTCATGCCTCCGAAAAGATCAAATTGTATGAAAGGAATGCCACTCATTTTAAAAAACAATGTGTAATTGAACTGCGCTTCGGCAAAAATTAATTCTGCCGTGCATTGTACTGTTTTGCATGGTAAAAAATTCTCAATAGCCAATCAGCGTGCACCATCCAAACATTCCGTTTTATAAATAAAGATTATAGCTGGAGATTCGTAGCTCCGACTGCGCTGGTATGTCATGGATGTAACTTCACAGATTACTGATTCACACAAATCAATTTCTGCTGTAATTATCAATTGAAAAATGAAAAATAAACAGTAACTAAAAGTAAGCTAGAACCGTTCTTTAAAACTCCAATTTTTAAATAACTTTGCTCACAGAAACAGGCCCATCCATCGCATTGAAACAAAGAAAGGTAAGTACGGTTATTCTTAGTATTATAGTGATTTTTTTATGTGCTTATTTTTCAGTCACCAACACTGTTATTGTGTGGTCTGCCGAGATAAAAAAAAAATTCAGGTGGTCCGCGACAAAAAACGTTTGAGAACCACTGTTCTAGAAGACTTTTGTTCTTCTCCATCAGTGTGTGTTCCCATCTCCTTCCTGCATTTCATTCTACCTGTTCTCTTAAGATTTCAGGTCTATTTTAATATCTTGAAAATGCTGTTCAATACCAAACTATTATTAATTACAGCAGATTGTTCCAAGGGAATGGGGATGCTTCCTTGAATATTTGAAAGCCATTTTATTATTTTTGAGTAATTTATGTTTGAGCTGTTTATTTACAGTATTTGTCATTTAAATGCATGCTCCCTACACGCATACAGTATTTCGTGGCCAGATATTCTTTTTTTCCTGTCTTTTGTGACTGCACTTTGTTTATAAATAAAAATTAAACACTGGCTGTTGTAATGTAAGCTCCCTGGCACTTTCTTGCCATCTTCCCTAAATAACGTCCAAGTGTATAAAATGTAAATAGCTGGAATGTCTTACTTTCATGTTTCATTTTGTCAGCAGTGCCATGCCAAACACATCCATTCTATGTTACCAGGGCAACAAACCCCTAAACTGGAAAAAATAAATCCTGACATTAGTTACGTTCATATATTTTGTTCAGTGTGCACTCAGTGCCACTTAATGTTCAACAGCCGCCATATTTATCACTAACAAGACTAGAGCGGACAATAATACGCTACATTCAAAACAAAGACATGGACCATTAAAAAAAAAACAAAGTTCACACCAATAACACAAGAATTAAAAACAAACGTTTTAAAAAATAACAAAAAAATGAAAATACAAGAAGAAAAACACTTACTCACATAAACTGCACAAAGTTGTATTTGCGTTCAGTGGGAGAAAGAGACCTGGACAAACACCTTTTGAATGTAAACTTTTCAGTAAAAATAAAATAAAAATGGGGATGACTTTGAACCAAGTTCTCTCCAAAGCATTCTTCGCAGCGTTGCGCAGACATAACTATGAATGCAGCATTTTCTACAGCAGCGCGTTGCAGTTTACAAAAACAAAGGAAGCTATCTCAGCCAAACAAAAACAGCTTAAGAAAGAAGGTATGAAACACAAAATATGTCAAATAAATATTAACCTACACTAACAGACACTTTGAACATTGAAACAATATGGCTTAGAGTACAACTTCAAACATGTAAGTTCCTGGGAGCACCTAAACAAGTGATCTGTCTACACAACCAAATACACAATGTGTGCATAAATTCCTTTTAACTTGTTGTTATTGAAATACTGTTTTTAATTTGAGACTGAGTAGTTTACAAAGCATTTGCATGAGCAGACTACACTGCATTTAAAAGAATGTATTAGCAGGAATATCAGTTTGACCTGTCGATAAAAGACATTACAAAGTGGTGCCATTCTGGTGCCAACTTCCAGGATGCACAGATTTAAAAAGCTTGCACTTTTTAGGGCTGCTAACATGTCTACATCAAACTAGTTATAAAGAAATACTGTAAGACAGTAAATCAGCATCTAAACCCTACTGTGCTACTTGCACGTATCAAAATGAGCTGATAGTTCATTCTGCACTGCCGTGACACGCGGCTTCAAACCCGAGAGTTTATTTTCTTTACTTTTAAAGGGTGAAACAAAAAAAGCGTCTGGTTCCTTTGAGAGAGGTTTTCGACACAGACACAGATGGAATAGTTTACACCTCAGGACCAGGCTTGACTTCCAGTGTCTGACCTGCTGTAACCCATGTTCTGCCAGGAGGGCTCACAAGTCATTTAACAGCTTTTCATTTTCAAACCTCCCACCAGGACTTTCTAGAAGACCTTTGTTCTTCTCCTTCAGTGTATGTTCCCATCTCCTTCCTGCATTTCATTCTACCTGTTCTCTTTAGACCTCGGCTCTATTTTTATAACTTGAAAGTGCTGTTGAGTATCAAGTGTTCAGAACCATGCATGCAAGGTCACGTTGTGGTTTAAATGAATCAAATTCTAATTTCGTCTGCCACGCTGTGTTTCAGAGGTTAAGTTACAGATGGGAAGTTTAAATGTTTTTTTCTCTTCATATTTTCTTCCCCAATGCACACATATGGCAGACCATAGTGCCTCTCGGCCTCTATCAGGAGAAGGATCTGCTTAGAGCAACTGGAGGAATTTGGGACTTCTGAATTGCACACAGGCAGGTCTGCAGACGCCAGGCCAGTCACAGGGGTCGCTGATGTGCAGTGAGCCAAGGATTCCCCAGATGACCCAAACCCTCCCCGCGCAGGTAGCGCTTGGCCAATTGTGGGCCGCCCCTTGGGAACTCTCGGCCACAGTCGGCAGTGGCATACCCTGGATTCGAACTGGCGATCTCCAAACTATAGGGTGCACCCTGCACTCTGGGCAGAGCGCCTTTACTGGATGCGCCACTCGGGAGCCCCAGCGATGATTGTAACTTTTGATAGCTGTTTTAAAAGATAGTTCTAGAATAACTCTTCATATCCCCAGCATTATAAAACAGAAACAGGTCATCCCGTAAACAGACATTACATTCCTACCTTGTTAAAATATCTACGATACAGATTACCAAGTTTACCAAGAACAGGAATGACACCAACTCATTTTACATGGAACATACAAAACAGATGTGAACCCGATGACTGAGAGGTGAATCCCATTATCCATTTGATAATGCACCAACCCGTTTTTAAATATATTGTAGAAGTGAATGAGCTTACTTTTAACCTTTTTATATTTAGTTTTATCTATCTTTATTCAATAATCAGGACTAACTTAGCTCTTCATGTTTCTTCTCAAGTGAAGAAAGATTTAAATCAGGATCCTGTTTATTAGCATAACCCTTTCACCTTTTCTTACAAACTGCAGAAAAAAAAAAAAAAAAAAGTCTCCCTCTTCTCAACAGCCGCTGTTTAAAGATGCTGCAGGGTTCACAGCCACCAGAAGCCATATGTTTGCAAAGGCCTCATGTTTGCAAAGCAGGTTCTTTTCAAAAGTTGCAAGAAGCTTCACTGTAGTTTCAAAATAGCAAACAGTCCCAAAAACTCACATTCTGAAACACTTCAGATCAGAGCTTTACTTGACTCAATTTAATCATTAAGGACATGGTTGAAAACTGACTTTTACTGGAAGTGTGGAGATTGTCTACCACGGCTACAGTATATGGCATGCTTTGTAGGACATGACTATTCCTATAGGGGTTCAGCCTAGGCCTATAGCAACCAAGATGATACATGTTCTTCAGTATCTAACTCCCGAAAGCTTAGCTTATTCTTATAAATACACGCTACACCAAAAGAAATACACCAACGGACATGACTGCTACGAGTCGAGTTGCATAAAATTGGTACACATAGGGCTCTATTTAAGAATCAAAAGATCAGTAAAATGAAAAGCCCAAGGTTGTGGAGTAGCTTAAAATGGGGTTTCCCCAAGTACATTACAAAGATACCCGAGGCATGTACTCTTAGGGGATGAATGCTTATCTAGTGAGACCGTCAAGTGAATGACCGATTCACATCTGCTCACTCTACCGTAACAAAAATAAATGGTACAAACTGTTTAAAACAGTATCAACACAGTCGAGAGACTGAAATATTGCCTTTCACAATGCTGGTGATTTATTCATAATGAAAGGCTCTTCTGTGCTCCACAGCACTCTACCTGTACCTCTTGTAGATCAACCTAAACTCATAGACAGACACTTCCATTGTGTAAACTACAGCAAGATTACACAGCTGCTTGTCTTGATTGACAGACAAGACTAAAATGTAGTTATATAAAGTACATACCATCCATGTATGGTACACTGTACTCATGCACAATACACATACCGGTAGTAAATGACAGTTTATCTACCCCAGTATGTAATAGCACAATATGGGTACAATGAGATAAACTCTGGGGTTCAGATTTTACCATTAAGCTAACAATGAATACCTGCACTATTTAGTGTGCACCAAAATTAGGGCTCATTAGAATCAAAGGCAAAAAAAATGATTATAAAAAAGTACACACATTTGAATGGTTTGAAAAAGAACCCTGTGCACTGTTTTTAACTTTTTTTTTTGCTGAAGCAATGCTGGCATTCACTCTTAACATTAGAATTCTGAATACATCTTTTAATGAAAAGTTATTTCATCTTTGCCCCAGGCAAATATTAATAACTTTTAATTTTTTTATGTGGGAATTATCCTATACAATAATATCCATTATTTAAAATGTATTAACATTTGTAAAAACATACTTGCCTTACATCATTTTTTTTTTTTTTTACAAAAACAATCTCCACTACCCATTACACTAGCAAATAACAGAAAAGGTCCAGCCCACTGTCTAATTTAAGTGATTCATCTTTCTTGGAAGGTTCACAGTCAAACTAGGTTGGATGGAAGTGAAATTGGACGAGTACGCAGGACCTGCATGAAATCCGCTCGGACGACGGTAAGTTCGGTGGCACATTAATACATAGTAATCACAATCAGAATATACCAGGGCTGGTGGAGTTGTGAACTGAACATGGGATAGCACAGCTTGTTTGTGCATGCAGTCACATGGCAGCAGCAGTAACAAGCCTTTAGGACTAATAGGCCTTTCTAGCCTAATCTTTGGGATTTAGAAACTCGACAGAACATCACAGTGCTTAATCTTATGACCTTCTGGCTCATGGTGGTCTAAGTATCTTTGATCTTTTTTGGAATCAGTGCCTGCCCTTTTCCAAATATATGCATTTGCTTGCGTTCAGTGAAAGCTCCATATCTCTGAAAGTAATGCAGCTAGGAATCTGTGATTTTGGAGATTATAGCCAGATGGACTCATTCACAAGCCCTGATTATTTTGTAGCATTCAGAGATGGTGACCCAGGAGGCATCTGCTTATTTGGGGAGGAATGGAATCAGCATCACGATTACAAAAACATTCTGTCAAAAACAGCAACAGTAAGCCTTGTCAAAATGGCTAGCTATATGGTAATACTGAGCTAAAAAAAAGCAACAATTCAACAACCATAACATAATTAACATTAAAAGTGCACTGGATGCAAACAAATTTCTCATTTACAGTACAATCCACTGACCTCCTGGCAAGCAGCTTAATTTAAAAAAATCATAAGCATAAGCAACAAACTTCAACACCCAACAATACAAGCAAATACAAACGTTGCTGCTCAGCACCCCCCGACAAACACTGCACAATCCTCTCAGGCAGCAGACTCAAAGGGGCATCGTCATCAAGGGTGTCAAGCAGTAAAAGTGCATAGCATGCATTGTGCGAATAGTGCTAATGAACAAAGCAAGGTGAGACATTGTATCCATGCCAAGGGCAAAAAAAGAAACAGAACAAGGCTATTTCATAATATAAAACATCTTTAGACCAGGAGGTGTGCAATATAATTAATAACTTGCATTTAAAGGCTTACGTACTGGAGGTCAACTTGAAAACGAAAGGCTAGCACTAGCAACACCTTTAAAGCTCACTTGCACCAATTGTTTATATATGTGCAATCGTTTGCAGTGAAACATGGTTTAGGTATTATTATTAAATAGATGGCAGTATAAAGTTAACACTAGGAGGGAGTAACACGTATTGCTTTGAGGTCAAACTCGGTTAATCACTTAGTTGACCTCATACACAAGTTGATCCCATACCCATTTACACATTTAAAATCATTAAATGTTAAATCACTGAACCATAAATGTATGTGTTACAACAGTTTTAAAACATGCAAGCTGTATGCCACTCTGCTGTCACTCCCATTCGGTTTGCTATGCTCCCACTTATTTGTTAGGTGCCCTGTATAGTGTTTTGAGTGTTTCTTTCAGAATTAAGTATACCACCTACTTTCATGGTATATATATATATATATATATATATATATATATATATATATATATATATATATATCCTCAAAAAATAAATAAACTAAGGTGTTGAAAAGTTTGTTGAATTCAGTAAGCAATTCTCCGAAACAAAGTATCCCTGTTGCAAGGAAGCGCAGAGGGCAACTACCATTAACTTACCATCCCTTATCATCATCTTCTGCTGCTAATTCCTCAACATCTTCCTCTGGAGTTACTGTGATGGCACTGGACAGTTTGGATTTAAACTGTTCAAGAAGAGCCAGCGTCTAAAGCGTCAGAAATCAAAACAATAGTATTTAGTGCCTCAGAAGTTAAAATAAACGTAACATTAATTCAGTAGGGTACCTTGTGACAGAGTAGCCGAGTGTTCACGCAGGCAGAGAAGCATTTCAGTGCTTTTGTGCCAAACCATTAGAAAATATAAAATATACTGCGTCCAGTACCCAATATAAAACAGGGGGCACTTCACCCCCTGACATACCTACTTGTAAAACAAGAGAATACTAAAATAATAATACAAACACTGCACACCCTGTTGTGTGTTAGATGGATATAGATATATGTATCTATCTAATCTATATATTTGTTCTACATAAAACATACAAAATAGTTGTACTGTACCTGTTGCTCTCTGGTTGTCCCTTTCTTATTTTTCTGCTTCCTTAGTTCGTCATACTTCTTTCTTTCTTCTAAATATTCTGCCACTGCAACATTAGGGGCCTTCTCTGCATCTGGTAGATGCACAAAAAAAAAAGAAAGTTGAGTCACCACTTTAAACTTACAAACAACAGTGGTTTCACACAACCAATACACAAGCCCAACAACTCCATACATGCATCACAAAACATGAATTGTAAGTGATTCTATGTTCTTGAACATTTATATATTGCTGGAACATTCTTGCAGGGACCTGCACTTGCTTTAAGTCAATGTTGACTTCCTTGCAAGATGTATCCTAGAAGTTTAATAAATGCTGCTTTTATTATTTATTTATTATTAAAATATAGATTGTTTTGTAAAACACACATTTGTTGTTGCTATTGCGCAAGATCAATCTTGCAGCTTGTATTTCTAAATACTGTATTCCTCTGAATTTAAGACGCACTTTTTGAACCATTTTTTGCTTCTCAAAAATAGCCTGCGTCTTATATTCCAGAACAGTATAGCGATGCGTGCATTAAAATCAGCAACACAAGACATGACTACCCGAGTACACAAGCAGCAACGTGACTTACTGCCGAGAAAACACTAACCAAAACGTTACTGCCTGATCTCAAATCGTCCATGACATACAGGCAACCATTTTCAGAGAAGTGTCATTAGCTTCCCTGAGGAATTCAGAGAAGCTTTTACAATTTCAGCATGTCTAACAAACAGTACTAGCTTGGACAGATCGGAAATGCTGATCAGACCCCTGTATTTTTCTACATGTCAAGCAATACCACAGTTCACAAATTGGGAGAAAAACAGGTGTGAGTAATCACAACTGGAAATGAGAAGCAGGGCATAACTGAAATGCTCTGTGTGATATCAGACGGCCGCAAACTGCCTCCACCTGCGTAATTGAGGTGGTATATTTCTAAATGCATATTTATTTGATGTTTTATTTTTTCCTCAAATTGAGGTTGGGAAATTTGGGCTGCGTCTTAAATTTGAATGGGTTTAAAATTCGAAGGAATACGGTAGTGTGAAAAGACTATTACAGTTGTATACACAAAATATTGGTGATAAAACACAGAACCTGGCATTAAATCTGGCCCACATGTGACTGGCCACAAGTCAAGCTAATCTTGGGCGCTGTTAACCATCATTTACTGTAACAACATAATGACACGGTTCACTATGGTGACAATCTGAGGTTGAAATCCAACTGAAAGCATTACAAATATGCCAGAAATCCTGGCATATTTGTATGTGGCTTGATAGTCAGTGCTGTAACAAACTAAAGGGCTTGGTTTTCAACTAATCCACATCACCCCATTATTATTTAAAAACAAAACCAAAAAAAAGTCTTGTTTGTACAATATTTTATAAATAAAATAAGTTTATGTCTGATTTCAGTAAACAATGTGCAGTCAAATGTAAGGTTTGCATTTCAAGATTGCTTTCTGGGCATACCATAAAGCTCCTAAAAAATACTACAAAGTAATAGGTCTAGGAGATAATCATCAGGACGTGGCAAAACACCTTTAAAGATGAAACTGTAAAGCTGGTTCAGTGTCCACAGCTAGGATCAGCACAACCAATACAAGAAAGCTAATGTGCTTCTGCAAATCTCTGAGGTCAGACAATCTGGCAACGCTCCAGGCACTCACAGGACTTTGTTCTATCGTTCACCTCTTTCTGAGTCTTAGCTAAGAATAAGTTACGCAGTCTCATTTTTCTTTTGGAGGCTTCATGCTTAACCCTGATCTGGCCTCTTGAGGTGCACACTAACCCCAGTCATAAACACATCATGATCAACTGCAAATATGTCAACAATCACAAACACATCGTCATCCATTTCGTGGCAAAAACTTGAAATCAGTCTACT